>JBBBDQ010000407.1:552500-897500 GCA_037127315.1 Ascarosepion bandense
ATCTATCTATCTATCTATCTATCTATCTATCTCATTAACCACATCAAACACACTTTCTTTTCTTTTCTATCTATCTATCTATCTATCTATCTATCTATCTATCTATCTATCTATCTATCTATTTCGGCACACACACTCCCTGTGCGTCAATATCTATTACAGACTCCCGCACAACCCACAGGGCTCACTCCGTGCTTTATTGCAGAACTATGCTGTGCAAACCTTAGTTACAATTTTTGGCAGTATAATCTGTCATGATTAACTTTTTTCTCTACAAACTATTAAAAATCCTCATTCACATATTTTTACCAAACACATCCAACAATTAAAGCCCCGCGTCAAATAATGAATCTTAAAAAGCCATAAATACCATGGGTAATACACGAACTTTGCTTGATGTTGAAAATCTTTTTACCAACGCCTTATTTGAAGAAACAATCAAATAATTATTGATTGCGTCTGCAAGCAGCAGTCAATCCGTTCTTTAAAATTCGACCAGCAACTCCTCAGAAACTATAGTATTTAAATGACCTTCCAACTGAAAGCAACATATGACACAAGGTCATTTTTATGTGCGTCTTCCGGGCCATATAGCCTGGCCCAAAATATCTTTCTATCGTTCCCCAGTCGTGACTCTACTCTTCGGGGTTGGGTTAGTGCTCTCCGCCCGAAGGCAGAGAGCGCTCCCTGTCCGAAAGCATAGAGCTGACAGTGTCAATAGAAGAGCTTTGCAACTACTCCCACCTGTACCACAAAAACTCCATTTTATAATCAGTATGGCAACGCCTACATGCAAACTAACGGTGTCAGTATGGGAAACTTATTATGTCCTACCTTTTCTAACTTTTAGATGTTTTATACTGCAAACAAAGTGTTTGAGACAACTAAGAAACCACAAAATGATAAATTTTTGTTGTGATTAAAAACTAATTTCGAATTTTTGAAATTATAAAGCTGAAATCAACTTTAAAAACTCAAAGTAAAAAAATTACATATGAACCCATGGTATTTGTCTATATTTCTGAGATGAGGCCTATTGTCCTTATCTTTGTACACATTAGTACGACGTTTCTGCCGTTGTACGCTCTAGCCTTCTTCATGTGCTAGGAAGTTTGATTCGAACCCTTTATTACAACCACTGGGGTATATCATTCTCATCCCTTGTGCAGTAATGCCTCTTTTGGAAGGGTTATGCCAACTATAAAGTTTTTTTGAGGAGACCGTGTAATGTATTCTGTTTTCGGTCAAACAGAAATATGATTTGGCGAGAAAGATTGACAAACAAAAGGGTGTTTACATTAAAGAAATATTATTGTGATAAAAAACAGGAAACTTTGTCTTCACTGATTCGGCTGGATTCTTTTGTTGTTTGCCAGTTTGTCAAAGAACATGATAAAAACGAACTAACCAAAAAAGCAAATCAGCAGATACCTACTCACGTGTACATTAAAAAACAATAAAAATGCATTGAAAAGAAATCAAACATCTGAACTATGATAGCAAAAAATATATAGTAAAAATGTTAATGCTTCCAAAACGAAGATGCTATCTAATAACCACCACAGGCAATCGTACCTCCCGCCCATTAACATGGATCAGGCTTTTCTCCCTGAAAGTAAAACACAGCGCCTCCTTGGATTAACTCTCACATCAGACCTCAAGTTGAATAACTATATAGAAACCTTAGCTAAATCCGCTGCTAAGAAAGTCGGTTCTCTGTGTAGGGCCAGGAAGTTTTTCCCGTCCGAAACAATCCTGCACATATACAAATCTACCATCCACCCGTGCATTGAATATTGCTGCTATACCTGGTCGGGTGCTTTTGCTATCCACCTCGGTGTCCTCGACCAAATCCAACGGAGAGTCTGTAATGTGATCGATCCCGACTTGGCAGCTAGGATACAGACGCTTTCTCCCAGTCTCAGTGTGGCTTCCCTGTCTCTTCTACAAATACTTTCACATCTTCTGTTCCAATGAACTTCGCTCACTGTTATCCCCTATATATGAATTTCCTCAAGTGACATGATTAGCATCTAGGTCCCACCCTTTTACTGTGAAACTGATCAATTGTAAACGCAAATTCTACTCTACCAGCTTCTTTTCTCACCCTTCACGCCTGTGGAATTCCCTTCCGCATACTTGCTTTCCTGACGGCTATAATCTCCAACAATTTAATTGTATTTCAATAGTCATCTCCTGTCTCACTAACTTACATCCTCTCTCTCATGCTTTTTTCTCCGTCCACCCCACTCTCATCAGTATTCTCTTTCTCCTAATCTCTTCCTGACACCCCCAGCAACCTCTCACTCCTTCTCATAACATTCCTCCTATGTAACCCCTTGCACAACAATGGTAGTAAAATGTTTTTGCTTGGGGCGATTATAAAAAAAGAAAAAAGGAAACCAAACAATCGCAAATAAGATCGCTCTCACAAAATATCAGATCACACCAAGCTTTATTTTAGATAGGACAAGATCTGCCTAAATGGCAAGAACAAACGAACCATAGAAAAAGTTAAGCGAACACCCATACACACGCACTAAAAAGCAACAAAACCGCATTAAAATGAAATCAAACACTTGCACAATAAACATAAAAATAAATCAAAAGTAAAAGAAAACCAAATAAATGCAAATAAGCAAGAAAATATCAAATAACATCATTCTTCATATAAATAAGAAAAAAACAAAACCGGGACACAATAAAAAAACCCCAAAAAACAGCCCCGATGAGTGAAGACATCATAAGAATGTCCTCACTAAACAATTTCTGACAATTTCTTTCCATTAAATATATATATAAGTCATCCGCAGACAGATCTGTTTCGCTGTATTACAGCTCATCATTACGGCTTAGACTCCGGTCGCTTCCTAACCCAGGATTGAAACCCGACCGCGATCTTGGCTAAGAGCAATCGGATATCTGATCAGACTGATGAGATGCGAAACAGATATGTCTGATGATGACTATATATATATATATATATATATATATATATATATATATATATATATATATATATATATATAATCGCCGACTGACACCGATGCGGTCGGGTCAGCCTTTTCCCTGACGATCCGTAGTGTGAAACCGCTGTAGGTTTTGGCTCACTTTAGATTTTTCGTGTATATATATATATATATATATATATATATAGTCATCATCAGGCATATCTGTTTCGCATCTCATCAGTCTGATCAGACATCCGATTGCTCTTAGCCAAGATTGAAACCTGAGCGAATTGACATCAGTTGGTGATTCTACCTCTGAGCTACGGCCGCTCGGTAGAAGAAGGCAGATATTTAGCGTGTGGTATACCATGTAAACATACGCCAATAGCTAAGAGTGTTCTAATTCATTACTGAATGAACGATGCGTAGATCCTAGATTAGCTACTGTCTTTTAATTATATATATATATAATTATTATTTTATTATAACACATTCAGTCTTGTCATTATACACGCTCCTTCTGCTCTTTTGAACATGAGTAGTATTTATCTCTTGTTTCCTCTTAATTGAGTGTCTAAAGTTTTCCCCAATTTTATACTTTTAACGCCTCGGCCTGAAATCAGAAATATTATGTACCAACCATTTTTCCATTTCAGCAGGAGTAGATAGTTTTAGCTATCCTCACTCTTTTAAACAATAATAGGGACATTTGTCTAACCAACGTCGTTATCCACTGGGCCATGTGTTCTTAAGGGCACATGGTTCAGTGGATATAGACGTTGGTTAGTCAGGAACTAAGAACACATGTTCCAGTGGATATAGACGTTGGTTAGTCAGGAACTAAGAACACATGGCCTGGTGGATATAGACGTTGGTTAGTCAGGAACTAAGGACACATTGCCCAGTGGATATAGACGTTGGTTAGTCAGGAACTAAAGACACATCGCCCAGTGGATAAAGACGTTGGTTAGTCAGGAACTAATGACACATGGCCCAGTGGATATAGACGTATATTAGTCAGAAAGTAAGGACACATGGCCCGGTGGATATAGATGTTGGTTAGTCAGGAACTAAGGAACACATGACGCAGTGGATATAGACGTTGGTTAGTCAGTAACTAAGGACACATGACCCAGTGGATATTGACGTTGGTTAGTCAGGAAATAAGGACACATGGCCCGATGGATATAGACTTTGGTTAGTTCCTGACTAGGCTCTTAAAGTTGTGAGTTAAATATCAGGCTACAGCAGTAGTGAACAAGTAACTTGCCGGGTTAGAGGGAGATAACTCATGACTACCAATCGTGGGATTACTACTAAGCAAGGAATACAAATGATATACCCCAGTGATTTTAATAAAGGGGTCCGTTCGAAATCCCTAGCACCTGAAGAAGACCGGAGCGTACAACGACCGAAACCTCGTACAAGTAGCAAGAAAGATTGAGGACAATAGTCTGAATAATGTAAATACATTTGCTTTCTGTTTTATAATGGCTTTCCTGTTCATTCTAAAGATTTTTTTTATTAAATTGTATTTCGCTTCCAGTCGCCCCTTGTGACTTAGTGACAGTATAACCTTGCTTGGGTGAATTGATAAAAAAAATCCTTTAAATAAAATTTGCTAAAATCGGATACACAACGATATTTTTTCTGGTACCGTCTTCGAGAAATTGAGGACCGACTCTCTTTTTCTCGGAAAATTGATTCTCTTTCAGGTGCT
Organism: Ascarosepion bandense; assembly: GCA_037127315.1. Lineage (NCBI taxonomy): Eukaryota > Metazoa > Mollusca > Cephalopoda > Sepiida > Sepiidae > Ascarosepion > Ascarosepion bandense. Next base: position 557,172 of record JBBBDQ010000407.1, read on the forward strand.
TCTGTCGATTAATAAGACAAGCTTTTTATTCCCTTAAACTTTTTTTTTTTTTGGCAAAATGAAACGGGTCGTTTTGAAGTGTACAGAAAATGGCATCGCGGAGCACATTTCGTTCAGCGGTATTAACCAAGTACAAAACTTTCTTATCGTTGACCGTCGTTCCCGCTACCCTCAGGAAAATGAGTAAATCAACTGTGTAAATTTGACATATATTACTGACAAGGAAATCAATGCGCCCAGGGCCCTAATTTCGGCCAAACAGAACACTCGAAAAGAGAGGAAAGTGGTTTTAAGAAAAAAAAATTAGCCCGCAGCCACGTAAAACAGACGTTGATCGCGAATGTGCCGAAAAATGAGGATAAATATATGAAAAATAGATATAAATTTTACCAGAAAAAAACTATAAAAAAAAAGAAATGAATAAAGAAAGAAATATTTAAGCATTTTTCCGTTCCAAGTTTATTCCGGCCCTACTTTCCAGATCATCACCGTAATTTCTTTTCCAACCAAAACCTAATTTCTAATTTCGTGTCATTGATTGCTTATGTTTGAAAAGTGGCAAAATTTACCGGTAGTGAATATGTTACGCTGCAAAGCGAGAGAGAGAGAGGAGAAAAGATGGAGGCGGAAGAGTAAAACCAGTAAATCGGTAAGACAAGATCTGCGGGAATTGTATGAACTGATCTGTCTGGCGGGGAAAAAAAAAAAAAAGAACGAACAGGAAGTTGGTTGTTGTTATGAAAGATCAATCCGGAAATATTAACAAAAAAATCAGACAACCCAGGAGAATGACGCTTTTGATTCCTTGAAGGTGCTATGCTTGGGAAGTCACACATTTATCCCATTGATCCATCCATTTTAAAAATAAGTCTGAAAAATTATATTTAAGGACAGTTATCTGCTGCATCTCGTTAATCTCAACTATAGTGAAACATCTGCTTCATTCACTGCTGGATATATGCTAGTATATATATATATATATATATATATGGCGATCTTTGATTGCCTCAGCCTTAAGTAGATCTTTCAGTTCGGGTTTAACGGTTATAAGTTTTTCATCTTGTAATTTAGTGATGCTTTGATAGAGCGTTTCTATTTCAATGTTTTAGTAAGCTGGTTATACTTACGGTATATATGGGAGTTAGGTCCAAGGTTATATATATATATATATATATATATATATATATATACATATATATATATATATGTACTAGCAGTATAGCCCGGCGTTGCTCGGGTGTAATGAAAGCTTTTATATATATATATATATATTATCGATTTTCTGCACTATTGTAAGAACTGCAACCTTGAACTTCTGAATATTGTTTCTTATATCTTTGTCTATGAGTGTATCAAATTTGATTAAAATCGGACCACTCCTTCTATAACCCGATTTTTTTCGATTATCGATTTTCGATATTTATCGGGGGTACCTTGACACAAAACCAAGCTAAGAACACTTGCAGACACTTATAGTACAACTGTGTAAATTTTCAAGAAAATCGGTTCAGCCGTTTCGGAGTCTATAGGCAACGGACACACACACAAAGTTACATATATATATATATATATATATATATATATATATATATATATATATATATATATATATATATATATATATATATATATATATATATATATATATATATATTAAAATGTAAAACTTAAATCCAAAAGGAAAAGCAGGAAGGTAAATCCCAAAGTACCGATCCTAATTAATATTACCTGCATTTATATTAAAAAATGATCAATGTGGAGGGCTCAAGCCACTAATAAAATAAAATAAATTTTCATGTTCAATCCGGGGTAAACAATACGGGGACATACAACTGATTTGAACATCGAAATTTATTTTATATATATATATATATATATATATATATATATATAAAGAAAAACACATCATTTAGATTGGTTATAAATTATAACTAATTTCTATGAGCTAAATTAGCTAATTGCATCAAACCATACTATATTCGTTCCATTTGGTATAAATATTTTTCAGGAATAACCATTTCTTTAAAATAAAACGGAAAACGAGTATTATGATTTATAACAGAGTCCTTAGCCATATCTCAGTTGGGGATCCTTAGACCGTTCGAGAAGGGGGTCATCATTCTTGGATAGTGACATAAACCTATTACACGCCCACTCACAAGCACATGAATACGTATATGCGTATAACCCTACATATTAATACAATCACGTACACTTACTTATATCCACATACACATATATTCATACTTCCACATATGTATATACAAATGCGTCTGTGCATATACCTACATTTTTTTTTAATCATTTCACCCCGAGCAAGGCGGAAATGCCACTGATGTGCAGGGGGCTACATAAATGTAAAAAGATTAATTAGAAAAGAGTGAGGAGTACAAACTAGTAAGAAAGGAACAATAGAAAGCTGAGAAAGCAGGTGCGATGACAGATACATAGGTGGAGAGAAAGGGAAGGTTATACGGGGGTGGGGAGAGACCTACAGTCCAGTGGTTAGCAGATGAGTATTGACTTTGCATTTAAATTTCTGGAGGAAAGCAAGAATACGGGAGCGAGTTTCACAGGCGGGAAGTGCGAGAGAAGAAGCTGCAGGAGTAGAATTGTCGTCTGCATTTGGCTAACCTGACTGTGAATGGGTGGGATCCAGTTGCCAGTCTGGTTGCACGAGTAAACACCTGTTGAGGAAGCACCAGTGACTTAAGTTCGTTGGAGCAGAAGCCATGAAAGTTTTTATAGAACAGACAAAGGGAGGCCACATTTCGACGATGGGGAAGTAGCTGCAGTCGAGTCGCCAGATCAGTACCTATCACATTACAGACTCTCCTTTGGAGCCTGCCAAGAACACTGAGGAGAACGGCAGGGGCGCCTGATCATAAATGGCAGCAGTACTCCATGCGCAGACGGATGGTTGACTTGTATATATGCAGGATGGATTCAGGTGGAAAAAACATCCTGGATCGACATAGTGACCCAACCTTCTTAGCAGTAGATTTTGCTTTGGATTCAATATAGTGGTTCCATTTGAGGTCTGAGGACAGGGTAAGTCCGAGGAGGCGTAGTGTATTGCTCTCCGGAAGAATCGCTTGGTCCATGCTTATGGGAGGCAGGAGAGGTTGCCTGTCATGGTTGACAGACAACAGTTTGGTCTTAGATGAATTGAAGTTGACAAGCCACTTCTTGCCCCAGTTCACCACAGAGTGTAGATCCTGTTCAAGGTCAGGAGCGACATATACCCAATGATATATGTTATCCTCGCCATTTACAGACTGGACATCATTACCTATATATATATATATATATATATATATATATACATAATTCAAGAAGTCGTAGAAGGATTTGAACAATTATTAAGTAAATCATCGAGCTTTTATATTCGACCTCAACATAATGCAGAAAGCACTGGACTGCCGTTTCGTCCTCTATTTGGGACTTTTCAGCAGTGTGCATCCACTACCAGGAATCGAACCCAACAGTTTTGGTTATTAAGCTGATGTTATACTAACTGTACCACTGGTGACGAAGAGGTAACGAATTAAGCTTGATGAAGTGCGCCGCTCCTCACGAATTCCGTGGTGGAACTAATCCAAGCTCCTTTGCCCATATGATAGTGCCTCCCCAGGCAAGGACTTCCGCAACCGAAACACGCTATGAATTTACCGGCTTGGTTGCGAAAGTCGTTGCTTGGGGAGGCACTATCATATGGGCAAAGGAACTTGGATTAGTTCCACCACGGAATTCGTGAAGAGCGGCGCACTTCATCAAGCTTAATTCGTCACCTCTTCGTGATCAGGGCCCGTGGTACAGTTGGTATAATATCAACCTCATAAAACTGTCTGGGTTCGATTCCTGGTAGTGGACGCGCACTGCTGAAAAGTCCCAAATATAGGACGAAACGGCAGTCCAGTGCTTTCTGCATTCTGTTGAGGTCGAATATAAAAGGTCGATGATTTACTTAATAATTGTTCAAAGGAGCTTGGATTAGTTCCACCACGGAATCTATTTTCATTTACATTTATTCACTTCGCAATAAATACTAAAAAATTGTATGAAATACATCTTTTTTTTTTAAATACTTGGGTGGTCTAATAATTATGCCCGGTAGTATATATATATATATATATATATATATATATATATATGTATGTGTGTGTGTGTGTGTGTGTGTGCGTGTGTGTGTTCAATTATGATGCAACAAGAAACAAGGAGAATCTAATCGAGTTTATTCATATCTATCTATCTATCTATCTATCTATCTATCTATCTATCTATCTATCTACCTGTTTCTAATCTATCTATCTAATCTAATCTATCTATCTATCTATCTATCTATCTATCTATCTATCTATCTATTTCTAATCTATCTATCTATCTATCTATCTATCTATCTATCTATCTATCTATCTATCTATCTATCTATTCTACCTGTCTATCTATCTATCTATCTATCTATCTATCTATCTATCTATCTATCTATCTACCTGTCTATCTATCTATCTATCTATCTATCTATCTATCTATCTATCTATCTATCTATCTATCTATCTAATTTCTATCTATCTATCTATCTATCTATCTATCTATCTATCTATCTATCTATCTATCTATTCTAACTATCTATCTATCTATCTATCTATCTATCTATCTATCTATCTATCTATCTATCTATCTATCTATCTATCTATCTATCTATCTATCTATCTATCTATCTATCTATCTATCTCAGTTAGTTCATATGTATGTATGTATGTATGTATGTATGTATGTATCTATCTATCTATCTATCTATCTATCTATCTATCTATCTATCTATCTATCTATCTATCTATCTATCTATCTGGGCGCGTGGTGCAGTGGTTAGACCGTTCCTTTTCTGACCATGAAGTCTGGGTTCGAATGTTCACGCTAGATAACGCGCTCTTTCTGTAACTAAGCGCCGTTCCGAATAGTTGCTTTATAAACCATTGGTAACTGCCGAACAAACACAAGTTTGCCTGAGCAGGCTTTTACGATGGGGATTAGCTAGCGCTAGTAGACGGGTACACTCGATTAAATGATCTATCTATCTATCTATCTATCTATCTATCTATCTATCTATCGTTTTCTGGTCGCTATTTCTTTCTTTTTATCTCTCTCTCTCTCTCTCTCTCTCTCTCTCTCTATCTATCTATCTATCTTGTTCATATCTATCTATCTGAGTCTGTTCATATCTATCTATCTATCTATCTATCTATCTTTCTATCTATCTATCTATCTATCTTTCTATCTATCTATCTATCTATCAATCTCAGTTACTTCATATCTATCTATCTATCTATCTATCTATCTATCTATCTCAGTTACTTCATATCTATCTATCTATCTATCTATCTATCTATCTATCTATCTATCTATCTCAGTTACTTCATATCTATCTATCTATCTATCTATCTATCTATCTATCTCAGTCTGTTCATATCTATCTATCTATCTATCTATCTATCTATCTATCTATCTATCTATCAGTCTGTTCTATCTATCTATCTATCTATCTATCTATCTATCTATCTATCTATCTCATCTATCTATCTCAGTCTGTTCATCTATCTATCTATCTATCTATCTATCTATCTATCTATCTCAGTCTGTTCATATCTATCTATCTATCTATCTATCTATCTATCTATCTATCTATCTATCTTAGTCTGTTCATATCTATCTATCTATCTATCTATCTATCTATCTATCTATCTATCTATCTCAGTCTTCATATCTATCTATCTATCTATCTATCTATCTATCTATCTATCTATCTATCTATCTATCTGTCTGTTCTATCTATCTATCTATCTATCTATCTATCTATCTATCTCAGTCTGTTCATAACTATCTATCTATCTATCTATCTATCTATCTATCTATCTATCTATCTATCTATCTATCTATCTCAGTCTGTTCATATCTATCTATCTATCTATCTATCTATCTATCTATCTATCTATCTATCTATCTATCTATCTATCTATCTATCTCAGCCTGTTCATGCCCATCTATCTATCTATTTCCCCACCTCTTCTAATCTGTTTTTCTTCAGATCGTCAGCTAAGACAAAAATGTAATTTTTCAATACTCATTCTTCCCTGAACCCAACTGAATTATTCCATTTTTGTTTCGTTTGTGTTGTTTTAAATTTCAATATGGTCTTCTGTTCAAGATTAAGAAAAACTCCAGTTACCCCACGACGCTCAAAGAATGATACATATTTAGCTGGAGAAGAAAAAAAAATGGAAAAAGAAAATTATTACAAATAAAAAAAAGAAAAGGAAAGAAAGATGAATCATTCATTTTTGTTTCATTTTCCCCTGTTATTTCATTCTTCTACGTGTGTTTTTCTTTTTAAACGAATATAGTAGGGCATTGTCTGTCGTATGAAGCAATTCTCTGTCTGCCTTTAAGGCATCAGGCAAATTATGATTAAATTATAAGAGGATTTTTTTCTTCTCAGTTTATGAGAAAACTAAGTGAAAATAAAAATAATATGGCAGAAACGTCATTTTCTAAAATTTTTAAGCTGTTTTTCTTTTCGTTGCCTTCCTCCCGACCAGAGTCCATAAATATTTGACATGAGCGAACAAAAAAAAAGTCTTTATTTATATCACTTTGTTATCGGGTATTTTACAAACACGTGAATGTACTTAATTTTAATTTGCTTGCAAAGAACAGAATGTGGCACAAAATTCTCAACTTCCTGATCATGGTGGGTATTCAATATTCGAAACATAAGGAACAGGTTATATTTGATTGCTATGTGCGTTGTGGTGCAGTGGATATCAGCTCGGAAAGAGAAATCGGAGAGACTAGTTCGAATTCCAGTCGAATTCGTTGCATCATGTATCCATCTGTTCTCTCTCCAGCTATGTGTTATATAGCAGGACAGATTAGGTTCTATAGCCTTGGTTGGTCACTAGTCTACAGAAAGAAATAGCAACCTACTATGGGAAAATCGTCTGCCAAGTCAGTCATGTATAGAAGACGAAATGATCGGCAAAGAGTGCATCAGTTATGGCACTTAACTGAATGATCTGGATAAAAGAATTAAATTGCAAAACATATTGGACTATATAACCTTCATTTACAAGTCTACCGCAGAAATAAAAGGCTACCTAATGCGAGAAAATTTTCTGTCTCGTCAGTCATGGATCGAAAGAGACATGATTACCCAAGCGTGTATCATATAAGACACTTAACTGACTGATATGGATAAAAAATTGAATTGCAGGATATATTGGGTTCTATAACCTTGATTTACAACCAATCTACTACAGAAAGAAATGGCAACGTACTGCGGTAAAATCTTCTGTCTAATCAGTCATGTGTTGAAAGAGACATGATTACCCAAGCGTGTATCACTCATGGCATTTAACTGAATTACTGACATATAATTGATTCCTCGCTTTTCGCTCCACCCCTCCACGTTGCATAAAAGCAATGGTATTTAATGCCCAGATTAACCGTTTTCATGGAAGGAAACATTCCTTGACCAGGATGTCAGTGCTGTTTTTGGTTGGAATTCATAAAATACACAGGGCAGTAACTGTTATTGCTCTTCATATATATATATATATAGTGTATCGAGGCAGCAAATAATTTCCTAAACATATACTGTTAAAAATAAGAGACAATGAATGTCTATTATGTTTAATAATGATCCGTTCTAAAATCGTATTTTGGCTTTAATTTCAGTTGAAAATAAAGACAAAAATTCTCCAACATTTGGATAATTTTTTTATTAATTTGGTTCTAAGCTTTCGGCTCACATGAGCCATCTTCAGAGAGGTTATTAAGACGGTAACACAATAACACATTACATTGCACTTGAATACATGGTTCTGTTGTCATTTCGCGCTATCACGCGAATATCATTGCAAATTTGCGATCTGCGTTTGTTATTTTTGGTAAGTATTGCCTTTGCCTAGCGGAGTTTTATGTCAACACAAAATAAAATCGTCGGTGTTATTGTGTTACCGTCTTAATAACCTCTCTGAAGATGGCTCAAGTGAGCCGAAAGCTTAGAACCAAATTAATAAAAAAATATCCAAATGTTGGAAAATTTTTGTCTTTATTTTCAACTGAAATTAAAGCCAAAATACGACGTTTAAAACGGCTCATGATTAAACATAATATACATTCATTGTCTCTTATATTTAACAATATATGTTTAGAATATATATATATATATATATATATATATATATATATAAAGTTATATTTTAGGCATCATATAATTTCGGTTCTTTAGCTTACATTGTTAGTTTATTTTCGGAAACATGAATGTATTCGTATCAGACATTGTTAAAAGTTCATACACTGGAACGATTTTTTATTTATAAGAATGTGGTGAAAATAATAAAAGAACTGTCCAATCTTTCTCTGACTTTCCGGAACTGAATAATTCCCCTTTGTTTTTGTCTTCCTCTCTCTCCATGATGTAGACAGCCATTTTCTTGAACGGTTCACTACCGGAGTAGAGTTTTAGTAAAATAAAGCTTCACCCAAGCTATACTGACACAGCCTTCCTTCATTTCCCCTCAGACCCTTTTCATAACAAGGAAGTTTTTTAATACTAATGATGCATGCTGGTATATACCGGGATAAGTAGATACAGTTTATATTATGCTGTTTTATACCCTCAAGTATGAAGTAAGCTATCCCCTATCATTCGCTATTAATTATTCTGGACAATAGTGAGGTTAATCTCGGATTCTTTGTCAGTGTTCGTTTTGTCATTGTCTGCTATTTACTTATATTGTGATCTTTGGATTGCACGTTTATCAAAACTCTCATTCCTGGAAAAAAAAATCAATTAAAAAAAGTAAACTAAAATTTGCTTATCTTACTTTCATATAATTTTTACAAATCCACATAAAATCAAAACATCCTAAGAATTAGCAAGTCGTCTGGTTAACATGTTGAATACTTTAAGGAATTTAGTGAATGAATGTATATCTCCGACCAACGTAGTATACAAGAGATTATACCGTTTTACATATTACATTACTAATAACAGATACTGAAAAAATCAATTAAAAAAAGTCAAATATAATTTGCTTATCTTCCTTTCATATAATTTTTACAAATCAACCTAAAATCAAAACATCCTAAGAATTAACAAGTCACCGGGTTAACATCTTGAATACTTTAAGAAATTTGTTGTGATACCGAGCATAGCGAGGGACCGGATGTTTGTCCTGTCATGACCAACCGACGACTTTTGGTCATTTACTTTTTGGTCGTGAGAGACCTTTACTAACCACTCTATAAAGAATGAAAGACGATCGATCGTATTCAAAATGCACAGGATTCATTTGTTCAGTTTTAATCAATGATGTTTTATAGTTAAGACGTTTCTAAACATGGATGTCATGAATGACATCCAGATGTGAGTCGAGTGTGAGTCGAGATCTGATTAAGAAATTTTTAAAAATTATTTCTCTTCAAGCAAAACTACTAGTGCACAGGGAGTTACAGCGAGAGAAAGGACTGTGTACAGGAGGTATTGAAGAAAGGATAAATGATGAACGAAAGTTATGAAGATAAACGATGACAATTGACATTACATTTAAATTTGTGGAGATTGTTGCTGTCAGGGAAGCAAAGAAACGGGAGGGAGTTTCACAAGCGGAAAATGCGAGAAAAAATGATTGAGTAAAAGTGATAGTTACATTTACCTATTTATATGGTAAAAGGGTGGGACCTAAATTCTAATCTAGTAACACGTTTAAATTCATATGGTCGGGACACCAGGGAAAGTTGCCGTGAAAATATTTGTTGAAAAGTTAGAGGGAAGCCATGTTACGTCGGTGAGAAAGTGAATGAAGTCGAGTTGCCAGGTCAGATTCGACTACCTTACAGACCCTTAGATTTTGTCGAGAACCTCAAGATGACGAGCAGAAGCATCCGACTAGATATGGCCACAGTATTCAATGCACGGGCGAATGGTAGATTTATAAATGTGCAAGATAGATTCTGACGAGAATAATTTTCTGGCTCCACACAGTGACCTAACCTTCCTAGCAGTAGATGCAGCTAAAAATTCGATGTAGTCGTTCCACTTTAGAGTGGCTGAAAAAATGAAGCCAAGGATGTTCAGTGTGCTGCTCTCCAGGAGAGTAGCATCAGCCATGCTGATAGTGGGCAAAAAAGCTTCTTTATGGTGGTTAAAGGAGAGCAGTTTTGTTTTAGAGGCACTAGAATTTTCAAGCCATTTCTTGCCCATGTTAACCACTGATTATAGTTAAGAACATGACAAAAATTCCTGGGTTATTTGTGTGAGGGGTTGTAGCATCTTATGGCGCTTAACAAATGTACTCAGAGTGGAACATAACCAGTGTTCAAATTTCTATCGATAAAAACCAGGGAAGAATGGGTTCTAGAGCGTTGTGTATCAGCCGTTTAATAAGACGGGTAGTTTTTAATTGAATCCCCCCCAACCATGGGAGTAAATGACCACACTAACTCGCAACTATCCTATTGTGTTCGTGGCCAATCAGAGAGAGTCGCTCCAACTGCAGTGAAAAAGGTTCTGCATATATATATATATATATATATATATATATATATATATATATTTTAATCATTTCACCCCGAGCAAGGCAGAAATGCCACTGATGTGCAGGGGGCTACATAACTGTAAAAAGATTAATTAGAAAAGAGTAAGGAGCACAAACTATTTAGAAAGGAGCAATAGAAAGCTGAGAAAGCTGGTGCGATAACAGATACATAGGTGGAGAGAAAGGGAAGGTTATATGGGGGTGGGGAGAGAGCTAGAGCCCAGTGGTTAGTAGATGAGTATTAGAATGAAAGATGATCGATCGCATTCAAAATATACAGGATTCATTTGTTCAGTTTTAATCAATGATGTTTTATAGTTAAGATGTTTCTAAACTTGTTGGACGCCATGAATGACATCCAGATGAGAGTCGAGGTCTGTTTAAGAAATTTTTTTTAATCATTTCTCCTCAAGCAAGGCGTTCAAAAATAATAGTGCACAGGGAGTTACAGCGAGAGAAAGGACTGGGTACAGAAGGTATTGAAGAAATATAAACGATGAAGGAAACTTATGAAGATAAACGATGATAATTGGCGGGAAATATACATACATACATACATACATACATACATATATATATATATATATATATATATATATATATATATATATATTAAGTTTTAGAACATGTACATAATTTTTTCTACATATGTCCTCTTCTCTACAATCATATGGTTGTTTCAGTGTTTGGACTCCAACACATCATCGGGAGAAGGAAAGAGTAAGAGTTTGGAATCATTCTCTGTTTATATTTGGTTCGTTGTTGTCGTGGGGTTGGTTGGGGTTATTGATAATTAAGTGAATGTGTCTTTCGTTTTGACCGTTAGACTTTTGAAGAACCTGGTGTGTAAGTGTGAAATTGTTGATTAATGGTATTATCTGTTGGAATGTACGTTTTATCTGTCGGGTATATCTTTTGGTTAGAATTTCTAAGAGAGCGGCGTGTAGAGTGGTCAGTTTTGTATATTTGTGTGGGGGTTCTTTTTTGGGTGTGTGGTTTAGAAACTTATTCTGTTTGCTGACCATAGGAATTTTTAGGACGGCTTTGTGGTTGGCTATCGTTTAATTGATTTATGTCTCTTGTTAGCGGACCTATGACTTTGATCCTGTGGCTAGGTTTTCACTTTGGGGTTTCTTAGATAGACGTGACAGAGGTGGGGTGTTTTTTCTTTCTTTCTAATTTTGATTTTTTCGGTATGGAATACTTTTTTATTTTACAGGTTTTTTTAAATATATTTTTTATTTTATATTCAAGTTTGGAGTATTATTGTATTTAGGCGAGGTTATTTCAAGTAATCTAAACTTGTATTTTTTAGGAAGTAAATGCAAATTAGCATTTTTTATATAAAGTTGTATGTTTAATCTTAATTTTAAGTTTAGAGGATCGGTTTTTTCTTTTAATTTTTTTATATTATTTTTTCTATAAATTATCGTTTGAAATCCTATTTATTTCTTGTAATTTTTTATATATTTTTTATTTATTTAGATATTTTTGTGGGTATTAGATCTTACTTTAAGGATTTATTAGATCGATTTCTTCTATAGCATTTTTTATCTTTTATAATAAAAATATCTATTCAAATTTCCAGTATTTTTTAGTGTGGTTGTAGGGTTAGATCATCAGTGTGCTTACAGTTTATTTTTGTGTATGATATAATTATTCTGAAGTAGTATATTTAATCTTAATTTGGAATATATGAATTTTGATTCTTTTTCGAGGTTGGGAGCCATTTGTTTAATTTTGATTTTTCCAGTACGGAATATTTTTGTATTTAAGTAAGGTTGTTGCGTTAAGTAAGATTATTGGTGTAGACTTTAGTGATAGTTTGGGAGCTTTTTTATTTCTTTAATTTTACGTTTTATTTATTTAGATGTTTTTGTGGGTATTAAACCTTCCTTTAAGGATGTATTGGATCGATTTTTTCTATAGCATTTTTAATCTTTTATAATAAGAATATCTAATCAAACTCTTAGTATTTCTTAGCATGATTGTAGGGTTAGGTCCCTAATGTGCTTGCAGTTTACTGTGATTTCGTGTCTCTGATTTAAAAGCTTGTTACTATTTATATAGTTAACGATCTCTATTTTTTCTTGAAGGCAAAGAAAGCATGGTTCTTTTATAGATTTTGCTGTTCTTGCTTGTTTGAGGATTTTCCATTTGACCACTGAAACAACCATATGATTGTAGAGAAGAGGACAAATATAGAAAAAATTATGTACATGTTCTAAAACATAATTTATAATAAATATTCACAGCTCTATACATCATATATCGAGCACTATTTTAAATTAATGTTTTGGACGGAAAAAAACATTTCTTTTCTCTCCTCATTCTATACTCACTCGGATATATATATATATATATATATATATATATAATTCTATGTTACATGTCATAGCTCTCCACAACCTCCTATCCCTAGTAGTTCTTAGCAAGCAACGATTGTCCCTTTGCCGTGCTTTCTAGCTCTCATTCATTGAGCCATTTCACGGTAGGTGTCCTGCTGCTTCCTGTCTCTTTATCTATGTCCTGTGAATGTCCAATTTTCCAAACCCTCCTTCATGATATTGGGTACAAGAAATTTCATCTAAAACTTGCCTGTTTGCTTCAGGGGTTTTCATCTATGCAACTTTTAAGCTGTATATACACTACCAGCCATAATTATTAGGCCACCCCAGTGTTTAAAAAAAAATGATATATTTCCTACTATTTTAGTAATTATTGCCAAGTGAATAACTGAGGATGTGCGTTGTGGTCACTTGATATCGGCTCGGAACGAGAAGCCGGAGAGCCGAGTTCGAATTCCAGTTGAATCCATTGTATTCACTTACGCGCAAATACCCTTGGGAAAGGTATTAATCCGTCTCTTCCTTCCAGTTATGGGTTAAATAGCAGGACAGATTGGGTTCTATAGTCTTGGTCGGCAACCAGTCTACCGCAGAAAGCAATGGCAACCTACTGCGGGATAATCTTCTGCCCAGTCAGTATGTCTCGAAAGAGACATGATCGCCCAAGCGTGTATCACGTATGGCACTTAACTTACTGACTGAATAACTGTAAATAAAAACAGAATGGTTCGTTTTTAATACTGTACAATGACATGTATATCAAATTAATTTATAAATATTTAATAATTGCTTATATTGCATTTTCATCAATAAGAGAATGAAGAAAATTTAGGGTGATTCGGATGAGTTCATCTTTTCTTCTTTGCCTTGTAAAATTTTGCAAATTAATAACAAAAGAACCATTTTATTTTCATTTGGCAATAAATGATAAAAATAGTATGAAATACATCATTTCTTTACAAAAACTGGCTGGTCTAATAATTATGGTCGGTAGTGTATTTTAAACAATAATTGTAATTTTTTCCTTTATCAAGCAGAATTAGTATTCCTGGACTGAGACTTTGAGATTATTTTCCCCCTAAACAATGGGGTAAATGGTTGTGTTATTCCTTTGTAAACTGTTACTATGCCATCTTTGCCAGGGACACAATTAGTATCTGCGGGAATGAGTGTTGGTGGTATTTTCAAAGAATACGGACTCACATACAATGTGGTGGTTATTCTTGAAATCTTTTCTCTGAATTTGTGGGCGTCCGCTTTGCTGTCTTTTAATGAAATCAATTACTGTTTATATGTGTGCTAAGAATTTGGTATATTTGAAGCTCTTCCATCTTTTGATAACGTATTTTACAGTCTAACAAATTCGTCTTCCTTTACTCACGTCGCATGCTTTTTTTGTTTATTATTCTGCATAATCTATTTATCTTACGATCCTACTTTTTCCTTATTAATTCTAATGTAGGCTTTGAGTAGATCTTTTTGTCATTTCCGTTTTATTACTATTTAAGCTAATTTGTCAGACATATTTCAGAGACGGTCTAAAACCGTCCGTGCAAGGAATACTATTGTCATATATTGCCAGGCACCTCCGCTGTTCATCTCAGTGTTCTCGACAGGCTCCAAAGGAAAATCAGTAATGTGATAGGTACCGACTTGGCGGTTCGACTCCAGTCACGTTCTCACCGACGGGATGTGGCTTCAATCTGTCTGTTCTATAAATATTTTCATGGCTTCTGTTCCGACGAACTTAAGTCACTGGTCCCCATCCCCGCCACATGAGTTTAATTGTGCAACCAGATTGGCAACTGGGCACCACGTATTCACTGTTTGATCAACCAAATGCAGCCGACTATTCTACTCCATTAGCTTCTTTTTTCGCACTTCCCGCCTGTGGAACTCTCTTCCATATTTTTGCTTTCCTGACGGCTACAACCTCCAGGAATATAAATGCAATGTCAATACCCATATCTTAACCACTTGACTACAGCTTTTTCTACATCACCCTGTATATTTTTCCTTTCTCTCTACCTTTGCAAATGTCATCACATCTGTATTCCCATCTTTCTCTTGCTCTCTTGCCTGACACGTCCTGTAACTGGTTCGTCTTTCTCCTGACACTCCTCCTATCTAATCTTTTTATCTTATGTAGCCCCCTGTGCATCAGTGGCATTACCGCTCTTCTTGGGGTGAAACGATAAAAAACAAAACAACAACAACAAAAAAAAAACAATTTTTAATGTATGCGTGAGTGGATGTCCGCTTCATTGCTGTTTTTGGTTAGTCTGTTCTTGCTATTTAGGTTGATGTTTTCTTATTGATATGGACGTTGGTTTGACTTGATATTTTGTGGGAGTGGTCTTATCTTCGATTGATTGATTTTGTTTTGCTTTGTATTTCTTTTTATTTTCATTGAGCAGGTGTTGGGTTTATTTTTAATGCTTTTTATTGCATTTTCTATTTTATCTCACTTTAAATTAAATAACCCACAGAGGTGTTGATATGCCGTTAAACAAAACTCAAACTAAAACTCTTTTAGTCTTTACTATCATAGTTATCTTATTAATTCTAATTTTAATTTTGAGTAGACCTCGTTGTCATTTCAGTTTCATTACTACTAGCATCATAGCCCGGCGTTGTCCGTGCAACTTAGAACATTTTATTAGTAAGAGAAGATGGAATGAGAAGAGTAGATGGATATTATTTACAGACAGTTGATTTCCTGCATGAAATATTTAGCGAAAAAAAAAAAAGAAATTTTATTTCTTTTTCAATTTTATTTTCTGAAGTATGAAATATTAAATCTGAAAAAGAAAGACTTAAATAAATAAATTCACCATTGGCACTTTTTTTTTACACATTTTGTTTTTTTTAAAAAACAGATTTTTTAAAAATATTTCTTTTGCTTCAAAATTACGGGGAAAAATATTCACATTTTTTGTTGACCAAATGAATTTTTAAAACGTGGGAATAAAAATTAGATATAAAGGCTCATTTTTTTAGTCGCGTTTGACATGTGTAATTTGATTTCTGTGACGTAATCTAGCAACCATCTTAGATCTTAGATGTTTTACGGAGCAAATGTAAAAAATCGGCTCCATTGGCGAAAAAGTGAGAAAGGGAAAATTGCTGAACTTAAACTCAAAAAGTATGTGTCGACCCGGTTTTCCTGTAGATATGTGTCCCTAGAAAGATTGAATGGCGTAGCTTAAAAAATGTAGGCGTGCATAGGGAACAGTCACACACAGACTCACAGATTGCCTTTTATATATATAGATTGAAGCTAATCTGTCAGACATGCTACAGACAGCATAAGTTGGATAGTTTAGGCAAAAGAAACGGTCTAAAACTAATCCAAGTACAGACTGCAATGTACAAATTGTCACCATATGTTTTGAATTTCGCGAATATGTGTTATTTGTTTTTGATTTTGTCAACTGTACACTACAGTAAGGTCAGTTACTTCTTCTTCTTCTTTTTCTTCTTCTATGTGCCCTATTATTTCAGGATGTAGGCGATCATGTCTTTCCACGTCTCCCTATCCCTGGTGGCTCTTAGCACACTTTCTCTTGTTGCACCATGCAACCCCCGTTCTATCATCCACCTGATTAGGCACTTCAAATATGTTATCCGTTGCTTTCCCCAGTCTCTTTTCCACTCTATCTGGCCTGTTAATATCAAGTTCTCCAAGCCCTCCTTCCTAATTGCATGTTCCCAGGAACTTCAGCTGTCTCTTCCTGATACTCAGTATACATTTCCTTTTCGTTTCCATCCTTTCCAAAACCTCATCATTGCTCACATGGTCGATACATGATATCGGCAGCATCCTTCTGTAGAACCACATTTCAGTTGCTTCAAGTATTTCCTTCATCATTGATGATATTGTCCAGTATTCACTGACATATTGAAGAACTGATAACACATAGCAATCCAGTAATCTCTTCTTTGTTTTTATCGAAATTGTCTTGTTTCTTAATACTTTACACAACTTCTGAAATTCTTCCTTAGCCTTCGGATCTCTGTGTCGCTCTTTCCGTCTTCTGTTAGAACACTTCCCAGGTTTTTAAATTTTTGTACCTGCTTGATTCTAGTATCTCCGACCTGTATTTGGCATATTGGGCTACCCTTTTTACTGATGACCATGCATTCAGTTTTTTTTTGCAGTTTATTTGTAGTCCTTTTTCGCCCTTCTCTTCAGTTTACTTTCTGTAGGAGGTCTTGTAGTTTCCTTTCTGCATCTGCTATCAGCACTGTATCATCTGCGTACCTTAGGATGTTTTTATTGTGGCCTCCGATGACAAATCCAGGCATACTGTCTGTAAAACAAAGAACGCATTGACGCGATTCACTTCGCCAGAAATTTGGAATCGGCATTATCATTTGCGCCGAACGCACCAATACGAATATTTCAGAATGTTCGGGTGTCAATCCGAGCACAGTGCAAGAAATTCGGAACAAGGAATGTAATGGTGATTACGAATTTATATAAATTGATCGCTAATTACGGAGACGTTATGCCTCAGTTTATCTTACCACGTAATCCTAGATCATATCTTACCACGTAATCCTAGATCATAAGCCTTGAGGAGTTAATGATGGCCTGGGTCAAGAAGTGGCTGCTGGAACAAATGTCTGGTAACAATGTCACACATGCACGAGAACAGTCATGGCTGTCAGACAATTTCTGCGACCACATCACCCCTTACATCACGTAACTTCCCTTTTGACGTACGGGATGATGTTGAAGTATAAACGCCGACGCGGATGTTGAACACTGATCGCCAGAGAAAGAATAATACAAGAAAAATAGATTGTTCCACAGACGATCAAGTGACCACTAAATAACTATAAAAGCAGCAGGCAGAAGTCTGGGGTGATGTGGGTTGAGCTTTGTTATAGTGGAACATCCTGCCATCCCTCGAGAATAGAATGCTCTACTTGATAAAAGACGGTAACGAGCGGTACGAAGAAGGAAGGTCTTAGGCATTCGCCTGACTCCTCTATGACACTGTCAGCTCTCTGCTTCCGAGCAGAGAGCACAAACCCAGTCGTGGTTCCGCCGAAGGGTAGAACCACGACTCGGTAAAAATAGACAGACATATTTTTGGCCCGGCTATATGGCCGGGAATACCCACATTAAAATGACCATGTGTCACATCCGGCCTTGCGTGGGAAGGCTAGTAAATACAAAAGGTCTTAGGCATTGGCCTGACTCCTCTATGACACTGTCAGCTCTCTGCTTCCGAGCAGAGAGCACAAACCCAGTCGTGGTTCCGCCGAAGGGTAGAACCACGACTCGGTAAAAATAGACAGACATATTTTTGGCTCGGCTATATGGCCGGGAATACCCACATTAAAATGACCATGTGTCACATCCGGCCTTGCGTGGGAAGGCTAGTAAATACAGAAGGTCTTAGGCATTCGCCTGACTCCTCTATGACACTGTCAGTTCTCTGCTTCCGAGCAGAGAGCACAAACCCAGTCGTGGTTCCGCCGAAGGGTAGAATCACGACTGGGGAAAATAGACAGAGATTTTTTGGCCCGGCTATATGGCCGGGAATACCCACTATAAAATGACCATGTGTCACATCTGGCCTTATGTGGGATGGCTAGTAAATACAGAAGGTCTTAGGCATTCGCCTGACTCCTCTATGACACTGTCAGCTCTCTGCCTTCAGGTAGAGGGCGCTCTCTGCTTCCGAGCAGAGAGCACAAACCCAGTCGTGGTTCCACCGAAGGGTAGAACCACGACTGGGGAAAAATAGACAGAGATTTTTTGGCCCGGCTATATGGCCGGGAATACCCACTATAAAATGACCATGTGTCACATCTGGCCTTGCGTGGGAAGGCTAGTAAATACAGGAAGGTCTTAGGTGAAGGCATTTACTATTCGATAGTCTATTCCGCTCCAACCCGTTGCTTGCCTATATTTGTATTATTGTTAATTGTACCTTACTACAATAAATCTGTTATACCTTATTCCTGATGTTGACTACCATTCTTTAACTGATCTATTTACACTGAATTCTTTTCGGGATATATCAAGCTTATAGCGAATAACTGGTTGAGCGTTGAGCAATAGTGTGTAATTGGAGTTCAGCGAATAACGAATCTATTGAGTGACTCAACTATGAATCCGTGGATCAATCGTATTACGAGTAACTAATTGAATATACCATGACTAAAATATACAAGTGTAACACAACACATGAGTAACCTTGTAGGCTACAACAGAGACCAACAGAACTCATTGTAACACCAATGTTGAATTGAAGGCAACCATATGTTCGGAGTAAATACCGTAAGCGGAGAGTTTCTCTTCTATCTTTGGGTCGGAATTTAAGTGCAGTGTCTCCTCATCTACGTGTTTCTGACTTCGGAATAAACACCGTTAGCAGTATGAACTGTTTTGGTCTATTAGGGGATGCACAGTGGGGATACACAGTCAAATTTAATCTTACGCAAATTTATAAAAGACTAGCAGTATAGCCCGGCGTTGCTCGGGTGTAATGAAAGCTTTAAAACTAATCCATGGTCCTGGAGCTCAGACTCTTTGGACGAAAGACTAAAAAGCAATTAAAGCGAAATCCGTAGACTGAAAGAAAAATGAATGGATGTAAGTCAGATTTTGATTACCTGTTATTGATATCAAATTTTCTGCACTATTGTAAGAATTGCAACCATGAAACTTCTGAATATCGTTTCTTAAGTCTTTGTCTATGAGTGTATCAAATTTGATTAAAATCGGACCACTCCTTCTATAACCCGATTTTTTCGATTATCGACACAAAACCTAGTTAAGAACACTCGCAGATGTTTATAGTACAACTGTGTAAATTTTCAATTTAAATGTACGTAACCGGTTAAACGACAACACAATGTGGTACTATAAAATAAAGTCATATAAAGAAGAATGATGTTTTGGAAAACGTCCTTCTGGGAAAAAAATATGCTGTGTTATTCAAATTGAAGGTAACATTTTATTGTGCATCACCTACGTGCAGACTAACATAAATACATATCAGCTAAAATGTATCAGCCAAAGAACAGGAAGCGAAACAAACACTTCATCGTATTGGGATGTACAGCAAGCTCTTCAGATCTCAATCAATTAGACACTTGTTTTCATTTGATTGAGACGTTAGGATATCTTGAACCAACAAATTTATTCCAACCCGGAACTTATAGCAGTTCTAATCAATTAGAATTTGTGCATACAGAAAGGGGTAATACCTGACAGAAATATGATTAACATCAAAAGCAGGACCGACAAAATGTGGTTGGCGTCGGAGGCAGAAAATAAAAACAGGCTCGTCAGAAGTGTGATTACATCAGAAGCAGCCGGTTTCAAAGGATTAACGAAAATGATTGACAGATGTGCTTAGCCATAGACGACACAATTAAGCGAAAACTGGAGAATGCAAAAATACGTGTGAATTTCAGCTTATATAAGGCTGGATTTTTTTGGCAGAGAAGAGAACGCAGTGAAGCGAGAAGACAACACCCGCAACTTCTGACAACTCACTCGTATGTGCGTGATTTCTTCTGACTACCACTCCACACAACCGTCACCGACGAAGAGTAAAATTATGTTCATATTTTTATATGTACGTTGTTCATTGTTTGTCCCGAGAACCAGCCATTATACTTCAAGGGTGCGATACAGTATTATTCTAATGATCATAATTTATATTATTATATTTTTATAAACATTTCACCCCAAGGAAAGCAGGACCACCACTGGTGCGCAGGGGGTTACAGTCAGTCATGTAAGTGCAATACGTGATACCCGATTGCGTGATCCTGTCTCGAAAGAAACATGATTTTTTCGCAGTAGGTTGCCATAACTTTTTGCAGTAGACTGTTTGCCAACCAAGGTTATAGATCACAAGCTGTCCTTTTATTTAAACCATTCAACTGGAATTCGAACTCGTTTCTCCGCTTTCCCGCTTCAAGCGGATAACAATTGTGCCACAAGAGATTACAGTGAAAGAAGGAGAGTGTAAAAAACAAAAAACAAAAAACAAAAAAATAACAAAAATAAAAAAAACAAGGTACAGTAGATGTCGAAGAAAAGTTAAAATGTGGATGAGAATCAAGAAGATAAAAGATGGCAAATGATGTTGCACTTAAACTTTGGGAGATGGTAGCTATTAGGAAAGCAAGAAAATGAAAGTGTGAGAAAAGAAGCTGTGAGAATAGAAGAGGAAGTTATATTAAACCACTTCGACAGTAAAAGGGTGAGAATTTGGTGATAATCTAGTAGCACACGTGAATACATGTGGTCGGGGTACAAGGGAAAAACCTCGTAAGAGCTGTTATCATGAAAATACTTGTAGAAATGACATAGGGAAGCCACATCACGTCGGAGGGAAGGTGACTGATATATATATATATATATATATATATATATATATATATATATATATATATATTAAGACAGACACGTTATTTCATGGTTAAGCCTATTTCAGGCGAACCATCTTCAGCTTCAGTCTTTAGTGCACAGAAGATTTTACACGAATGAAATTCACAAACACCGAAAAAAAACAAAAACAGAAATAAAAATAAAGATCGCTCCCTTAAAAGTGAAAATTTAATATATATATATGTATGTATATATATATATATATATATATATATATATATATGTGAAAAGTGTATGAATATAATTATAAATATCGATGTATATATATATATATATATATATATCCAATTTGTTATATATATTATATTAGAGTTTGTCTGACGATCGCAAGAGCGTGAAACACAGGGTTACAAACTCACACATATCTATCTATCTATCTATCTATCTATCTATCTATCTATCTATCTGTATATATATATATATATATATTGTAATATTGTTATTATAAGTAGTTATCATAAAAAACATTTTATATTGCTACACAAAAACATTAATGTTTTTTTACTATGAATTGTACTTCGTCAGCCGATTCTTATGAAAATTTCAAAACAATTCGTTACTCGTTTTCAAACAGTTTAAAGGGTTTAATAAAGACAGAATAAAGAATGTTCTTGTGGGTAAATCTTGATTAACCAACATAAAGTTAAGTCTACTTTGGATGAGAGAACAAGGTTAGAGATTGAACGTGGGTGAGTTATTTTAAGAGGTCACGATAAACCAGTTCCTGGTTTGTCAATATTAGGGACAGTTGATGTTGGTGATATGGCTACAATGAATGTGTCATGCGTGTTGCAGGCTGTGTTGATCTCTTTGTAGTAGTATTTTTTTGAAGAAATGTTTTAATGGCATTTGTTGATATAATATAAAATGTGGAATATCTATGCAAGATGCTCACATTACTAGATAGACGGTAAAACAACATTATATAAGTAAAACAAAGTAATTAACAGTGGATGATGGCCCATAATAATGAAATAATGACTTGTGGTACGTAATTGATATTTATCGTAGAACACTTATCACAAGCTCTTATCTATCTATCTATCTATCTATCTATCTATCTATCTATCTAAGTCTGTTCATATCTATCTATCTATCTATCTATCTATCTATCTATCTCCATATTTGCACTGCGCCATATATACAAATTATCAGTTTACAATATAAAAGAATGTGAATCTTTGTCAGAAAGAGAGAATGTGAGAGAGAGACAAAGGGAGGAAGGGGGAGATAAAAATAAACTGAAGTACATTAAACATATAAAAAACTGCGTGTGCGTGCGCGATAGATCAATAGATAAATTAGAGAGAAAGAAAGAGAAACAGACAGAAGGACATAGAGAAAGAGAGAGAGAGAGAGAGAGTGTGTGTGTGATAGTGAGGGAACAAATACAAATAAAGAAGTAAAAAAAATAAGAAAGGCGATCTTTATAGGAAAAGCATTTCCTGTAAGACAACAAGCCTGAAGCGTTGGCTCAGAGGGAAATTTTCTTCAGACGTACAAAAAAACAAAAAAACAAAAAAAAACGATAATAATAAAACAAAAAACAACAAAAACAAACAAATAAGTAAGATAACAAAAATAAAAAAAAAACAGTAAAAAGAAATAACAAACTAATAGCCGCTACTATCCTTTTTCAAGGAAAAGGATGGATGGTGTGGGGCAACGAAGAGCAAAGTCACCATCCTGAAGGTGTCATCTAAAAACCCCAAGAGAAATCCCCAGAGGTTTCGGCTCAATATCTTGCAGCTTACTCGTGTTAGTTCGTTAATAGTGGCTTAACGTCTCCATTTTTTTTTTGTTTTCTTCATCATTTATGCTTCAAGGGGAATAATTCTGCTTTTCTTTCACCATTTTTTTTTTCCTTTTCTTAATTCGGTGTTTAAGATATTCATTACTTTTATTACTTTTTTTTGTTGTCGTTCGACGTTGGGTTTTTATTCATTTATTTCAAGCTGTTGATATAACCTTTACTTCCTTTCTTTTTTTAAAAAAGTCTTTTAAAAATTGTTTTGATAGTATGCTTTGTGGTGCAGTAGAAGGATGTGAGTTGTGGTGCATTGGATATCGGCTCGGAACGAGAAATCGGGGAGCCGAGTTCGAATTCCAGCCGAATTCATTGCATTCACTTACGCGCAAATACCCTTGGGAAAGGTATTAATCCGTCTATTCCTTCCAGTTATGGGTTAAATAACAGGACAGATTGGGTTCTATAGCCTTGGTCGGCAACCAGTCTACCGCAGAAAGCAATGGTAACCTACTGCGGGATAATCTTCTGCCCAGTCAGTCATGTCTCTTTCGAGACATGATCGTCCAAGCGTGTATCACGTATGGCACTTAACTGACTGACTGAGAGACGTGAACAGAATTTGAGGAGAGATTAGGTTCTATATCCTTGGCTGGCAACCAGTCTACCGCAGAAAGCAATGGCAACCTACTGCGGGATAATCTTCTGCCCAGTCAGTCATGTCTCTTTCGATACAAGATCGCCCAAGCGTGTATCATGTATGGCACTTAACTGACTGAGATATCTGCTCGGTATTAAAAATTGGAGAGCCGAGTTTGAATTCCATTTAAATTTTTAGGCACACATATCTCTGACAAAGGTATTAATCCGTCGCTTCTCCTTATAGTTATGGGTTGATAAAGCTATTTAAAAATAAATCAGCAGTAAACTAACGATAAAGCTATTTAACGAGAAATCAACGATAAAATCACAATAAAACTATTTAACGACAAATGAACGATGAATTAACGATAGAGCTATTTGACGCTAAATTAACGATAAATTAAAGATAAACCTATTTAATGACAGATCAACGATAAATTAACGATAAATTAATGATAAAGCTATTTAACGACAATTCAACGATAAATTATACAATATAGCTATTTAACGAGAAATCAACACTAAATTAAAAATAAAGCTGTTTAACGACAAATCAACGATAAATTAACGATGAAGCTGTTTAACAAAAAAATCAACGATAAATCAACGATAAATCAACGATAAAGTTATTTAAAAATAAATCAACGATAAATTAACGATAAAGCTATTTAACGACAGATCAACGATAAATTAAAGATAAATTAATGATAAAGCTATTTAACTACAAATCAACGATAATATAACAATACAGCTATTTAACGAAAAATCAACGATAAATTAATGATAAAGCTATTTAACGAAAAATCAACGATAAATTAATGATAAAGCTATTTAACGATAAATCAACGATAAATTAATGATAAAGCTACTTAACGATAAATCAACGATAAATTAATGATAAAGCTATTTAACGAAAAATCAACGATAAATTAATGATAAAGCTATTTAACGATAAATCAACGATAAGTTGACAATAAACGTATTTAACGACAAATCAACGATAAATTAACGATCAAGCTATTTAACAAAAAGTCAACTTTAAATGCACGATAAATCAACGATAAACTATTTCAAAATGAATCAAATATAAATTAACGATAAAGCTATTTAACGACAAATCACCGATAATCTAACAATAAATTAACGACAGAGTTATTTAACGACAGATCAACGATAAATGAACGATAAAGCTATTTGATAATAAATCAACGATAAACTAACGATAAATTAACGATAAAGCTATTTAATGACAACTCAACGATAAATTAACAATATAACTATTTAACGACAACTTAACGATAAATTAACGATAAATCTATTTAACGATAAATCAACGATAAATTAACGATAAATTAACGATAAATTAACGATTAATCTATTAACGATAAATTAACGTTAAATTATTGATAAAGCAATTTAACGACAAATCAACAATAAATTAACGATAAAGCTATTTAACGACAGATCAACGATAAATTGAAGATAAATTAATGATAAAGCTATTTAACGACAAATCAACGATAAAATAAAAATAAAGCAATTTAGCGACAAATCAACGATAAATTAAAAATAAAGCTATTTAACGATAAATGAACGATAAATTAATGATAAAGCTATTTAACGATAAATCAATGACAATTTGACAATAAAAGTATTTAACGACAAATCAACGATAAATTAACGATCAAGCTATTTAACAAAAAATCAACTTTAAATGTACGATAAATCAACGATAGACTATTTAAAAATAAATCAACGATAAATTAACGATAAAGCTATTTAACGACAAATCAACAATTAATTAACAATAAAGCAATTTAACGACAAATCACCGATAATCTAGCAATAAATTAACGACAGAGTTATTTAACGACAGATCAACGATAAATAAACGATAAATGAACGATAAAGCTATTTGATAATAAATCAACGATAAACTAACGATAAATTAACGATAAAGCTATTTAACGACAACTCAACGATAAATTAACGATAAAGCTATTTAACGATAAATCAACGATAAATTAACGTTAAATTATTGATAAAGCAATTTAACGACAAATCAACGATAAATTAAAGATAAATTTACGATAGATCTGTTAACGATAAATCAACGATAAATTAAAGATAAAGCTATTTAAAGATAAATAAGCGATAAATTAACAATATATTAACGATAAAGTTATTTAACGGCAAATCAAAGATAAATCTATTTAACCATCTTACTTTCTTTCTTTCTTTCCGTCTTTCTTTTTCAAATATCTAATTTTTAACTCTCTCTTCTTTAATTTTTCTTTGACTTTTTCTTCTTCATATTCTTTTCCTACTTCTTCTTTATCATATTATTCTTTTTTTTCTTCGATTTTTCGTCTACGTTTTTCTTTTCGTCTTCTTCATATTTTTCTTCTTAGAGTAGTGTACGTTTTTCTGTATTTCTTCTTAATTTTCGTCTTCTTCTTCTT
The DNA here is from genome assembly GCA_037127315.1 of Ascarosepion bandense. Classification (NCBI taxonomy): domain Eukaryota; kingdom Metazoa; phylum Mollusca; class Cephalopoda; order Sepiida; family Sepiidae; genus Ascarosepion; species Ascarosepion bandense. The sequence continues at coordinate 583,397 of JBBBDQ010000407.1, forward strand.
TCATTTTTTTCTTTCTTTTATTCGTCTAATTCTTCTTCGTCTTTTTTCTTTATATTTTTCTTTAACGTCTTCTTTGTCTTCGCATACTTATTATTCTTTTTCAACATCTTTTTCTTCAACTACTTCTTCAAATTCCCAGCTCTTACTAATTTATTCTTGCCTATTCTTAATTACAAAACCCTATTCTATTTTTTATAAGTTTGCCTTTTAAGTTCTTCCTTATTTTTCTTCTTCACTTACACTTTTACCTACTCAGTTTATTCCTAGTCTTTGCTTGCTTTCATATATTCATCTTCCTTTTTAATACTTTTTCTTTCAATCTCATATCTCAGTTATTAAACGCAAGACCGAACGAAGAAAACCATCGTCGCCGCTGTCCCCTATTTCCCGCCATTGAAACACGACGGCGCGAATTGGAGACTACAACGGAAAATACGACGCAATGGCGTCTGGTCTTTCATAGCCGCCAGCGCCATTTTAACTCATTCACTCTTTATTGCCCAAGGGGACATAACTCCGTGGGAAGATGATCCGGGTCGGCAAAAAGAAAGACCCTAGATTGGCTAACAACGGACAAGGTTGAAGCAAGTCGCTTAGATTTCACTGGTCGGCTTTTTACAGACTGGTTGCTGATAGTAGCTTCACACATTGACCCTTTGCCCCATCCCCTGGGGTTATCTATTCGAACTAAAAAGAAATATGAAGTTTGGAAACCGGTAGGGGGCGGAGTTATGGTTGTTTGAAGCTGCTACATGCAAGAATCTGATAAAAGAAAGAAAGAAAAGCTTCAGGGCCGGTTATGCGCGCTTCAGGGCAATAGAAAGGATTTAGTTGGAAAATTCTAGACGGCTAAAGAGATATAGAGAGACACACACGAAGAGAGAGAGAGAGAGAGAGAGAGAGAGAGAGAGAGAGACAGACAGACAGACAGACAGACAGACAGACAGAGAGAGAGCGAGAGTGATAGAGAGAAAAAGGCAGACAGACTGATAGTGACGTTTTGTTTCGTTATACTCAAAGATTTTTCTGATAGAAACCTTTTCTCTGACGTATGTATTACACACACACATTTTAGAACAGTCAAGAGACTATAAAAGGCATTATTGACATTCACTGGTCAGGTTTCTATATTATTCAGAATTACAATGAATAGTACGCGTAAATTATAGATGTGAAAAAGGCAAACACACATAGACACACATGCCCGCGCGCACACACACACACACACGCATATATATATATATATATATATATATATATATATATATATATATGATAGAAATTTAGCCCCACCGTTTACGGAGTGGACACCTATATATATATATATATATATATATATATATATATATATATAGATAGATAGATAGAGAACAGACTGAGAAAGATGTGAACCGACTGAGATAGATAGATAGATAGATAGATAGATAGATAGATAGATAGATAAATAGATAGATCTGAACAGAATGAAATAGATAGATAGATAGATAGATAGATAGATAGATAGATAGATCTGAATTGACTGAGATAGATAGATAGATAGATAGATAGATAGATAGATAGATAGATCTAAATTGACTGAGATAGATAGATAGATAGATAGATAGATAGATAGATAGATAGATAGAGAACAGACTGAGATAGATCTGAACCGACTGAGATAGATAGATAGATAGATAGATAGATAGATAGATAGATAGATAGATAGATAGATAGTAAGCTGATACTTTCCCGCTTTGGTCCACATTCAAAATTCGGTGTACATGATCATGATCATACACAGGATTTATTATTAGAAATTCTTTATAGACTGACATAATTCTAGGAGCACACCTCGCATGGACACAGCCAGCCACATGCAAATGCAAATAGATTTGATTCATGTTGTTTTACTATCTCTCTCTCTCTCTCTCTCTATATATATATATATATATATATATTTCTCTACAACCCTTTCAATATACAGGTTGTCCATAAAGTCTGTGTGTATTGCACATACAATTAAAGTTATAAATTGCACACGAACTTTAGGAACACCCTATATATATATATATATATATATATATATATATATATATATATATTGATTGTTTAATACTTAGTTTTTGGTCCTAATAGGGTTAGATCAGTAAACATGTAAACATTTGTATTACAAAGTTTTCTATGCAATTATATATATATATATATATATATATATTTTAAATCATATCACCCCGAGAAAGGCGGTAAGGCCACTGATGTGCAGAGTGCTACGTATGAGTGAAAAGATTGGGAAAGAGAAAGCCGGAAACCACATCCTAAACAAGGAACAAGGGATGAGCCTCTACACCTGTACAATGGACGTGGGCGGAGTGTGAACCGGGCGATAGTTTATTCTATCCACTCCAAGGACTTTTGAATATTTTACATTTTTAAACGATTTACTTCGCTACCCAGGTTTCTACCATGAAACCTGGGTAGCGAAATAACTAGTTTAAAAATGGAATATATATATATATATATATATATATATATATATATATATATATATATATATAAGAATATTAAAAAGTTTTGAATTTTAAATTTGAATTAGAAACGTATTTCACGATAGCGTCCGAATATTTTTTTTTTGTGTTTGCATCACGTGGATCATCACTATGTTATATATATATATATATATATATATATATATGTAGTTTAGAAAAAATTATAGATATTCTACAATTTCATAGGTAATACGTATTTCACAGCAGGAAAAAAGCTGCTCGTCAGACCCAAAGATACAGCAATTAATGATATTCAAAATAATCCCGAAAAATAGTTACACACAGACGCTCACGTGCCTGTGTCTAGAATAGCTATTTGTAACGGTAATCTACGAAAACAATTCTTCGCTCATTCAAAAAACCACAAAGAGAGAAAGAAAAAGAAAAATATAGACAATTGGTAAATGAAAAGAAGAGAAAGACGAAGAAAAGAAAGGGAAAGAGAACGAACAGTATAAAGAGAAAATAGCTAATTTCTTAGATCGACACAGCGTCAATGGCAATTCAACTGCTTTCTTGGAAAAACATGACATGGAAATTTAAAATTAAAATTTAGTTTTAAATATAATGGGATATATTTACGATAAAAAATATTAAATAAATTGTAAATCATGCTTTTTAATACAAATTAAAATATAACCACTAGTAATATCATATTATAAATATAGTTAAAATAATTAAAACTTATAAAAGAAAAATTAGAAATAAAATATAGAAAATTAAAAGGGAAAGAAGAGAAAGAAAAAGAAAAAGAAAAGAAAAGAAACTGAACAAACAGTATAGATAGAAAGGCAGTTGAAGTTAACGTCTTAGATCGAGACCAGCGATATATATATCCGAGTGAATTAATCGACCACTTAAAAAACACCCTCTCCAAAAATTCCAACGGTCATAGACTTATTCCCCTATCACTAACCCCCACCAACACCGCTAACAAAACTAAATAAATATAAGGAAAGAGGATTTCCATTACTTTACACACCGCCTGATGAGACATTGAGGTTTCAATGTCGAAATAAACGTACCTTTATAGTGGATATATATAGAATAATTATGTACATGTTCTAAAATATAATTTATAATAAATAAAAATTTATAATATATATATATATATATATATATATATATATATATGTGTGTGTGTGTAAATTAGAATCCTTTGTACTTGGTAAGGTAAATTTCACAGGAGATTATATCCAAAGAGAACGCAATGTTAAAATTTATTGTTAAAATTTAACAGAGTATTATAATTAAGAACAAAAGTTGGATGTTTTCATAAACCCATAGGAACATTACCTATGGGTTTATAAAAACATCCAACTTTTGTTCTTGATTATATATTGACGCGAAAAATTATCACAATTAAACACGCAGAGTGGCTTCTCTCTGTCTTTTTTAAAAACGTTTTCATGCCAACTGCTCTGACGAGCTTTTTCCTTGGTGTCACGACGACATGAATTTAAGCGCGCAACAAGATTGGCATATAGGTCTCAAACTTTTATTGCTCAAATCGCTAAATGCAACAGTTTCATTTCTCGCATTTCCCACCTGTAGAACTCCGTTCTGTTTACATGCTTCTCTGAAAACTCCAACATTAAAAAATTTAAACGCAACGTCAATCCCCATCTTATGTCTTCTTGAATCCTGCTCATCTTTTGTCTTTTTCTCTTAGACTCAAGAACCTCCTGCATACTACACTGGCATATATATATATATATATATATATATATTGTTATTATTATTATTATTATTATTAAAAAGTTATTAGTCAAATCAAATTAAACCAGGAAAATATATTAAAAAGTACTCGATACATATTTAAAAAAATATATATAACATGCGTAGTTTTTAAATATTAAAATAAAGATCAGACGATTTCGCTCGGTTGATCTTTCTTGATTTCTTGTTCGTAACTGTCTGTAATATATATATATATATATATATATATATATATATATATATATATATTACAGAAAGTTACGAAATAGTTTTAACCGACACATTTATTTAAATTAATGTTTGAGCATTATTTTTAATAGATACTCGTATTTGAGTATAGACTGTTTTCTTATATATATATATATATATATATATATATATATATATCCACCAACCGACCGAATATTCGAACAATCTTGTTAGGTAAATATCTATCTACCGGCAGGATTCCAAGCTGCGCCTCTCATATACCAAGGAGAATATATATAGAAGTTGCAGATTCGAATCCTGATGGAAGATTTTCTCTAATAGTCATCATCATCTCACACATTACACCCAATTTTGTATAGGGCAGCAACTTTTTGTTACTGTTTCCGTAACAAATTGATTTTTTTATGGGGCAGGGTTGTTAGCCCTGGGCCCAACCCCCAAACCGGGAGGACCGGTGGACCAATCTTGGTCCTTACGCTTAACAGCACCTGGTATTCCCAAACGGTCTGAGTACTGACCAAGCACGATATTGCTTAACTTCCGCGATCGGACGAGAACCAGTGTATTCAACGCGATATAGCTGTAGACCCTTCTCTACTAGTGGATATGTATAAATGTACTGTTTAATTGTAGAAAACAGTCTATCCATTAAAAATAATGTTCAAACAAATAAATCTATCTATCTATCTATCTATCTATCTATCTATCTATCTATCTATCTATCTATCTATCTATCTATCTATCTATCTATCTATCTATCTGAGTCTACTATCCATATACATACCGGAGCCAGTTAATATCTATCTATGTATTTCAGTCTGTTCGTATGTATGTATGTATGTATGTATGTATGTATGTATGTATGTATCTATCTATCTATCTATCTATCTATCTATCTATCTATCTATCTATCTATCTATCTATTCAAACAAGTTTCATTGAAAAATATAGGCATATTTTATCTATTTATTTTATACTGATCTTCTCCTTTCCAATTAGTTTCTTGATGTTGAGAGTAAATTCATCAAAGAAGGTGCTGTAGATTTGTTTAAGCCAGTTACTTTCGATCTTATACAAGATCATTTTCAGAAATAAATTAAAAAGTCAAATTTATTGTAACGGCGATGAAATCTGCATTTCGTTGTTTTAAAATCACGATCGCAACAATGAAATATGTTTGATATGCTGCCTAAATACACACACACGCAATATATATACAGCGAAACAGCTCTGTCTGCGGATGACAATATTTACGCTCTCACACCCTGATTGAGCACTCTGGAAGAATGGTAGACTTTGAAAAACAGTAGCTACTCTGGTATATACGCATCGCTCATTCAGTAAAATGAATTAGATCACTCTAGCTATTAAGCGCATATAATGATAATATATGCGCTAAAATGTCTGCCTTCTTCCACCGAACGCCCATAGGTAGAATCGCCGACTGACGCCAATTCGGTCGGGTTTCAATCCTGGGTTAAAAAAGCAATCGGAGTTTAACCGTACTGATGAGCTGTGATACAGAGAAACAGATCTGTCTGCGGATGATAATATATATATATATATATATATATATATATATATATATATATATAGGCTCACCCGTCGATTTCGACGTATGAGTGTCTAACTCAGTTAGACTGTCAAACAAAGAATTGTTTTAGTGTGGTGAAGGGTTGTGTAGCACCATCCACACTTTTTGGAACTGCTGATAACAAACAATCGGTGCAGAAGTTTGCCACAGATCGCATGAACGGCAGACCTCAGTTATTTAACCCATAACTGGAGCGAAGGGACGGATTAATACCTTTCCCAAGGGTACCACTGCGCAAGTGAATGCAGAGTGTTCGACTGGAATTGGAACTCGGCTCACCGATTTCCCTTTCCAAGCCGACATCGACCGCACCACAACGCACATCCGTCAATAAACACTTACAGCACCTTGTATTCCCAAGCGGTCACCCATCTAAGTACTGACCAGGTTCAACTTCGGTGATCGAGCGGGAACCGGTTTATTCAATGTGATGTGACCGTAATATATATATATATATATATATATATATATATATATATTAAGTAAATAAAATAAATGATGAAGGAAGCGATAAAAAAAGGTGAATTTGAAAAGACACTGATATGTTTTACATCTGCAATGGAAAAAGTTGAAGGAACAATCTAATGTCAACAGATAAAATAAAATGAACAATATAAAAATGCTTGTAGGAGAAAACGGGGCAACTTTTCGAGTAACAGACAAAAAAACCATGCCCCGGAAATGTCATTTTGATGGATGTAACGTCATTTTCTGGTAAAACTTGCCAGCTGCGAGATAAACCACAGACTCGAAAGCGCTCATATTGGCATCCGCTCTCCTGTTGAGCGAGGAAAGAAAGGTAGTCGCAATGGCGAAGCAGGTGATAATTTCAAATTGGCGAGATTTTCAGTCGCTTCCTTTTTTTACTGAGTTAAAAATGCTTATTTCATTTTGAGTGAAAAGAAAAAAAAGAAAAACAGAAAACATTAGCGTTAATGTTCTTTGTTTTCACACAATCATCATTTGTGTCTATTTTCTCTTCCGTTCTTTTTTTTCTATTTGACGTATTAGTATTTTGTTTTATTTTCTTTTTCATTATAATTTCATCCATTTTATTTGCCCTTTTCTTGATTTCCTTTGGCCATTATTTTAATTTTTTCTTGTTCGTCATCATATTTTTTGTCCATTTTACTTTCTCTTCCTTGATTTCTTTCGACTAGTAATTGCTTTTTCTTCACATCTTCTTCAATTCATTCATTTTATTTTCTCATTTTTGAATACTTTGGTCCATTTCTATTTCTCGCTATCTCTTTCTTTCACTTTTGTGGTGGGTGTCCATTTTTATTCTCTCTGTTTTGATTTCTTTTGGCCATTACATTGTTTTTTTTTTAACTCTTCTTCTATTTTTCGTCCATTATATTTTTTGTTCTTGATTTATTTTGGACATTAATTTCATTTACATTTCTTCTTTATGTCTATACTAGCAGTATAGCCCGGCGTTGCTCGGGTGTAATGAAAGCTTTAAAACTAATCCATGGTCCTGGAGATCAGACTCTTTAGACGTTGGCACGAAAGACTAAAAAGAAATAGTTGTTTCTAGTTAAAGCGAAACCGTAGACTGAAAGAAATATGAATGGATGTCAGTCAAATTTTGATTTCCTAGTATCGATATCAAATAAGTTTTTTTCGTCGTAAACTGAATTTTGAAGGCTAAATAAGTCCTCTGAGTAAATGGTATGATGGCTGAAACTAAGAACTACAAGTATACCTACTAAGAGCCAAACCCCAAGCAAAAACTAAAATAAAAGGGCGGAAAAAAATACAGACATAGAGGCAGATAAACAGACACACACACAAACATCTTGTCTTTATATATATATATATATATATATATATATTATCGGTTTTCTGTACTATTGTAAGAACTGTAACCTTGAAACTTCTGAATATCGTTTCTTATGTCTTTGTCTATGAGTGTATGAAATTTGATTAAAATCGGACCACTCCTATCACCCGACTTTTTCGATTATCGATTTTCGATATTAATCAGGGGCACCTCGTTACAAAACCTAGCTAAGAACGCTCGCAGACGCGTATAGTACAACTGTGTAAATTTTCAAGAAAATCGGTTCAGCCGTTTCAGAGTTTATAGGTAACGGACACACACACACACACACACACACACACACACACACACAGACAAAGTTCCATTTATAAATAAGTTTAGATTAATTTCACTTTCTTGATTTCTTTTGGCTATTATTTTTGTCTATTTTATTTTTCCCATTTCTTATTGTTTTCGTACAATTTATTTTGTTTTTTTTAATTTTTTTTTTTTGCCATGAGATTTTTTCCGATTTGTTCTTATTTTTTGCGTATTATTTTCTCCAGTTTCTTGATGACATTTGGTAATTACATTGTATTTCTACCCAGCTTCTTATTTTCATCCATGTTATTATCTTTTTCTTGGTTTCTTCTCGCTAGTACTTTTTACAATTTTCTTATTTTTTTCGTGCATTTAATTTCTCATTCTCGATTTCTTTGAGCATTACTAATTTTTCAAGCTTTTTGTGCTTTTCGTTCATTTTGTTTTCTCTTTTTTTTTTGTGATAATATTTTTTTTTTGTCACTTCAACTTTTCCTCCATTTATGCTAATAAATATCCGCTTCTTCTTCATTTCGTCCAGTTTATTCTATCTTTCGGACATTACTTTTTTCTTTTCATGATTCTTCATTTCGTCCAGTTTATTCTATCTTTCGGACATTACTTTTTTCTTTTCCTGCTTCTTCTTCATTTGGTCCAATTTATTCTATCTTTCGGACATAACTTTTTTCTTTTCCTGCTTCTTCTTAATTTCGTCAATTTTATTCTATCTTTCGGACATTACACTTTCCTTTTCCTGCTTCTTCTTCATTTCGTCCGATTTATTCTATCTTTCGGACATTACATTTTCCTTTTCCTGCTTCTTCTTCATTTCGTCCAATTTATTCTATCTTTCGGACATTACACTTTCCTTTTCCTGCTTCTTCTTCATTTCGTCCATTTTATTCTGTCTTTCGGACATAACTTTATTCTTTTCCTGCTTCTTCTTCATTTCGTCCATTTTATTCCTTCTTTCGGACATTACTTTCTTCTTTTCCTGCTTCTTCTTCATTTTGTCCGTTTTATTCTATCTTTCGGACATTTTTTTTCTTTTCCTGATTCTTCTTCATTTCCTCCATTTTATTCTATCTTTCGGACATTACTTTTTTCTTTTCCTACTTCTTCATTTCGTCCAGTTTATTCTATCTTTCGGACATTACTTTTTTCATTTCTTGCTTCTTCTTCATTTCGTCCAGTTTATTCTATCTTTCGGACATTACTTTTTTCTTTTCCTTCTTCTTCTTCATTTCGTCCATTTTATTCTGTCTTTCGGACATAACATTTTTCTTTTCCTGCTTCTTCTTCATTTCGTCCATTTTATTCCTTCTTTCGGACATTACTTTCTTCTTTTCCTGCTTCTTCTTCATTTCGTCCGTTTTATTCTATCTTTCGGACATTTTTTTTTCTTTTCCTGCTTCTTCTTCATTTCCTCCATTTTATTCTATCTTTCGGACATTACTTTTTTCTTTTCCTGCTTCTTCTTCATTTCGTACATTTTATTTATCTTTCGGACATTACTTTTTCCTCTTCCTGCTTCTTCTTCATTTTCTCCATTTTATTCTGTCTTTCGGACATCACTTTTTTCTTTTCCTGCTTCTTATTCATTTCGTCCGTTTTATTATATCTTTCGGACATTACTTTTTTCTTTTCCTGCTTCTTCTTTATTTCGTCCAGTTTATTCCTTCTATCGGACATTACTTTTTTCATTTCTTGCTTCTTCTTCATTTCCTCTTATTTTATTCTATCTATCGGACATTACTTTTTTCTTTACCTGCTTCTTCTTCAACATCCTCTTATTTTATTCTATTTTTCGTACATTACTTTTTTCTTTTCCTACTTCTTCTTCCTTTCGTCCATTTTATTCTATCTTTCGGACATTACTTTTTTTTTTCATGATTCTTCTTCATTTCGTACATTTTATTCCTTCTCTCGGACATTACTTTTTTCTTTACCTGCTTCTTCTTCATTTCCTCATATTTTATTCTATTTTTCGGTCATTACTTTTTTCTTTTCCTACTACTTCTTCATTTCGTCCATTTTATTCTATCCTTCGGACATTCCTTTTTTTTTTCATGATTCTTCTTCATTTCGTACATTTTATTCCTTCTGTCGGACATTACTTTTTTCTTTACCTGCTTCTTCTTCATTTCGTCCATTTTATTCTATTTTTCGGACATTACATTTTTCTTTTCATGGTTCTTCTTCATTTCGTCCATTTTATTCCTTCTTTCGGACATTACTTCCTTCTTTTCATGCTTCTTCATCATTTCGTCCATTTTATTCTGTCTTTCGGACATTACATTTTTCTTTTCGTGCTTCTTCTTCATTTCGTCCAGTTTATTCTGTCTTTCGGACATTACTTTTTTCTTTTCCTGCTTCTTCTTCATTTCATACATTTTATTATGTCTTTCGGACATTACATTTTCCTTTTCATGGTTCTTCTTCATTTCGTCCATTTTATTCTGTCTTTCGGACATTACTTTTTTCTTTACCTGCTTCTTCTTCATTTCGTCCATTTTATTCTATTTTTCGGACATTACATTTTTCTTTTCATGGTTCTTCTTCATTTCGTCCATTTTATTCTGTCTGTCGGACATTACTTTTTTCTTTTCCTACTTCTTCTTCATTTCGGCCAGTTTATTCTATCCTTCGGATATTACTTTTTTTTTCATGCTTCTTCTTCATTTCGTCCAGTTTATTCCTTCTTTCGGACATTACTTTCTTCATTTCTTGCTTCTTCTTCATTTCGTCCATTTTATTCTATCTTTCGGACATTACTTTTTTCATTTCCTGCTTCTTCTTCATTTCGTCCGTTTTATTCTATCTTTCGGACATATTTTTTTTTCCAAGCTTCTTCATCATTTCGTCCATTTTATTCTATCTTTCAGACATTACATTTTTCTTTTCCTGCTTCTTCTATATTTCGTCCAGTTTATTCTTTCCTTCGGACATTACTTTTTTTTTTCATGATTCTTCTTCATTTCGTACATTTTATTCCTTCTGTCGGACATTACTTTTTTCTTTACCTGCTTCTTCTTCATTTCGTCCATTTTATTCTATTTTTCGGACATTACATTTTTCTTTTCATGGTTCTTCTTCATTTCGTCCATTTTATTCCTTCTTTCGGACATTACTTCCTTCTTTTCATGCTTCTTCATCATTTCGTCCATTTTATTCTGTCTTTCGGACATAACATTTTTCTTTTCGTGCTTCTTATTCATTTCGTCCAGTTTATTCTGTCTTTCGGACATTACTTTTTTCTTTTCCTGCTTCTTCTTCATTTCATACATTTCATCATGTCTTTCGGACATTACATTTTCCTTTTCATGGTTCTTCTTCATTTCGTCCATTTTATTCTGTCTTTCGAACATTACTTTTTTCTTTACCTGCTTCTTCTTCATTTCGTCCATTTTATTCTATTTTTCGGACATTACATTTTTCTTTTCCGGCTTCTTCTTTATTTCGTCCATGTTCTTCCTTCTTTCGGACATTACTTTCTTCTTTTCATGCTTCTTCTTCATTTTGTCCATTTTATTCTATCTTTCGGACATTACTTTTTTTGTTTTCCTGCTTATTATTCATTTCGTCTGTTTTATTCTATCTTTCGGACATATTTTTTTTTTCAAGCTTCTTCATCATTTCGTCCATTTTATTCTGTCTTTCGGACATTACATTTTTCTTTTCGTGCTTCTTCTTCATTTCGTCCAGTTTATTCTATCTTTTGGACATTACACTTTCCTTTTCCTGCTTCTTCTTCATTTCGTCCATTTTATTCCTCCTTCGGACATTATTTTTTTTTTCTTACTTCTTCTTCATTTCGTCCATTTTATTCTAACTTTCGGACATTACTTTTTCCTCTTCCTTCTTCTTAATTTCGTCAATTTTATTCTATCTTTCGGACATTACACTTTCCTTTTCCTGCTTCTTCTTTATTTCCTCCATTTTATTCTATCTTTCGGACATTACTTTTTTCTTTTCCTGCTTCTTCTTCATTTCGTCCATTTTATTCTATCTTTCGGACATTACTTTTTTCTTTACCTGCTTCTTCTTCATTTCGTCCATTTTATTCTATTTTTCGGACATTACATTTTTCTTTTCATGGTTCTTCTTCATTTCGTCCATTTTATTCCTTCTTTCGGACATTACTTTCTTCTTTTCATGCTTCTTCTTCATTTTGTCCATTTTATTCTATCTTTCGGACATTACTTTTTTTCTTTTCCTGCTTATTATTCACTTCGTCCAGTTTATTCTGTCTTTCGGACATTACTTTTTCTTTTCCTGCTTCTTCTTTATTTCGTCCAGTTTATTCTGTCTTTCGGACATTACTTTTTTCTTTTCCTGCTTCTTATTCATTTCATCTATTTTATTATGTCTTTCGGACATTACATTTTTCTTTTCATGGTTCTTCTTCATTTCGTCCATTTTATTCTGTCTTTCGGACATGACTTTTTTCTTTACCTGCTTCTTCTTCATTTCGTCCATTTTATTCTATTTTTCGGACATTACATTTTTCTTTTCATGGTTCTTCTTCATTTCGTCCATTTTATTCTGTCTTTCGGACATGACTTTTTTCTTTACCTGCTTCTTCTTCATTTCGTCCATTTTATTCTATTTTTCGGACATTACTTTTTTCCTTTTCCTGCTTCTTCTTCATTTTCTCCATTTTATTCTGTCTTTCGGACATTCCTTTTTTCTTTTCCTGCTTCTTCTTCATTTCGTCCATTTTATTCTATTTTTCGGACATTACATTTTTCTTTTCCTGCTTCTTCTTCATTTCGTCCAGTTTATTCTATCTTTCGGACATTACACTTTCCTTTTCCTGCTTCTTCATTTCGTCCATTTTATTCTATCTTTTGGACATTACACTTTCCTTTTCCTGCTTCTTCTTCATTTCGTCCATTTTATTCCTTCTTTCAGACATTTTTTTTTTTCTTACTTCTTCTTCATTTCGTCCATTTTATTCTAACTTTCGGACATTACTTTTTCCTCTTCCTTCTTCTTCTTCATTTCGTCTATTTTATTCTCTCATTCGGGCATTACACTTTCCTTTTCCTGCTTCTTCTTCATTTCGTCCATTTTATTCTATCTTTCGGACATTACACTTGCCTTTTCCTGCTTCTTCTTAATTTCGTCAATTTTATTCTATCTTTCGGACATTACACTTTCCTTTTCCTGCTTCTTCTTCATTTCGTCCATTTTATTCTATCTTTCGTACATTACACTTTCCTTTTCCTGCTTCTTCTTCATTTCGTCCAATTTATTCTATCTATCGGACATTAGACTTTCCTTTTCATGCTTCTTCTTAATTTCGTCAATTTTATTCTATCTTTCGGACATTACACTTTCCTTTTCCTGCTTCTTCTTCATTTCGTCCATTTTATTCTATCTTTCGGACATTACACTTTCCTTTTCCTGCTTCTTCTTAATTTCGTCAATTTTATTCTATCTTTCGGACATTACACTTTCCTTTTCCTGCTTCTTCTTCATTTCGTCCAATTTATTCTATCTTTCGGACATTACACTTTCCTTTTCCTTCTTCTTCTTCATTTCGTCAATTTTATTCTATCTTTCGGACATTACACTTTCCTTTTCCTGCTTCTTCTTCATTTCGTCCAGTTTATTCTATCTTTCGGACATTACTTTTTTCTTTTCCTGCTTCTTCTTCATTTCGTCCAGTTTATTCTATCTTTCGGACATCACTTTTTTCTTTTCCTGCTTCTACTTTATTTCGTCCATTTTATTCTATCTTTCGGACATTATTTTTCTTTTCCTGCTTCTTCTTCATTTCGTCCATTTCATTTTCTTTTACTTGATTTCTTTTCGATATTACATTTTTTTTTCACGCTTTTTCGTTTTAATTTTTTCAACTTATTTTTCTTTCCAGGGTTACTTTTGCATTTTATTTTTGTTTTTCCCGATTCATCTTTTTCGATTCCCTTATTTTATTTTATTTAAATTTTTTTTAAACACTATCAACCATTATTTTCTTCATATAATCTTCTTTTTGCTGTCCATCTTGTTTTCAATTTTTTGATTCTTTTTGCTATTTCTTTCATTTTCTCAGCCATTATTTTTCATTTCATCTTTTTTATTTTCAATTTCCTGATTCCTTTTTGCCATTACTTTCTTTTTTCTTTCTTTTTCTGCATTTCGTACATTTAATTTCACTTTATTTTTTTTTATCAATTACTTTTCTCCCGTTTCTTTTTTTTTTTTTTCGTCTATTTTATTTTCTCTTTCTTGATTTCTTTTAGTCAATAACTTCTTTGTTTCTGCTTCTTCTATTTTTTGTTTGTTTGTTTTGGTCGGGTTTTTCTTTTTTTTCCGCATCTTATTTTCGTCAATTTTAGTTTATCTTTCATGATTTGGTCATGGTTAATTAGTTAAACTTGTATCACTAAATCATTATTATCTAATAAAAAAAAACTAAACTGTTACGTCTAAAAATATTTTTCGGCTGCAAAGTATTAATAAGACGTAGGAAACGAATCAATTAACCGGTCTGTTGCACATAGTAACGCCAGACGTCAAATTGGCGTTATTGTCATTTTGGGGGTAGACTTATTAAGAAAAACGTTACCTCGTCCCGATTGGTTGATTTTTAAATTTTTAACACAGGGAACTGATCCGTTATTCTTGCTTGACAACCCCTCCAGAAGAATGGCATCTCTGAATTCAAAGTCGGTTGGGTGTGGCGCTGGCACCACTACTCGTGAAATGTATATACTTTTGGCTTCTGCTATCTCGATTTAACGTTCTCCACTGTCGAAAGATGACATTAAAACGATTTTTAGTTCTTCAACAAAAATTGAATCACGGTATCATGCTACGCAATTGTTCTTACCAGTATCTATGTCACACATTTGTCCTTTTTTTTTAATCATTTCACCCCAAGCAAGGTGGTACCGCCACTGATGTGCAGTTTTAGACAAGGGGAGAGTGAAGACAAAGACAAACCAGCTACAGGGGGTGAAAGAGAAAAGGCAAGAGAAGGATGTGAGCACAGGAGTGAAGACAGTTACGAAGGTAAAGAGATAGGAAAAGAACAAGATACACGGGGTGATGTAGAAAGAGCTAAAGTTATGGCTGCCGCTGCTTCCGATATGTATATTGAAATTCTTGACATCCACCAAAGAAGAATCAAATGCAATGTTATGGTATCTGACCTGGCATCTCGCCTTCAGACACTTTCCCTTTACGGTAACGGAGATTTTTTTGTGTTTTTTCTAGAAATATTTTCACGGGATTTTCTCTCAGCTATCTCGAATTCGATGTTCGTGGGGGAGCAGTGGATATCGCCGCGTAAAGGGAAATCTGTAGAACCGACTTTAAATTCCAGTTGAATTCGGTGCATTCACTTTCGCGCAAATCCCTTGGAAAAGATATGTATTCACGTCCTCTCCTTCTGGCTATGGAGTTATATAGCAGGACAAGTTGTGTTCTATAGCCTTGGTTGGCAACCAGCCTACCGCAGAAAGAAATGGCAACCTACTGCGGGAAAATCTTCTCCTTAGTGAATCATGGCACGAAAGAGACAAGATCAATCAACTGTGTATCATGTATGGCAGTTAACTGACAGACTTAATCTCGAATTTGTTAATTTATACGCAGGCAAAGTTCAATAGTGTGGATATTAGTGATTGTGGATTTTAGCGGAAATTAAGATTTGCACGTCAGGTATATTTCTGTGGCCAGAAAGACATTACTTAGACTAGCGCGGAACCAGCGACAATCGTTTAACGAGAGCGTATTTAAAAAAAAAATGGGACCAATAATTCTGCTTTTTCTTTCTCTTTTCCTTTTTACGAACATCGGACACCAGCCTCGGTCGCATTTTTTATAGTTTCCTCCTGGTAGAAAGATGTGTTGACGTCTCCACAAATCTTCTTCTTTTTCTATGTACCGTGTCTCCTCAGGATGTAAGCGATCATGTCCCTTGTAACACTTAATAAGTATTTTTTATATTTCCGAAACCCTGCTCTACCATTCACTTGCTGAAGCTCATTAAGTATGTCTTGTTATCCATTCCAAGCTCTGCTCTCTATCTATTTGGTTAAGTCCATCATGTATCTCCTGCAATGTTTCACCTGTCTATTTTTTCCTCTTTCTGTCCTGTGAGTATCAGAAAGAAGAAGCAGCAGGAAAAGAAAAAAGTAATGTCCGAAAGATGGAATAAAATGGACGAAATGAAGAAGAAGCAGGAAAAGGAAAGAGTAATGTCCGAAAGATAGAATAAAATTGACGAAATGAAGAAGAAGCAGGAAAAGGAAAGTGTAATGTCCGAAAGATAGAATAAAATTGACGAAATGAAGAAGAAGCAGGAAAAGAAAAAAGTAATGTCCGAAAGATAGAATAAAATGGACGAAATGAAGAAAAAGCATTAAAAGAAAGAATAATGTCCGAAAGATAGAATAAAATTGACGAAATGAAGAAGAAGCAGGAAAAGGAAAGAGTAATGTCCGAAAGATTGAATAAACTGGACGAAATGAAGAAGAAGCAGGAAAAGGAAAGAGTAATGTCCGAAAGATAGAATAAAATTGACGAAATGAAGAAGAAGCAGGAAAAGGAAAGTGTAATGTCCGAAAGATAGAATAAAATGGACGAAATGAAGAAGAAGCAGGAAAAGGAAAGTGTAATGTCCGAAAGATAGAATAAAATGGACGAAATGAAGAAGAAGCAGGAAAAGGAAAGTGTAATGTCCGAAAGATATAATAAAACGGACGAAATGAAGAAGAAGCAGGAAAAGAAAAAAGTAATGTCCGAAAGATAGAATAAAATGGACGAAATGAAGAAAAAGCATTAAAAGAAAGAATAATGTCCGAAAGATAGAATAAAATTGACGAAATGAAGAAGAAGCAGGAAAAGGAAAGAGTAATGTCCGAAAGATTGAATAAACTGGACGAAATGAAGAAGAAGCAGGAAAAGGAAAGAGTAATGTCCGAAAGATAGAATAAAATTGACGAAATGAAGAAGAAGCAGGAAAAGGAAAGTGTAATGTCCGAAAGATAGAATAAAATGGACGAAATGAAGAAGAAGCAGGAAAAGAAAAAAGTAATGTCCGAAAGATAGAATAAAATGGACGAAATGAAGAAAAAGCATTAAAAGAAAGAATAATGTCCGAAAGATATAATAAACTGGACGAAATGAAGAAGAAGCAGGAAAAGAAAAAAGTAATGTCTGAAAGATAGAATAAAACGGACGAAATGAAAAAGAAGCAAGAAATGGAAAAAGTAATGTCCGAAAGATAGAATAAAACGGACGAAATGAAAAAGAAGCAGGAAAGAAAAAAGTTATGTCATGAGTATCAGTTTCTCCAAGCCCTCCTTCTTCATTAGGTATCCCAGAAATTTCAGCTGTCTCTTCCTGATGTTATGTATGATTCCTTTTTGCTTCCATTCTCTCCAAAATTTAATCGTTGCTCACATATTCGGTTCATGATATTCTCATCATCCTTCTGTAGGACTACATTACTTTGAGAACACTACCTGTTCATATCTTATCGAAAAAAATCTTATAAAATTGCACATTTCTGGGAACGAACATTTTCTGCGTAACTCACACTAAATAGTTCGGATGATGTGCCTTTTATTCACCTTCTCTCTAAATCTGCTTTTAACCACTACGAGCATAAAAATGGAACAGTATTTACATTATTTAAATGGAACAGTATTTACATTATTTAAATGGAACAGTATTTACATTATTTAAATGGAACAGTAAACATGTATTTACTGGTGCTATTAGATTGCCATCTATGTCCCACGATCTTCAAAAATTTAAATGCAACGTCAATTGTCGCCTTCTGTCTTTCTCAACCCTTTTCTTTTATTAACTTTTTCCGATAAGTTTTTCACTTTTCCTTTAAGGAAGCTCTAGCGTCTTAGTGATTTTATCTCCTTGTTTGGGATTAAGTTAATTCCGTGAATATCTTAGAAGAAAATTTTCTCATAAAATATTCTGCAGAAAAATTAATGACGCCACAGTTGTCTGTTTTGGTACTCGCTTCTGAATTCTAGATTGCTAAATTTTACCTTGTTGCAATCTTAACACAGTGACAATTTTGGGTTTTGAAAGGGGTTGTTACAGGGTGTGGGAATGAATGAAAAATGAGAGGCGTCAAACCAAACGTAGACAATCTTTCAGTTGTTCGATGAGACAGGGAGAGAAATTATTTGTGAATATTTTATAAGAATTGACCCCCCCCCCCCCACAACCAACATAAAGTTGTTAAAATCTGGCGAGATTATTACAGGTTTTCGTTCACGCATTTTTATTTTTATTTATTAATTTTTTTTTTTTTTTTTTTTGGTGGCGGAACAAGACTTTCCTTCGCTTTGTACGTAATTTTATTTACTTTACTTTTTAACCTGATTTAATGCTCTATTATTTTGAGTACCGGCTTCAATAAGACAAAAGCATTTTCTAATATGAGACAAAAGAGTAACGGAGTAATGTTTGTTATTAATTATTTCACTGGTAGAACATTTGGCGGTTAACGCAGACACACACGCACGCACACCCATACATTATTTCGCCACAAATTTAAACAATAATATATTTTGTTTTATCTTACACACATACACTAACGTCATCGACCAACAAACGCACACATTCATACATTTCACCTGATTTTCTCACATATTTAAAAAAAATCGTCTGTTAGTACGCTTGACGTTTGTATTATCATGGACATGTACATATAAACAGACGAGAGTTCCTATTCGTACATACACTTACGTTTAAAACAATCGTCTATAGCATTATTACACGTTATACGCAGATATGACCAATATGAATCAAAACTCAAAAAGACGAAGCTGCTGTCTGTCAATCATCACAGGCAACCTCGCCTGCCTCTCGAAAGCATGGACCAAGCGAGTCTCCCTGAGAGCAACATACTGCGCCTCTTCGGCCTTCCCCTATCTTCCAATCTCAAGTGGAACCATTACGTTGAGTCAATAGCCAAATCCACTGCTAGGAAAGTTAGATCACTGTGTCGTGCCAGGATGTTTTTTCCACCTGAATCCATCTTACACATATAAAAATCAACCATCCGCCCGTGCATGGAATACTGCTGTCATATATGGTCAGGCACCTCCGCTGTTCATCTCAGTGCTCTCGACAGGCTCCAAAGGAGTAATGTGATAGTTACCGACTTGGCGGTTCGACTGCAGCCATGTTTTCACTAACGAGATGTGGCTTCCGTCTGTCTGTTCTACCACATGAGTTTACTCGTGCAATCAGACTAGCAACTGGGTCCCACGCATTCACAGTTAGATCAACCAAATGCACCCGACTATTCTACTCCATCAAAAAGTTTGTAAAAAGTTTGTAAAGCCTACTGACAAAATTTCGGAAAGCCTACTGACAAAAGTTTTTAATGTCTACTAACAACTGGGTCTCAACCATTCACAGTTAGATAAACCAAATGCAGAAGACACTTCTACTCATGAAGATTCTTTTCTCGCACTTCCCGCCTGTGGAACTCTCTTCCATATTCTTGCTTTCCTGACGGCTACAACCTCCAGGAATTTAAATACAATGCCAGTAACCATCTCTTAATCACTTGACTCCAGTTCTTTCTACATCACCCTGAATATCTTTTCCTTTTCTCTCTCCCTTCGCAACTGTCATCACATCTGTATTTCCATCCTTCTCTTGCTCTTTTGTCTGACACTTTCTGTCACTAGTTAGTCTTTCTCTTTATACTCTTCCTATCTAATCTTTCTCTCTTAACGTCAGTGGCGTTACAGTTTTGCTTGGGGTGAAATGATAAAAAAAAATACTGTCTCTTTGTGATTTTTATAAAATTAAAAAATCATCTCTCGTCTTTCAACGGATCTCTGGAAATTCTTTACTAAAATATTAAGACCCATTTCCTACTTTTGTAATATAACAATCTCGCCCCACCCGAGGGAAGGCTGTTGCAAGCGGGGTTGTTTTCCGGTCGTTGAAAGGAACGGATGTTTGTTTGACCTTATTTCCGGCAGTAGCGGAAATGGCTACAAGAGGCAAACAGAACAGGTGTCTCTGAGAATTACGTGGGCGTGCGTGGGCGCGGCAAAGCCGGAAGTCCCGGTTTGGAGAGTATAAAAAGATCTCGGTGCACGGATTACGGAGCAGACGGGCACCAGACAGACAGACAGAGAGCCAGACCAGACCAGAGAAGCAACAGATACGACCCCCCCCCCGTCAACCCCATTAGAAGCGCGCTCTCACTCTCTGTTCACTAGGCTACACGGTTCATCGTCATTAATAAAAATATAACTTATATTTTTATATATATGCGTGTTTGTTGTTTGTCGATATACAACAAACATTATTTGGTGCCTAAGTGACTTGCTGTTTTGAAACAACAAAACAGATTGATACGAGCTAGTTACCACGGCGACGATTGAAAATTCAACGGACTTAAAACTACCAGATAGAAAGAAAAAAAGAAGACGAAAATATATAGCAGCCGCACGATTATAAAACATCAGCCAAGGTAGGTGACTCATTGATTTGATAGTGTGTGTGTTCTCTGCTCGTGTTTATAATAAGTCCAGTTAGAAAAAAAAATGGAACAGCGTGCTTTTGCCGATCTGGCCCTAGAGTTGAAATATGGATTGTTCGGTAGAACGGAGGGGTTACAGTATTACATGTAGAGAGTAGCGCATAGGTTTGGGGGTTGGCGGGAGGATTGGAGTTGAGATATTTACCTATCTGTAAGTACAAAACATCTGAGTTAATGATTTATTTTTCTTTTTGTTGTTAATATTTTACCATATATGTGAAGTGAGTTTACTCTTTAAAGTGGATAATTGGATTAACTTGTTGATAACAATGTTTTCGTTGGGTTGTGCAGTGTTAGGTTTTTTTTTTTGGATTTCTTTTCAATGACTGTACACTACAAAATGATTTACATTTCTATGGTTGTGAATTATGCTTTTGTGCAGGTTCCCATCAATTCAACATCCTCTGTGAATTTTCATTTATGTGACTTGGGAAATATCTTTTGAAGATATATTAATTTCTGAAAACTAGTAAATACCTTGGAACAGATAAATATGGAGAGATTTAGTGAAGGATATGAAGAACTCCCGAAGAGGTTGACGATAGGAGTCATTGCTGGCGTGGTCGGCGTAATAATAATCCTGGGAATAATAGCCAGGAAGCGGATTTTTAAGTGTAAAAGAAGCAACAGTGCTTCGGAAAAGGAAATTGAGTTATCCGTTGTGAATAGTACTCCGGGGTCAACGGGTGTTCAACACTCAAATGTCTCTACGTTAAACAGAGAGATGTCAACAAATCAGATATGCTTGGTTTCGAATCCAGAGGAAGTAGTTCAGGGAATGGAAAACATTGTACAAACTAAGGAACTACGAGTCACGGGTCCATTTTTTTAAACTAAATTAATATAGATGAAACCTCTAATCCTCCACAAGTAAATTGCATGCGGATTAACGTTGGAATCAGGGTAATTTTCTTCATTTTCTATTGAACATTTCTCGGTCAGACGATGAATGATATGTACGCAGATAATGACCATTTTTCTGTGTTCAAACATAGTATGTTTGAAATTAAATTAAATTAAATGAAGTTACATATGTAACAATAAACTCGAGCAGAAGCACGCATGGTGTTGGTCAAAGGTCATTTACTCGATGTTAGTTTAGAAACTGGGGGGCGGTTACCGCCTATAATCACGTGATTATGCATCGAGGAGTCTACGCTTATGGACAGAGTCGAGAAAGAAAATGAACATTTTTAAGAACTTTGCCCAATTCTGTGAAAATGGATATTAAAATAAAAAAAAAAAAAAGAAAGGAGGAAAAAAAGAAAGAAAGAAAAAAGAACAATGAAACATCGAGCTGGTAGAACAATTTTCAAGATGGATACGAACATTGTTGGGTTGCCGATGTAGGCTCCCCTATATTTTTTTTTTTTGTTTTTGTTGTTTTGTTTGTTTCGACACATGTTTTATACAATTGTCGGGCTTGTGTGGCGTGGGGAGGAGAGTGAGGGTGTTGCGCTTAAAATGTTCTTAGGTGAACATTTTGGAAAATGGGTGGGCGAGGAATGTAATATAACAATCTCGCCCCACCCGAGTGAAGGCTGTTGCAAGCGGGGTTGTTTTCCGGTCGTTGAAAGGAACGGATGTTTGTTTGACCTTATTTCCGGCAGTAGCGGAAATGGCTACAAGTGGCAAACAGAACAGGTGTCTCTGAGAATTACGTGGGCGTGCGTGGGCGAGGCAAAGCCGGAAGTCCCGGTTTGGAGATTATAAAAAGACCTCGGTGCACGGATTACGGAGCAGACGGGCACCAGACAGACAGACAGACAGACAGAGAGCCAGACCAGACCAGAGGAGCAACAGATACGACCCCCTCGTCAACCCCATTAGAAGCGCGCTCTCACTCTCTGTTCACTAGGCTACACGGTTCATCGTCATTAATAAAAATATAACTTATATTTATATATATATATGTGTTTGTTGTTTGTCGATATACAACACTTTTATCTATATTTGTTCTATGTTCTTGTCGTATTTCCATTCATATATTCAATTCACATCTATCTATCTATCTATTACAGTCTGTTTCTTTCTTTCTTTCTTTCTTTCTATCTATTACAGTTTATTTCTATCTATCTATCTATCTATCTATCTATCTATCTATCTATCTATCTCAGCTACTTCATATCTATCTATCTATCTATCTATCTATCTATCTATCTATCTATTACAGTCTCTTTTTTTCTTTCTTTCTTTCTATTACAGTCTGTTTCTATCTATCTATCTATCTATCTATCTATCTATCTATCTATCTATCTATCTATCTATTACAGTCTCTTTTTTCTTTCTTTCTTTCTTTCTTTCTTTCTTTCTTTCTTCCTATCTATTACAGTTTGTTTCTATCTACTTTATTTCTATCTATCTATCTATCTATCTATCTATCTATCTATCTATCTATCTATTACAGTCTCTTTCTTTCTTTCTTTCTTTCTATTACAGTCTGTTTCTATCTATCTATCTATCTATCTATCTATCTATCTATCTATCTATTACAGTCTCTCTTTCTTTCTTTCTTTCTTTCTTTCTTTCTTTCTTCCTATCTATTACAGTTTGTTTCTATCTATCTATCTATCTATCTATCTATCTATCTATTACAGTCTCTTTCTTTCTTTCTATTACAGTCTGTTTCTTTCTATCTATCTATCTATCTATCTATCTATCTATCTATTACAGTCTCTTCTTTCTTTCTTTCTTTCTTTCTTCCTATCTATTACAGTTTGTCTATCTATCTATCTATCTATCTATCTATCTATCTATCTATCTATCTATCTATCTATTACAGTCTCTTTTTTTCTTTCTTTCTTTCTATTACAGTCTGTTTCTATCTATCTATCTATCTATCTATCTATCTATCTATCTATCTAACAGTAAAAATCCAGAAGATTGGTAAATAGTCCTAGAGGAACCTAGTAATATCGTTTATATATTTAAATTGATCCAACAGAGAGATCAATGTAAATTTAATTTACAGAAGAGATATTCATTTATTTATCTGTAAAGTCAGATCACACTTAGAAGAGATATGCCAGTTCGCGATATGCGTTGTCAACCCCAGTAAACCACGGAATGGAGAAACGTTCTTGTACCGGAAGCAAGGGTTAGTAAAAGAAGGGTTGAGGAATGTTGGTTAGGGTAGGGTCAAGCACAGGAGAAATCATAGCAGTGATCTTTCTTTGGTAGTGGAATGTAGGTCCATTATTCAGGGGCAGTAATTAGGAAAAAGCTCATAAGACTTTTCTTTTAATTTCTAAGAAATTAATTTCCCAAAAATTAAACTTGAGGAGATCTGGCACAAAACCGGTTGTTCATTTTAGTTTTTAGTGTATAAAATGTCATCGAAATTCCATTTATTCCGTGATTTTATTAAATTTTGTACCACCAAAAATCTTTTCAAATATATATAGAAGCCATGAAAGTACTTGCAGAAGAGGCACAGGGAAGCCACATCACGCCGGTGAGAGAGTGGTTGCAGCTGGTCTGCCAAGTCAGTATCAACCACATTACAGATCCTCCTTTGAATTTTGTCAAGAAACCCAAGGAGATCAGCAGGGGCACCCGACCAGATATGGCAGCAATATTCAATACACGGGTGGATGGTAGATTTGTATATGTGCAGAATAGATTCAGGTGGGAAAAACTCCCGGGCCCTGCACAGAGAACCGACTTTCATAGCAGCAGATTTGGCAATGGATTCGATATAGTCATTCCATTTGAGGTCCGCCGAAAGTGTAAGGCCAAGGAGGCGTAGTATTTTACTCTCTGGGAGGCTAGCCTGTCCCATACTAATGGGAGGTAGATGCGATTGTCTATGGTGATTAGTTGATAACAGCTTCGTTTTAGAGGCATTGAAATTTACCAGCCAGTTCCTACCCCAGGCCACTGCGGATTGGAGGTCCTTTTCAAGTACGGCAGCGAGGTTCACTTTGTCGTCCACACCTGGTTTTTGATCGATGCGAGAGTAGATTGTTGTATCATCGGCATACATGCCAACTTGGGATCTATATGCTTGGCGAAGTATACATTTCCAGACAATCAAAGCTTTAAAATATAGGTGTGATATTTTATCGCCTATCTCGATAAAGGTTCTGGAGTAGGTATTTTAGACCGCCAGCACTACATTTCCAAGGTCAAATCTATTCTTTATGATCCCAGAAAACTTCAGAAAATTGGTCCCAGTGACTTATGTGATAAAACAAGAAAACATAGACGAGTACAGCCGAATTAGATCTGTTAGTATACAACGTTCTTGTATGTATGACCTACCTAAGGTACACACACACGATGTAACTCTCCGTCCAATAATATTTATAGTAGTTTCCGTACAGTAGGAATTGTCAAAGCAGTTAACGCAAATTCTTCAAACATTTTTCGCCCTATTTTCTTCCCATTTTATTTTGGATTCTTTTAGATTTCCTGATTTCCTCGGAAATTCGGAAAATAATTCAGAAAACAAACTTATAGTGTCTTTTAAGATTGTCAGTCAGTTAGTTAAGTGCCATACATGATACATGCTTGGACGATTATGTTTCGAAAGAGACATGGCTGACTGGGCAGAAGATTATCCCGCAGTAGGTTGCCATTGCTTTCTGCAGTAGACTGGTTGCCGACCAAGGCTATAGAACCCAATCTGTCCTATTATTTAACCTATAATTGGAAGGAATAGACGGATTAATACCTTTCCCAATGGTATTTGCGCGTAAGTGAATGCAATGAATTCAGCTGAAATTCGAAGTCGGCTCCGACGATATCTCGTTCCCGAGCCGATATGCACCACAATGCACATACTTTTCAAGATACCCTGGATATTTGCACCGATGTTGATTATATGAATCACCTGGGTTTTGCTTAAATTCTTGAAATTTTGTATTGGGAATTTATGCTGTTAGCTACAGAGTGGGTGGAATTTAGCTTTTATTGTGTTATGTATGCCCAAATCGATGGGGTTTCGATGGACAGCCTCCTGGATCCTGTCCTGGCCAACGTTTTTCTTGGCTGCTATGCGAACCAGTTGTTTGAAAAATGCCGTAAATCCTTAAAGTACTTACTTTATGTTGATAAAACATTTTCAATCTTTAATTCCATCGACAGTGCCACGACGTTTCATTCTCAGCTTCTTTACAATTTTCAATGGAAGCAGAGAATAATTGGACTTCTTCTTTCTTGGACGTTTGTGTTGATGTTAAGAAAGGTTTGTGTATAACATCGGTCTATCGAAAATTTACCGGTTTGTACACAAATTAGAATTCTTTCGTTCCTAAGTCGCGGAAAATTAACCTAATTTTCCCCCTTGTTCATCGCACGCTTATGATCTGTTCCCCTTGAACTTTAAGTCAGCAGTTGGACAGTATTTACCAAATCTTGAGTGCCAGTGGTTATCTAGTCAATGTCACCATGCACGATGTTTAGCGCAAAATTAAGCGCTTTAAAGAAACTGCGGTTTTCGGACTTAGTTTGTGTTCAGTCTATCTTAAGCTCCCATGGCTAAACAGGAAGATTCAAATGGTTGTCGACAGAGTGTCTTCCTGCCTCTGTTCCGGATTCACTACAGTAAGGTCATGTGCTGTCTTCAGTACCATATATATGTTTTCTGTTTTTCGTCAAAAATAGTCAACCACACATAAAAATGAGTTCTAACAGTAGAAATGTCAGTGTGGTACTAAATGCGTCGAACGGAGCAATCGAAAGCAGTCAGTATGTGCCTGCTTATAATAGACTAGCAGTATAGCCTGGCGTTGCTCGGGTGTAATGAAAGCTTTAAAACTAATCTATGGTCCTTGAGCTCAAACTCTTTGGACATTGGCATGAAAGACTAAAAAGCAATAGTAGTTTACAGTTAAGCAAAACCGTAGACTGAAAGAAAAATGAATGGATATAAGTCAAATTTTGATTTCCTGGTATCGATATCAAGTAAGTTGTTTTCGTCGTAAACTGAATTTTGAAGGCTAAATAAGTTCTCTGAGTAAATGGTAACATGGCTGAGACTAAGAACTACAATTATACCTACTTAGAGCCAGACCCGAAGCAAAAACTAAAATAAAAGGGCTGAAAAAATACAGACATACAGGCAGATAAACGGACACACACACACACAAATATCTTGCCTTTTATATATATATATATATATATATATATTATCGACTTTTTACACTCGCAGACGATTATAGTATAACTGTGTAAATTTTCAAGAAAATCGGTTCAGCCGTTTCGGAGTCTATAGGTAACGGATACACACACACACACACACACACACACACACACACACACACACACAGACAAAGTTCCATTTATAAATAAGTTTAGATCTGGCAACCAAGGTCCCGTTAGTAGAATGACCTCTGCTATCCGCCAGTACCTAATAGAGAATTCAGATTGTGCCAAAACATAAGAAGATAACTGATTTTTTATTCTGTTTAAGTCTGTTTAACTGTCTTACGTGTACTTGAATCCGTTTGTATTGAAGTACGCATATCGATCCTATGAAGACAAAAGAACCTTCATGTTACAAATTATACTAAATGGCGAGGGAAATATCTCTATTTAAGATTAAGCTATACATACATACATATATATATATATATATATATATATATATATATATATATATATAGCTTTTAGACATCTAAAGCAACATACCAGGCCACATACACAATTCCCTGAAATCCTCGTCGAAAACACACCCTTACTTAAACACGAAAACAATAAACAAAAACTAAAAGTACTCGAAGCCATATGCATAAAACAGTTGAAAGCTAACCTGAGCAAAATCAACTACGAAATCTCTACACACATTCTCAAATGCCTATAATAGATAACAGAAGCGATTGGTTATCCTAATGGCTTTCCATACTTAATACTTCTCGCCCCCACTCTCGTATGGTCATGTAGTTTGATTTTCGCTTCCAGCATGCCCGCACGTGTTCGCCAATCCTTCACACAAACAGAATAGGCGACTACTGCTATCGTTCTTCCGCGAACTGCCCGTTAGAACCAACACTATTTTCATCTTTGATAATGGGTGATGTTAGCCGAAATATCAGAAAGGACTAAATAAAAACATATATCAATATTGTGATTTTCTTTCCTCATTTAATGATAATACTATTAAGCTTATCAGACGATATGAAAAATATTTACATAAAATAAATTGACAAAACTTGTCTATATTATCTAATGAAACATGCATCAATATATATATATATATATATATATATATATATATATATATATATATATATATATATAGCCTATCATAAATATAGATTTTGTCCCTCATTGTTTGGTATCATCTGTACTAAACGGTGAAAAAAGATATGTTTATTATCAGTATAAGTTTTATCTGTGTTATACATCGAGAGCTGTGTTATTACCAGCACGACTCAATGTGCGCTACATATATCCTGATCATAAATATAGATTTTGTCGTTCATTGTTTGGTATCATATGTACCAAACATTGAAAGAGATATATCTATTATCAGTATAAGTTTTATCTGTGTTATAGATCGAGAGCTGTGTTATTACGAGCACGACTCAACGTGCGCTATTACACACACACGCACACACACTCACACACACATATATAACACACACACATATATACCCCACCCCCAGCACACACACACACACATATATACCAACACACACACCCGCACACACACACACACACACACACACACACACACACACACACACACATATATATATATATATATATATATATATATGGAGGGTGTTAGAGTGGGAAGAGAAAGCTTACAAAAAACCTTTCAAATCTGATGAACAAGATAGGAACACTCATCAGACTTTCAGGTGTGAATATGATAAAAAAAAGTTAGAAATATATTTTCTAAAAAATCAGAATCTGATAAAAATTCATCCGACATTTGAACAAGGAAATACTCTCACTTAAAATGAACTTAGAGTTGTTGAAAAACACAGAGAAAAAAAAAAACAAAAAACAAAAAAAACACGTAGATATCTGCATACAGACACACGGCCATATCTCTCGATCATTCTTCCTGTCTGTTTGCGCCATTTTTATTTCTCGTCTCATTTTTTGTTTATCTTCCACAATGGAGACATTCGTTGATCTTCCTGTTAATTTTCACAATGTTGTCGTCATCAACAAAACCAAAGTAGCTTACAATTTTTATTTAAATCAGTCAATTTAGTATTTAGAGATGGTCTTTTGTTGAATAACTTTTCCAGTAAAACCGCTTGTTCTATGAACGCAGTTTCGTCCATTTATATGTATTTTCCGAATACGATCAAATCGGTCTTAAGATTTACAAGTCCACTATAGGGGGTTATCCATTCTTTTCCAGTTTATAGTGGGGAGTCCGTTTTAGTGAAGGGTAGTTGTATATTGTTGCAGGTTAACGGAATTTGGCCTCGTTGTAGATAGCCCACTATAAGTCATAAAATGATTACAAATCAAGAAAAGCAAATTGTTGAAAAATAACATTTTATATATACACATATCAATTACGGTTTTTACAATTAAAGTAATACTTGAAGTATAGATCCAACGGACGTTAAAATGTTCATGGCAATAAAATGCTGAAAAGAGAATTAAATGCTTAGGAATGTAGGGGCGTTGTAAGTAAGGAATCTCTTTGATGTATTCGCTCCTTAGGTAAGTAAGTAGTTTTGAGACAGAAAAAGATCGGTAAGGGAGGTGAAGGCGACGAGCATAATAAGCCACTTGGCTTGGTCAAGGGAGATACTAATTACTCTCGTCTGTCTCCGTCGGTCTGTCTGGCTGGGTACTTTCTGTATTGGTTTTTTATTTCGACTTTTTGGATCACAGCAGATCATTTGGGGGTTCACACTTGTATTTGATTCTGGGCTTCCCATTGGCCGATAAATAAAATTCGCGTAGGCTCGCGAACTGGAAATTTAATATTTAATTAATTTTTATTTTTCAACCGGAACATCTGCGCCATCCCCGGATGCTCACCGTCGAGTTTTGGTCACTTGCTTTTCGTTGTGAGGGTGCAAACATCCGGTCCCTCGCTATGCTCGGTCGGTATCACCACACCACCATTCATCCTTGTTTTAAATATGGCTGCCACATACATTCTGGTGCTTCTGTTATATTCTTAGATATCCTTGATGCAATCACAAGAATCAGCAAATTAATTGATCCTGGCTTCGCATCTCAGGATCAGTCACCTTTTCGCCGTAACGAACTTTTCATGTCAGTCAGTCAGTTAAGTGTCATACGTGAAAGACGCTTGGGCGATCATGTCTCGAAAGAGACATGACTGACTGGGCAGAAGATTATCCCTCAGTAGGTTGCCATTGCTTTCTGCAGTAGACTGGTTGCCGACTATAGAACACAATCTGTCCTGTTATTTAACCCATAACTGGAGGGAAGTGACGGATTAATACCTTTCCCAAGGGTATTTACGCGTAAGTGAATGCAATGAATTCAACTGGAATTCGAACTCGGCTCCCTGATTTCTCGTTCCGAGCCGATATCCACTGTACCACTGCGCACATCCGTTACAGAGATGAGTTATCATTATTTACTTAATTTTTATTCGGAATTTTTTCCCCATATTTGTTGTTGTCATCAATTATTATATAAGATGATATGGCATTTTCTATATGATCTTCTGGGATGAGAATTTATCATTATTTACCTTAATTTCATTCGAACTAATATCCTCATCTTTGTTGTTGTTGTTGTTGTTGTTATCCGGCCTTCATCAGATTTATATCGATCTGGGTAAACTAATTATGATTATCGGTATCAGTTCGATAAAAACTGCATGGTATTCCAGTTAACACGCTATCTGGACATGAATCTGATTAATTTCTCACCTGGCATTTTGACACATTTCTGTAACAGAAATCTGGTAGTGATCTGCTGATATAGGGATTTGATAAGCGTAGATTAGATATGACACAAGGCTTAATGTATGGGTCCCCTGGTGATATAAAATAACGCACTACTATAGAGAAATCGGGTCGTTATTTTATAGATATTATTTTTAAGTCGGCCTGGGTAAGACGATAAAATAAATCCGACAGCAAGACTGACTGGAGGTTTTTGAGGAAGGTGGAACCACCTATTTATTGCTGTTTTTTTTCAGGTCCACTTTGAACTGTGGCTGTAGAACTTGTGTCCTAAACTATGGATAAAATAGTTAACCATTAAACTTTAGTCAAAGTACTATGAATGTGTAAGTAATTACTAGCAAACATATCTAAACTTATTTATAAATGGAACTTTGTCTGTGTGTGTGCGTGTACCTATAGACTCCGAAACGGCTGAACCGATTATCTTGAAAATTTACACAGTTGTACTATATGCGTCTGCGAGGGTTCTTAGCTAGGTTTTGTGTCGAGGTACCCCAGATAAATACCGAAAATTGATAATCGAAAAAATCGGGTTATAGAAAGAGTGGTCCGATTTTAATCAAATTTGATACACTCATAGACAAAGACATAAGAAACAATTTTCAGAAGTTTCAAGGTTGCATTTCTTACAATAGTGCAGAAAATCAATAATATATATATATATATATATATATATATATATATATATATATATATATATATAAAAGGCAATATGTTTGTGTGTGTGTTTGTTTATCAGTCTGTATGTCTGTATTTTTTTCAGCCCTTTTATTTTAGTTTTTGCTTCGGATTTGGTTCTAAGTAGGTATAATTGTAGTTCTTAGTCTCAGCCATTTATAAATGGAACTTTTTCTGTGTGCGTGTGTATCTGTGTGTGTGTGTCTGTTAACTATAGAGTCTGAAACGGCTGAACTGATTTTCTTGAAAATTTATACAGTTGTACTATACGCATCTGCGAGTGTTCTTAGCTAGGTTTTGTGTCGAGGTAACACCGATAAATATCGATAATAAAAAAATCGGGTTATAGAAGGAGTGGTCCGATTTTAGTAAAAAAAAAGTATATAAAACACTCATAGACAAAGACATAAGAAACGATATTCAGAAGTTTCAAGATTACAGTTCTTACAATAGTGCAGAAAATCGATAACATATGTATATATATATATATATATATATATATATATATATATATATAAAAGGCAAGATGGTTGTGTGTGTGTCTGTTTATCTGCCTCTATGTCTCTATTTTTTTCAGCCCTTTTATTTTAGTTTTTGCTTCGGGTTTGGCTCTAAGTAGGTATAATTGTAGTTCTTAATTTCAGCCATGATACCATTTACTCAGAGGACTTATCTTGCCTTCAAAATTTAGTTTACGACGAAAAACCTTATTTGATATCGATACCAGGAAATCAAAATTTGACTTCTATCCATTCATGTTTCTTTCAGTCTAAGGTTTCGCTTTAACTGGAAACAACTATTGCTTTTTAGTCTTTCGTGCCAACGTCCAAAGAGTCTGTGCTCCAGGTCCATAGATTAGTTTTAAAGCTTTCATTACACCCGAGCAACGCCGGGCTATACTGCTAGTGTTTGATAAAAAGGATTCAGCTTAAAAATGATAGCATACGTTATGAACAAAGTTACACTACCGGCCATAAGTATTAGGCCACCCCAGTGTTTAAAAAAAATGATATATTTCATACTATATTTTAGTATTTATTTCCAAGTGAATAATTGTAAATGAAAATAGAATGTTTCTTTTGTTAATACTGCACAATAACATGTGCATCAAATGAATTTATAAATATTTAATAATTACCTATATTGCAGCTTCATCAATGAAAGATTGTAAAGAAAATTAGAGTGATTCCAATGAGTTCATCTCTGCTTCCTTACCTTGTAAAATTTTGCAAAGTAATAATAACAAAAGAACCATTCTTTTTCATTTAGAATTATCTACTTGGCAATTAATACTAAAAATAATATGAAATACATCATTTCTTTTAAAATAAACTGGTGTAACCTAATAATTATGGCCGGTATTGTATATTTCTCAATTCTACTTTGACCTGTAGTTGTAGCACTAGTTATGTTTCCAACTATGGGTAAAATAGTTAACCCCTAAACTTTAGTCAAAGCAATATGAATGTGTAAATAATGACTAGCAAATATATTTTTGATAAAAAGGATTCAGCTCAAAGATGATAACATACGTTATGAACAGAGTTATATGCATATCACACATTTAGTATTGAAAAGTCATGCAAAGATACTCCAGATGTGTCAAGAGTAGAATTTGAAGAGAATTTACAAGCAAAACATTCTGTTTTATCAGTAGAAAATATCATCATTTCAAAATTTAATTGTCACGAGAGCCAAACTTGTTAAAGGTTTTATGATCATCATTCTGCCATCACACAATGAATTAGTTTGTTTGAGGATATATTTTTAATTGTTACGAGCAAACATAATTAGGCGTCTGTTATGATCGGAACTATCATGCCGGTACACCACGAAAACGTGATTCTTGTAGACTATAGCGGCTGACTATGTCGGTATGATCCAAGAAATTCGAAACTTCCCTCGTTTTTTATTTTCCGGGAAACTACAAATGTAGTTTCCTTAGTAGAAAGTTTAAGAATATCAATCTGAGGGTCACCTCAAAAAAGTCACAAACAGGTACACGCTGTTAACAGAAAGATGTTTTGTGAATGGGAAGTTCTTTTCTAATCAATCAGTTAATTGCCATACGTGATATACGCTTGAGTGATCATGTCTCGAAAGTGATATGACTAACTAGGCAAAATATTTTCCCGCAGTAGATTGCCATTATTTTTGTGGCAGACTAGTTGTCAACAAAGCTATCGAACCCAATCTGTGCTGTTATTTAACCTATAGCTGGAGGAAGAAGAGACGGATTAATACCTTTCGCAAGGGGATTTCCGAAAAGCGAGTGCAACGAATTTGACTGGAATTCGATCTCGGCTCTCCGATTTCGTGTTCCGAACCGATATCCGCTGCACCCCCATGCACATCCTTTGTAATAAAAGACTGAAAATTTTACGTGTGAATGTGACAAAAACAAAAAAAAAATTTTTTTGAAAAATCAGAATCTGATAAAAATTCATCCGAATGAGGAAATATTCTCGCATAAAATGAACTTAGAGTTTTTGAAAAACACAGAAATGCAGAAAACACGTAAATATTTACGTACAGACACACGTCTATATATCTCAAACTCTTTGTCTGTGTGTTCGCACCTCGAAAAATGTCACAAATCGGTACACGTTGTTAATAGGAAGATGTTTTGTGAATAAGAGGTTCCTTTCTAATAGAAGACTAAAAAGAATTATCAACAGATTATACTGCGTGATGTCAATTGTCAAATAATGCAGTCAATAAGATTGTGAGTGTCAGATTCGCCAAGCCGCTTAAAATTGTTTGAATTTTAAATCCTAAAATTTTATCGCAAATTAATGTAATACAGATCATAGTATTTAGATAGATAGATAGATAGATAGATAGATAGATAGATAGATATGAACAGACTGAGATAGATAGATAGATAGATAGATAGATAGATAGATAGATAGATAGATAAGACGAACAGATAGATAGATAGATAGATAGATAGATAGATATGAACAGACTGAGATAGATAGATAGATAGATAGATAGATAGATAGATAGATAGATAGAACAGAGATAGATAGATAGATAGATAGATAGATAGATAGATAGATAGATAGATAGATAGAAGGAAGGACAGACGGAGATAGATAGATAGATAGATAGATAGATAGATAGATAGATAGATATGAACAGAATTGAGATAGATAGATAGATAGATAGATAGATAGATAGATACATAGACTGATAGATAGATAGATAGATAGATAGATAGAACAGACGATAGATAGATAGATAGATAGATAGATAGATAGATAGATAGATAGATAGATATGAACAGACTGAGATAGATAGATAGATAGATAGATAGATAGATAGATAGACGGAGATAGATAGATAGATAGATAGATAGATAGATAGATAGATAGATATGAAACAGACGGATGGATAGATAGATAGATAGATAGATAGATAGATAGATAGATAGATAGATAGATATGAATAGACTGAGATAGATAGATAGATAGATAGATAGATAGATAGATAGAAATTGACTGAGATAGATAGATAGATAGATAGATAGATAGATAGATAGAACAGACTGAGATAGATAGATAGATAGATAGATAGATAGATAGATAGATAGATAGATATGAATGAATGGAGAGATAGATAGATAGATAGATAGATAGATAGATAGATAGATATGAACAGACTGAGATAGATAGATAGATAGATAGATAGATAGATAGATAGATAGATAGATAGATAGATAGATAGATAGATATGAACAGACTGAGATAGATAGATAGATAGATAGATAGATAGATAGATATGAACAGACTGAGATAGATAGATAGATAGATAGATAGATAGATAGATAGATATGAACAGACTGAGATAGATAGATAGATAGATAGATAGATAGATAGATAGATAGATAGATAGATATGAACAGACTGAGATAGATAGATAGATAGATAGATAGATAGATAGATAGATAAGGAACAGACTGAGATAGATAGATAGATAGATAGATAGATAGATAGATAGATAGATAGATATGAACAGACTGAGATAGATAGATAGATAGATAGATAGATAGATAGATAGATAGATAGATAGATAGATAGATATGAACAGACATAAATATATAGATAGATAGATCTAAGCTGACAGATAGATAGATAAATAGATAGATAGACTGAGAGAGAGAAACAGAGAGAGAGAGAGTGAGAGAGAGAGAGAGAGAAAGAGCAATAGATACAGAGAGAGAAACAGAGAGAGAGAGTGAGAGAGAGAGAGAGAGAAACTTGAGACACAGGGTGAGATGATATAAAATTACCTTTTTATAGTTTAATTAAAATAGCTTTAAAATACTAGAGAGGCAGACAGATAAGAAAAAAAGCAACAGAGAAAATAAAGAGAGAGAGAGAGAGAGAAAGAGAGAGAGAGAGAGAAAGAGAGAGAGAAAGAGCAATAGATACAAAGAGAGAAAAATGGGGAGAGACTTGAGATATAGAGTGGGACTGACAAAAAAACTCTTTTTATAATTTAAATAAAAATAGTTCCAAAATTCCCGAAAAAGACAGAGAAAGAGAGAAAAAAGAAATACAGAGAGTGAGTGAGAGAGATAGAGAGAGAGAGAGAGTGAAAGAGAGAGAGAGAGAGAGAGAGAGGTTTCAAAAAGAGGCTCAGACTGTAAAAAAATGCATTTTATAGTTTAAATAATGAAAATAATTTCGCGGTACCAGAGAGAGAGAGAGAGAGAGAGAGAGAGAGAGAGAGTGGGGAGTGGGGGGAGAGAGACTTATATTTTTAGATATTTTATCGGTTATGTACAATCCTGATAAGAAGGAGAGTGATAAAGGAAAAGAGATAGCTGACGAAAGTCGAGAGCATATGAGAAGACCATCTTGGTACTCAAGAGACAATTCCGTCGCAACTGGAAAACTTTTCCCGGTTATAAGCACCAAAGTCATGCATATGTATTCTAGAATCTTTGGTACAATGAGGAAGATAGCCTGGAACAGAGAATTTATTGGTAGCAGTAATGGAATAATTTAAATTTGTTTTACCCTAAGGGCACTTCAACATTCAACATCCTTGCAATTGTTCTTTTTTCCGACCTAGGTTTAATATAAACAGGGGAAGTAACCATCCTTGTTTCCATTTGTATTTTATGCAAATTTTCTGTGATTTTGTGGAGAACCGCAATTTTAACCTCTTCAAGTCAAGGATCAATCGTTATTTATTCTCTTTCGCTACCTAAGCTGCACTTCCTACCATCTAGAATGTCATTCACATTCAGTCAGTTAAGTGCCATACGTGAAACACGCTTGAGCGATCATGTCTCGAAAGAGACATGACTGACTGGGCAGAGGATTATCCCGCAGTAGGTTGCCATTGCTTTCTGCAGTAGACTAGTTGCCAGTCAAGGCTATAGAACCCAATCTGTCCTGTTATTTAAACCATAACTGGAAAGAAGAGACGGATTAATATCTTTCCCAACGGTATTTGTGCGTAAGTGAATGCAATGAATTCAACTGTAATTCGAACTCGGCTCCCAGATTTCTTGTTCTGAGCCGATATCCACTGCACCACAACGCAATACTTCTTTAATTATAACCGTTATAAGAGCCACTTGCTACTTTGAGAGGCTTTCGAGCCATTTATTAGATGAAGGTAATAATCGAAATGGGAAACTTAAAACGCTCGATATTCTGCTCAAAAAGAAAAAAAAAGGATCAACGGATGGAAAGACAAGTTTTTTGACTGTTAAATTTGAACCGTTGCAGCTGAGCACAGATAAATATGAAAATTAAGAATATCACCTAAAAAGAAATGCAATCGATAAATTATGTGAATCGTATTTAGTGAGGGTCCCTTGACTCTAACAGTAAAAGAAAAAGGAAGAAAAAATAAACGTGAAGAAAAACAGTAGAGATGAATTATGAAACGAATCTTGCAAACAAAAATAGACAATAAATAATGATAATAATAACGATAATAATAATAATGTCGATGATGATCATGATGCGAAGAAAAAATTGTAAAAGACGAATGAAACCAGAAAGGAAATGGCGGAGGAGAAGAAGAAGAAGAACAATAACAACAGCAACAACAACAACAACAACAATAATAATAATAATAATAATAATAATAATAATAATAATAATAATAATATATCATATAAATGGAACCTATAAGTCTGATGAAATAAACATCAAAAGAGGTATATTTCAAGGTGATTCTTTATCTCCCTTACTATTCTGCATATCATTAATAGCACTAACCAGTCAACTTAATAAGACAGAATGTGGTTATAAAATAGGCCAAAAGAAAATAAGCCATCTATTTTACATGGATGACTTAAAGTTATATGCTAAGAATGATAATGAGCTGGAAGGTCTTCTGCAAACTGTAAAATGCTTCAGCGAAGACATTGGAATGAAATTTAATTTGAATAAATGTGCTAAAGCTACAGTTTTACGTGGATCAATACAAGAAACATCTTCAATTAGCCTAGACCCTGCTGTAACAATAAAAGAATTGAAACCAGAAGAGGCTTATAAATACCTAGGTGTAAATGAGAGCGAAAACATTCACCATAAAAAAATGAAAGAAATAGTGCGTAAAGAGCACTATAGAAGGCTACGAATGATATTAAAAACTGAATTAAATTCACAGAACAGAGTTATGGCCATTAATAGCCTTGCAATCCCAGTTGTCCAATATAGCTTCAACATCTTAAACTGGACTCTAAACGACATCAGACGAATGGATGCTAAAACAAGAAAGCTTCTTTCTAAGCATAAGATGCATCATCCAAAGGCTGATGTAGACCGTCTATACATACCCCGTAAAGAAGGTGGAAGGGGTCTTATTCAGCTGGAATTGTCATACAAGACAACAACTATTGGCTTACTAACATACATAGAAACAACAAAGGATTGGATGATACAATTAGTAAGGCAACATGAAGAAAGAAAGAAAAAATATTCAATAATAAAAGAAGGCAGTAAATACAAACAAGATTTACAGTTAGTAGATTCTGTAGAAAAGCAAAACAGAAGCCAAGAACCAACTATTGCGGCAAAAAATATGAAAATGAAAGCCAAAGATAAAGCTCCTGAAAAGATGAAACAGCGCTGGCAAGACAAACCTCTGCATGGCCAATATCCAGTACGTGCCAATAAATCCAATGTTGACAAAGTTAATACTCATCGATGGTTACGTGCATCTGGATTAAAGTCTGAAACTGAAGGATTTATACTTGCAGCACAAGACCAAAGTCTTTTCACGAGAAACTTTCAGGCAAATATTATGCATAATAATATGGATCCAAAATGCAGGTTTTGTGATAAACACCAAGAAACAATAGACCACATAATCTCAGGCTGTTCTGTGCTTGCCCCAAACGAATATAAAAATCGCCACGATAGAGTTGGGCAATATTTACATTGGACAATGTGCAAACATTATGGAAAAGCTGTAAACAAACACTGGTATGAACATCATCCAGCACCGGTTACAGAAATAGAAGATGTAACCATTCTATGGGATTACACCATCTACACAGACAGAAAAATTGAAGCAAACAGGCCAGACATTATTGTTAAAAACCAGAAGGAGAAAACTTGTCTATTAATTGATATGGCTTGTCCAGCGGATTGTAACATAGCAATCAAGGAATTTGAAAAACTGTCAAAATATAAAGACCTGGAAATTGAAATAGAAAAAATGTGGAAATTGAAAACAAGAGTTGTGCCAGTGATAGTAGGTGCACTTGGAATGATAAAAAATGGAACAAAACAACACATTGAAAGAATCCCTGGAAACCCCAGCTTAAGAGACATACAAAAAATTGTCTTATTAAGTACAGCCCACACAGTAAGGAAAACTTTATCTATGTAATGCTGAGGATGATAGGGAAGATAGAAAAACATGAAATGGAGCCATAACAACACGCCACTACTTGCCTTAGGTCTCCCCGCAGACTTGGTTGGTAGTGAGACCAAAGCAGAAATCGAAATATGATGAAAAATGACATAATAATAATGTCGATGATGATGATGATAAAGTAAAAAGATGATGTAAAAGATGAATAAGACTAAGAAGAAGACAGTGGAGAAGGACAACAACAACAACAACAACAACAACAACAATAATAATAATAATAATAATAATAATAATAATAATAAAGTTCTTGGACAGAGCAAAAAATAAGAAAACGAAAACCAAGGATAAAACACTTGAACAGATGAAACAACGCTTATAAAGTTAATGCTCATTGATGGTTACGAACATTTAGATTAAAATCTGGAACTAAGGCTTTAGTTTTGCAGCGCAAAATCAAAGTCTTGTCACTCGGAATTTCAGGCTAATATCATACATAATAAGGTGGATTCAAAATGCAGGTTCTCTGACAAATACCAATAAACAATAGACCATCTAATCTGAACATAAAAATCATCACGATAGACTAGGACAATATTTTCACTGGACAATGTGTAAACACTTTGGAAAATATGTAAACAAACACTGGTATAAACATAACCCAGCACCGGTTACAGAAATAGCAGATATCATGTTTCTATGGAATTACACTATCTACACAGACAGGAAAATTGAAGCAACTTGGCCGGACATTATTGTCAAAATCCAAAAAGAAAAATCTTGCCTACTAATTGATATGGCTTGTCCAGCAGATTGTAACATAGCAACCAAGGAATTTGAAAAACTGTCAAAATATAAAGACCTGGAAATGGAAATAGAAAAAATGTGGAAATTGAAAACAAGAATAGTATCAGCGATAGTAGGTGCATTTGGAATGATAAAAAAATGAAGCAAAAGAATACATTGAAAGAATTCTTGGAAACCCCAGTTGAAGAGATATACAAAAAGTGTCTTGTTAAGTACAGCCTACACACTAAGGAGAAATTTGTCCATGTAACGCTCGGGATGTTATCGGAAATAGAAACAAACATGAAATGTAACCGTAACAACAGGCCATAACCTGCCTGAAGTCTTTCCGTAAACTTGATAGGTAGTGCAACCATAGCAGAAATCAAATTATGATGAAAATGATATAGTAATAATAATAATAATAATAATAATAATAATAATAATAATAATAATTATGATAATATTAAAAATGATAAGAATGGAACAAAACAACTAATAATAAAAATAATAATAAAAATAGAACAAAAATAATTATGAAAATGAAAGAAAACAGCAAAACAATGAATAATAATAAAAAATGGAACACAACAACATATTTAAAGAATCCCTTGAAGTCCCATCTTAAGAAATATACAAAAAACGTCTTGTTAAGTACAGACCACACACTAAGAAGACCTTTGTCCATTTAACGCTAGTGATGTTATAGGAGAAAGAAAAACAAATGAAATTTACTCATACCAACACACCACAACCTCGCCTTCGGTCTTTTCGCCGACTTGGTAGGTAGTGTGACCATAAAAGAAATTATATATACATAATATTAATGATAATAATAAACCTAAAAAAGAAAGCAGAAACAAATGCAATGTAGAAAATGCAAAAGCAATGGCAAGATAAGCCTCTTCAGGGTCAGTATTCTGCCCATAACAAACAGGCTGACGTAGACAAACCCCGTACCCATCAGTGGTTACGTAGAGGAGGGTTAAAAGCTGAAAGTGAAGGTTTCATTATCGCAGCACAGGACCAACGCTTACTAACTAACAATCGCATATAATAAAAAAAAGTCTTTTTCTATTAGTTTTTTTTTTTTTTTGGTTTCCGTCTCCTAATTCAAGAGATCGTTTTCTGTCCTCAGAAAGGTTTTTTTGAACTGATCCTTGAATTGGCCTCTTCCCAGATACGAACTTTTATTTGGGTAGACGGATATCTGGCATTTGGACATGATGTACGGCCCATCGAAGTCGATTGTGAGTCATGATAGTTGCTTGGCTCTCCATCTTTGCGCGGAGGAGAACTTCGTTCTTCGTGATCGGGTCCTGCCACGTGATCTGTAAGATTTGATGAAGTTCCATTTAATAGAATCGTTCAAATTTAAAGATGTCTGCTTGGTAGATGACCTAAGTCTCACTGGCATACAAAAGAATCGAGATATTAACAGCAAATAGGCCATGATAGTTTGTGTTAGCCCACAATTATCGAAGGATCCTTTGAATATCTTCACGCATGTTGGGCTGTCGAACGTGTTTTCGTTATCGGTTATCGACACCTTTTGCAGTGGGTATTTGATGTTAAAAGATACCAAAGTATGGAAATTGTTCAGCATTCTCCGGGTATCAAAAATACTTTTACAAAATTTTAAGGCGGAGCTCCAATGAACTTAGATCACTGGTGCCCCTAGGTACGAATTTGCACGAGAAACTAGATTAGCAACTAGATCCCACCCTTTTACAGTGAAACCGATAAAATGCAACCGCAACTTCTACTCCAACAGTTTCTTTTCTCGCACTTCCAGACTGTGGAATTCCCTTCCACATGATTGCTTCCCCGACGGCTACAATCTCCAGCAGTTTAAATGTAAGGTCAATAGACACCTCCTAACACACTAACTCGCTCCCAATCTTTCAAACACTCTTCCCATCTGCTCAACCCTCATCCTCGGTATCCTTACCCATCTATCACCTTCCTTCTGACATTTCCTACATCTAAACACTCCTCCTCTTTACCTTCCCCTATGTAGCCCCATGTGCAATAGTGGCAGTGGAATGCCTTGCTTGGGGTGAAATGATTAAAAAAAATTCCTCATACCAAACAAGAACAAAAGTTCATATAATCATACATGAGCAAATCTTTGATGTTTGAGTTATTAACTTAAAATAACTTTACGTGAGATGGTGCTGGACTTCTATGTAGATTAGGTTACATTTGTCATTCATGTAAATTTGTCGTCTGTATGTCTTCAATGTTTCACGTGTGTAGTAGTGAGTTAATTAAGAACTGTTCCGTTTAAAAATATTATGATATTTATATCTTAAGCAGGCACATTTTCACCGCGATGTCTACCTGGTCAGACTCTCTGGTCCCCAGCGTAGAGTAACCCAGGCGAGGATCAGCCGAAGAGCAGAATCTCGTCTGGGAGGAAACAGACAGATGCCCGACTCTGCCTTGTGCAGGGTTTACTGAAAATGTTTGCCAAGGCATTGATAGTGATTTTGGTTCCAGCTGGAGGTTGATGTCCCGGACGTCGTTGGAGCATGACCTTGTGTTGATAGTAAATGTACGCACTGGTTGATTAATATATGTGTTAATCATTTAACATCAAGCAAGGACAATTTTTTTTTAATCATTTCACCCCGAGCAAGGCGGAAATGCCACTGATGTGCAGGGGGCTACATAAATGTAAAAAGATTAATTAGAAAAGAGTGAGGAGTACAACCTAGTTAGAAAGGAACAATAGAAAGCTGAGAAAGCAGGTGCGATGACAGATACATAGGTGGAGAGAAAGGGAAGGTTATACGGGGGTGGGGAGAGAGCTAGAGTCCAGTGCTTAGTAGATGAGTATTGACTTTGCATTTAAATTTCTGGAGGTTGTAACCATCAGGAAAGCAAGAATATGGGAGCGTGTTCCACAGGCGGAAAGTGCGAGAGAGGAAGCTGCTGGAGTAGAATTGTCGTCTGCATTTGGCTAACCTGACTGTGAATGTGTGGGACCCAGTTTCCAGTCTGGTTGCACGAGTAAACACCTGTTGAGGAGGCATCAGTGACTTAAGTTCGTCGGAGCAGAAGCCATGAAAGTATTTATCGAACAGACAAAGGGAGGCCACATTTCGACGATGGGGAAGTGGCTGCAGTCGAGCCGCCAGATCAATACCTATCACATTACAGACTCTCCTTTGGAGCCTGTCAAGAACACTGAGAAGAACGGCAGGGGCACCTGAATCACTAAGAAGGAATTACTGAAAAAAATTGAATTTGAAAAAAAAACATTATAAAGGGCAAGAGTTGTAAAGAAAAACAAATAAAAAAGACAACAGATGTAATAAATACCAAGTCGAACTAGTAC
This sequence comes from Ascarosepion bandense, assembly GCA_037127315.1. Taxonomy (NCBI): domain Eukaryota; kingdom Metazoa; phylum Mollusca; class Cephalopoda; order Sepiida; family Sepiidae; genus Ascarosepion; species Ascarosepion bandense. The sequence continues at coordinate 626,605 of JBBBDQ010000407.1, forward strand.
TATAAAAAACTCTTCCGCCTGTTATAAGGTTAGTAGGAGAGGAGGCCTTAGAGGAGTAGTTGAATTGATTTCATTGCGTCTCTGTTCTCGAGCAGTGTGCGTCTTGGTTGTATGTCTGCCCGAGGACGGACATGAGGCTGAAGGAAATTGAACTAAAGAGTGCCAAACCCCAGGGATCCATCTCCCCAGGCGTTATCTATCCTTCAGGAGGGGGATGAGTTTGTTTCTCGGTGCCTGAGACTTCCACAAAAGGGAAAGTTCTGAGGGGGATTTGGGAATTCTTCTACGGCGCTGCCGATAAATCCACCTAAATACTGACCTTGTGTCGCATCTTTTGCATGGTGGGTATAAAAGTACCAACAATTGAATTGGTAGAACACTGGACAACCGACACACGCACTAGTTGTGTAATACTCTTCTGTTGTATATAATGTTCAATATGAAATATTTCTATAACACATGTATTGTTAATTCTTAAACCTTTCACTTGTTCAGAACAAAAAGAAAACTACAGTACATATCAAGTCGACGTTTAATCTTCTTCGAAATAGTCACCTCCAGAAGCCAAGCACTTTATCCAGCGTCGTTGATGGAAACATTCCTGGAACTCCTTTTCTGAGATAACGTTTAGCTGTTTCGTCGCAATCTCTTGGATTTGATCGATATCTTGATATTGTCTTTCTTTCAAGTGAGATGTGATTTTTAAAGAACAAAAAAGACACTAGAGAAATATGTCGGACTTAGGGAAAGTTTTCTTTGTCAAAATCTTCTCCATATCCCGTGGTTTGGTGAGACCAAGACACTCAACACACTTTCCTTTCAAGCGCGTCTATAAACAAGAGAAGCGAGCGAGAACGTTATAACTTGGTGTATATACAGGACAGTGTTTAATGTCAATCTGCGTTCAGCGGCTTCGCTCTGCGTACTTTTGTTTCGTTAATGTAGCAACAGTGGCGTTACTTCTGCGTCTGACCTCATTGTGTATTTGAGCAGAAATCTTTCTTTTATGCAGGTCTCATTGTAAATGACAGAAAAGGTATTATAATTTGTTTTTTTAATATAATTCTTCGTGTGTTCATTTTTTCTTTTTTAGAACTCAAATTATATAGAAATTGTACAAATGTTTTGTTTTTCCGAGCGCTTTCTGCTATACTTTTAGCTAATCTCAACAGTAGATTTTCTTTTACGTGTAACTGAATATATATAATGTTTGGTATACAGTCATGTGTATATTATATTGCAAACACGGTAAACCCATGATTGCCATATTTTTAGTTAATATTATTAAGAGTATGATTTTTTTTATTAATAATATATTTATAACTTAAAAATTGTATATTTGGGTAACAATCTCTCTTTTATGCAGGTTTTATTAAGAATGAGAAGGTTAAGTTTTTTTTTATGTAATGTTTTATGTGATCTTATGATTTTTCTTTTGAGGACATAAATTATATAAAAATTGTCTAAATATTTTGTTTATCCGAGAACTTTTGCCAATACTTTTAGCCATTTTCGAGGGTGAAAGTTATTTTACGTGTAACTGAATGTATGTTATGTTATGTATAATGTAGAGTAGTGGTATGTGTTATGTACCGAACATGGTAAGCATGTTGTTATCGTGTTCGTAGTTGATATTATTGAGTGTTGGGTTTTTTCTTTTTTATCAGTAAAGCCTCTATTATTTTTAGTTTTTATTTTTAGCATTTTTTTTAATCATACCACCCCGAGCAAGGCGGTAACGCCACTGATGCGCAGGGGGCTGCATAAGAGTGAAAAGATTGGAAAAGATAAAGCCGGAAACCACATCAGAAACAGGGAACAAGGGATGAGCATCTACACCTGTTCAATAGAGGTGGGTGGAGTGTGAACCGGGCGATAGTTTAGTCTATCTACTCCAATTAAAAAAAAAGAAAAGAGTAAAAAAGATTGGAAAAGAGAAAGCCGGAAACCACATCCTAAACAGGGAACAAGGGATGAGCTTCTTCACCTGTTCAATGGACGTGTGTGAAGTGTGAACAGGGTGATAGTTTAGTCCAGCGTATATTATTTAGCTGCAGTATTAAATCCATTGACAAATGGTAGAATTATAAACTCGTAAAATTGATTCAGGAGAGAAGTACTGATGCCATGTGTAGTCATTTCCATCTAGAAACTCGTGCGAAATTATTTAATTTGGAAAAAAAAGCATGAATTCAGTTCTCCATGCGCTCTTTATCATCACCAAATATCTTTCCAAAATTATCTCGTCATTAGCAATATCTCCATGGTTTAAAGGGGAATATAGTTGACCGATGCTATTACTTCCTTTGTCAACATTGACAACAGGGGCCAATATGAATAATAATTTGTGAGTATGTGCGCTGCCAAGTGCGCGTGAATGTAAGTGCGTGGGTATCTACGTGTGTCGAAGTTCTCATTGCTGGAGGCTTTTCCAGCTGCGAGCATGCAAGATCTTTCGAGGCCTGCCGAATTAACTGTCGCTGTAAACTGATTAGTTTCCTAAAGGGAGCGAAAATACTCAGCACGCGGATCGAGTTACAAACAGCGCCTACTTCAGCGAAACTTCATTTGCCATGCGGGAGACCTGGTTCAGTGATGAGGACCTTAGAATGGAAGACGAGAGGTTCAAAACATGGATTATGGCTGACAGGTAGTCGAAGTTAATAAGCAAAACAAAGGGAGACTTCTCTGGGGGTAGGCTTTAATTTTGCTGCCAGTCGGAAAGTGTGATGAAATAGCTAACAGAGATGCGAGAAACTCCCGCATGGGTGCTTCCCTGGACTATGCGAAGTTCAAGTCAATCAAAATCTATCCTCCTTATCTTCATAACATGTCTTTCTACCTCATTTTAAGTTGATATGACACGTTTGTTTCAGTAACCCTCTACCATGAGTGGCTATTAAGCCTTCTACTGCATAAACTTTAGTTAAAAAAAAAAAAAAAAAGCTAACGACTTAATAATGTTTGGTGGTGAAGATGATAGCGAGTCGATTTCCGGTATTAGATTTTCGAGTATTGGTCTTACAAATTTGATGCTGCACATTTTTTTTTTTTTTGATAACTATTTAATGCAGACTGCATAACGGTTATTTTGTTAGAGAGTGGGATCGGGTGGCTGGGATATAATTCTGATTTTGTTTGTAAGTTTTACACTATTGCAATCGGGAAAGGTATGAATTCATCTCATGCACAGATAGAGAGAGAGAGAGAGAAAGAGAGATATAGAGAGAGAGAGGTATAAAGAAGGCATAGATAGATAGATAGATAGATAGATAGATAGATAGATAGATAGATATTGACAAATTGAGATAGATATGAACAAACTGAGATAGATAGATAGATAGATAGATAGATAGATAGATAGATAGATATTGACAAATTGAGATAGATATGAACAAACTGAGATAGATAGATAGATAGATAGATAGATAGATAGATAGATAGATAGATAGATAGATATTGACAAATTGAGATAGATATGAACAAACTGAGATAGATAGATAGATAGATAGATATTGACAAATTGAGATAGATATGAACAAACTGAGATAGATAGATAGATAGATAGATAGATAGATAGATAGATATTGACAAATTGAGATAGATATGAACAAACTGAGATAGATAGATAGATAGATAGATAGATAGATAGATAGATAGATAGTGACAAATTGAGATAGATATGAACAAACTGAGATAGATAGATAGATAGATAGATAGATAGATAGATAGATAGATAGATAGATAGATATTGACAAATTGAGATAGATATGAACAAACTGATAGATAGATAGATAGATAGATAGATAGATAGATAGATAGATAGATAGTGACAAATTGAGATAGATATGAACAAACTGAGATAGATAGATAGATAGATAGATAGATAGATAGATAGATAGATATTGACAAATTGAGATAGATATGAACAAACTGAGATAGATAGATAGATAGATAGATAGATAGATAGATATTGACAAATTGGGATAGATATGAACAAACTGAGATAGATAGATAGATAGATAGATAGATAGATAGATAGATAGATAGATAGTGACAAATTGAGATAGATATGAACAAACTGAGATAGATAGATAGATAGATAGATAGATAGATAGATAGATAGATAGATATGTACAGACTGAGATAGATAGATAGATAGATAGATAGATAGATAGATAGATAGATAGAAGAAAAACATGAAAAAATATGAAACGTATCGCCATCTAACTTTCATATTAAATGAACAAACAAAAAACAAACATTTACTTGTATGTTATGATATTGGGTTTGTTCTTATTGGTCAGACACTTGTCGCGTTTATTAAAGCAATAAACACCTTAGTGTGAGGAATATTTTGAACGTTAAAGTAGGTAATAATGTGTGTAAGTTTGTGAAAAAAAAATGCTTGTCTGAATAGGTAGACCTTGGACAGTAGCGTTAGTTAAAATACGTAAATATGTGTGTATTAAGCCTTTAGGGCCATTCGTAGCATATTTGATACAGTATGAAAACAAGCCTTGAAAGAAATATTTTCCTGAAAAATTTTTTAAGAGAAATATTTTATAAATTTCAAATGAAAGCAGTACTGACTGCTCAGTCAATGAATACCAAATGTTTCCTTATAGGGAAATACCAAATGTTTCCTTATAGGGAAATACTGTATCAAACATGATACGAATGGCCCTAGAGGGTTAATATACCTGACACGTGTATTGAAGCAATGGACAACTTTTAAATATATGTATGTAGAATATGTTGGACAATAAAGTGTGTGATAGTTTTTGTGTGTTTTTAAGAAGAAATGCTGGTCTGTCTGGGTGTATGTTGGACGGTAACGTCAGTTAATATAAGTGTATATGAGTATGTACGCGAGGAAAAGTCGGTAGAAGACACGAAGTAAACATAGATAGATAGATAGATAGATAGATAGATAGATAGATAGATAGATAGATAGATAGATAGATAGAATTAACGAATGGAAAGACAGGTACATACATAGAATTGAGCAGACTGAGATATAAGCAATACTAAGTTAGACTGTTAGATTTTATATTGCTATGTATAAAGTGCATCAATTATATTTTCATTTTATACAAACCTTCCCTCTAAAGCTTATTTTCATGTAAACATTCAAAAATTATCTGGACCTCCATTATATTATTATTTTTATAATAATTATTATTATATTTCTACACTTCAGCAATACTATCTATGATATGATAACACTTTATTACACGGAGGAAATGGAATAGCTGTTTGAAATAGCAAACTTGCTTTGTTCTCAGAGATAGTTTTATATTGCTAAGTCATACACAAAATTATGAACAAATATTTTCGCGTATCACACAGAGAAACTATAACACATATATACACACAAACAGTTTGAAAATGTGAAAGAGAGGGTCTTACTCGCAATATTTCACCATGGGAATTTGTGCCGCTGAAATTTTACTTTGATTTTTATGTTCTATGTCACTATCGAGAACATATTCCTCAAACAAGAAATTGCAAGTCATGGATTTTTCGCAACTTTTAGAACTACAATCCTAGTAAAGAACTACAATCCTAGTAAATATATATTCTTTAAGAAAATTGGCGCTTGTGAGCTGACCCTTTGGCGGCCTTGCCTTGGCGCGGGAAGCTAACGACCGTGCTAAATGAAGCATCTGTTAGTTTTGACTCGAATGTCTTGAAGCCGTAGGGCGCGTATTCCTTTCAGCCGTCGGGGGTCACTACTGCAGGTATAGGGGCTGGTTAATTTTTCTTTGATTCGGCTTTGTGTCAGACATAACCGAACTTCATACAGCTTACAAATTATTCAAAGTTATCATTAGAATGTATGCATCAGAAGGTTGTTTGTCGGAAGGTTGGAAAGTGTGGAATTGTGTGGAATAATGTAAGAATAAATACACATTTTTCTTGTTAAAATAGAAATTTATTAAAAGAAATGAATAACAAGAATTCGTACATTTAAATGTTCAGTGAGAAAGTTAATGGTATCAAGATTTGTAGAAAATGTTCGTAGTAGTAATTGTTGAAAGTGTATATGCGTACGTACGTATGTATGCGTTTGCTTGGTAGGAATGTCTTTGGATGGAGAATAAGTAAATGGAATCAGCACACGAGAAGAAAAGAGAAAGAGGACGATTGCCCGAGATGACTTGAAGCTTCTTTCGTTACATTTTAACTTGTCGTCTTTGCTGCTTCCATCCATGACTGTGATTGACACCAGGGCCTTTTAAAATATTCAGATTTTCGCACTGACTCGCGAAGTCCTCAAGACTTGCAAGTCGCTCCCATTGGTCAAAAATCAATTTAACACCTACTTGTGAAATCCGGTTTTGACTTTTTCTTTAAGCATATGATCAATCCTTTTTCTATTTGGGAAAAACCAGGATTTCACACGTCATTGTGAACTTTTGTAAAAGTGAAGAAGAAGGTTGATTTTAATTTTTAATTTCCTATCCCTACAGTCTTACCCATCTTGTCGGTCTATGGACTGTGTCACGTAACTTACGTGTCTTTATCTTTGTCAAAGGGAGATAATCGCCTTTTGTTTTGGTAATCCTGACCATATTTTTGCCATTTATTTCAGTTCCTGTTTCGTGCATCCAGGAGAAGATATCTGATTTTTTTTACCGTATACTGATATTATTAATATATCTACTGTCGTTAATACTATCTAGGCATAGCTTTTATCTTGATGGTGGATAAAAGTACTGGAATTCTGACAATTTGGAGAACTAATTTAGAATGGGCTGGAAAGGCGCTGAAACTCTATGCACAGTTTTGAGAGAAGAAGAAAATGGTGGTCACTTATTCATTGAAATAAATCCTAGAAACAGACAACCATTAGTTGCAGATTATGAAGCTTTAAAATACAAATCAGCGGAGAATCCAAAGAGCAGAAAAATAAGAATAATAACAAGAATAAGAATAATAAGAATAAGAATAATAACAATAATAAGAATGAAAAGAATAAGAATAAGAATAATAAGAATAAGAATAAGAAGAATAAGAAAAAGAACAAGAATAAGAATGAAAAGAATAATAAAAATATTAAGAAAAAGAATAATAACAAGAATAAGAATGATAAGACTAATAATAATAAAAATAAGAATAATAACAAGAATAAGAATGATAAGAATAAGGATGAGAATAATAAGAATAATAACAAGAATAAGAATATAAGAATAAGAATAAGAAGAATAAGAACAAGAATAAGAATGATAAGAATAAGAATAAGAACAAGAATAAGAATAAGAATAAGAACTAGAATAAGAATAAGAATAAAATCTTTCTGATGTAATCAGTTCCCAAGTAGGAATATCAGTCAGTTAAGTGCCATACGTGATACATGCTTTGGGAAGTCATGTCTCAAAGAGACATGACTGACTGGGCAGAAGATTATCAGTATTGCTTTCTGCGGTAGACTGGTTGCCAGCCAGGGCTATAGAACCCAGTCTGTCCTATTATTTAACCCATAACTGGAGGTAAGATTCGGATTAGAGTATTTGTGCGTAAGTGAATGCAAGGAAATCCACTGGATTTCGAATTCGGCACCCCAATTTGTCGTTCCGAGTCGATATCCACTGCACCACAACGCACAATGCAGATGAAAACACCGTTGACGCCCGTCTAAATAAGAAATTTGCCAAGGCTGACAAAGTAAACATGGTGCACTTCAAAAGAACCCCCAATCTAATCCGTGATTGAATGGGGTAAGAAATGGCACGTAAATTTTAATGTCTCAAAAACGAAGTTGATCTCTTTTAACCGCCATAGGGAAACATTCCTGCCTCCCATCCGAATGGATCTAGGCAAGTCTTAGAAGGCAAAGCACTGCGCCTCCTTGGCCTCACTCTCTCAAATGACCCTAAATGAAATGACTACATTGAATCCATAGCTGTATCTACGGTTTGGAAGTTTGGTTCACTGTGTTAGGTCAGTAAGTTTTTCTCGCCAGAATCCATTTTACACATTTATAAATATTAGCTCCTGCTATTCTTCTTGAGATTCTTGACAAAATCTAAAAGGGGATCCGCAATATAATAGATCCTGACTTGAAAGTACATCTTTAGTCACTTTCTCACCGACGTTCTGTCTTTTCTATAAATATTGTTATGACATATAACCCGTGTTACTAGATTGGCATTAACGGCCCACCCAATTTTCCGTCGAACTAGTTAAATGTAACCACCTCTTCTACTCTAACATTTTCTTTTCTCGCAATTCCCGTTTGTGGAACTCACTTTCATTTGCGTGCTTCCCTGATAGCTACAATCTCAAAAGTTAAGATACAACGTCAGTTGCCATCTTTTATCGACGTGATTGCTATCCTTTTCTTTTTTTTTTTTTTTGTAGGGGGGATCCTCTGTAAATTTCTTATTCGCTTACTGTAAACCCCTGCGAACCAGTAGCATTTCTGCCTTGCGTAGGACGAAATGATTATTTATATAAAAAGATTAAGAATAAGAATAGTCAGAGACTTATAAATAAAATGTTGAAGGTTACAAAAAAATTTAGAAATTTGCAACACAATTGAAATCAGGTATCTGTGACGAGGAAACACTTCATCGAGCAAATATCGTCAGCAACGTAAGAAATCAGACGATGAGTCTGAAGTCTCATTAATGGAGTGTCTTATCAAGACACGACGTAAAACGGTGTATAAAAACGGCATTTAAAACATTGTGAAAAATAGGTGGCGAGGAGTGTAATGAATGATGGATCTAAGTGACAGATACATCATCTACGGAGATACTTCGTTGCTGTGTCGACAGGATTCATTTTTAGCATCTTACGACTTGTAATTGCATTTAACCTAGGCCGGTTAATCCGGCTTTTTGTCTAGAAGAAATTCCATGGAACTTTTTAGGAGTGGGGAATGGCGAGCTCCATGATCCACGATCGCATGTAGACAAAACTGTTACGTGGTATCTCTCCACCTATATGGCAATCAGTGCTGAAAAATCTCCTCAAAGACGGAGAAAACAACAAAAATGTTGTTCTACAGAAGGATGCTGAGGATACCATGGACAGAACATGTGGGCAACGATGAAGATTTAGAGAAAATAGAAACGAAAAGAACTCTTATATTTAGTACTTGGTAGACAGCTGAAATTTCTGGAGTGCATAAAGATAACTTGAAGAATTTGATACTCACAGAACAGATTGAAGGCAAGGGGCACAGAAGAAAACAACGCATTTTTTTTGTTTTCTTTTAATCATTTCACCCCGAGCAATGCAGAAATGCCACTGATGTGCAGGGGGCTACATAAATGTAAAAAGATTAATTAGAAAAGAGTGAGGACTACAAACTAGTTAGAAGGAATCAATAGAAAGCTGAGAAAGCAGGTGCGATGACAGGTACATAGATGGAGAGAAAGGGAAGGTTATACGGGGGTGGGGAGAGAGCTAGAGTCCAGTGGTTAGTAGATGAGTATTGACTTTGCATTTAAATTTCTGGAGGTTGTAGCCGTCAGGAAAGCAAGAATATGGGAGCGAGTTCCACAGGCGGGAAGTGCGAGAGAAGAAGCTGAAGGAATAGAATTGTCGTCTGCATTTGGCTAACCTGACTGTGAATGGGTGGGACCCAGTTGCCAGTCTGGTTGCACGAGTAAACACCTTTTGAGGAGGCACCAGTGACTTAAGTTCATCCTAGCAGAAGCCATGAAAGTATTCATAGAACAGAAAAAGGGAGGCCACATTTCGACGGTGGGGAAGTGGCTGTAGTCGACCCGACAGATCAGTGCCTATCACATTACAGACTCTCCTTTGGAGCCTGTCAAGAACACTGAGGAGAACGGCAGGGGCGCCTGACCATAAATGGCAGCAGTACTCCATGTACGGACGGATGGTTGACTTGTATATATGCAGGATGGATTCAGGCGGAAAAAAACATCCTGGATCGACATAGTAACCCAACCTTCTTAGCAGTAGATTTTGCTATGGATTCAATATAGTGGTTCCATTTGAGGTCTGAGGAGAGGGTAAGTTCGAGGAGGCGTAGTGTATTGCTCTCCGGGAGAATCGCTTGGTCCATGCTTATGGGAGGCAGGAGAGGTTGCCTGTAATGGTTGACAGACAACAGCTTGGTCTTAGACGAATTGAAGTTGACAAGCCACTTCTTGCCCCAGTTCACCACAGAGTGTAGATCCCGTTCAAGGTCAGCAGCGAGATTATGTCTATCCGCCACGACAGGTTTCTTACTGGTGCGGGAGTATATTGTAGTGTCATCTGCGTAGATGCCTACTTGGGACTTGATCTCATCTGGGAGGTCGTTGATGAAAATAAGGAAGAGCGTCGGGCCCAGGATAGAGCCCTGTGGGACACCACCATTCGTGCAGTGGGATGAAGAGGCACGCTCATTCAAAACGACCTTAATTTTGCGGTTATTTAAGAAAGATTGGATTAGGTCAAGCAGGCGACCGGTAATACCGTAACCCCGTAGTTTGCATCGGAGCCCAGAGTGCCAAACCCTGTCGAAAGCCTTGGAGATGTCCAGAGCAACTGCACGAGCCTCGTCAGACTAATCAAGGGCCTGTAGCATGTACTCCGTTACGGTTGTTAGCAGGTCGGCCGTGGACCTGGCAAAGCGGAAGCCATATTGCCTGTCAGAGAAGAGTTTGTGGGCAGTGAGATGATGAACTATTTCAGCATTGATTATGGCCTAAAATACTTTCCCGAATATCGGTAGAAGACTGATAGGTCGATAGTTGGATGGGTTCGAGGGTTCACCACAATTTTTAAATACAGGAACGACTGAAGAGAACTTCCAGCATGCAGGAAAGCAGGAAGTAGAAAGGCAGTAAGGCAGTAAAGCATAACATGTTTAGTAAACTTAAGTAAATCGATGGTGAAATGGAGTTTCGGTGAAATAACTAATAGACACAATTTATTAAGAGTAAGAAAGCCAGAACATAGTGGAGAGCCATAATCACATGAGGAGGACATATATCAGCTAAGTGTAGAAAACATTGCCAGGTACTGACTTACTGTACTTGTGGCGACATTCACCCAGGGTGGGTTGAGCCGGATTCTTCTCGAGAAGTTTTATGGGGCGTTTTAACTTCGCCAGCGTCCTCAACTGCAAATGATGCGAAGACTAACCAATTCTTACTAAAGTAGATTCGTTGCCATTTCTTTATGTGGTAGACTGGTCACCAACCAAGGCTATAGAACCAAGTTTTTCCTGCTATTCAATTATTTAGTCCAGAATATATACTTGGATATTCATGGTTCTTCGATCCATGACTGAATAAGCAGAAGATTTTCCCGCAGTAGATTGCCATTTCTTACTGCGGTAGACTGGTTGCCAAGCAAGTCTACAGAAACCAGTCTACCCTTCTACTTACCCAGAGTTGAGTGGGGAAGTAGAGATGGATTCTTACTTTTCTCTTATTTTTTTACGTCAAAGAAAGAAAGAAAGAAAGAAAAGAACGAAACAAAACAACAAGGGGTCTCTTATTTTTTACGTCAAGTAAAGAAAGAAAGAAAGAAAGAAAGAAAGAAAGAAAGAAAGAAAAAACATACGAACAAAACAAAAAAGGGGTCACATTTTTTTTACTTCAAGTAATAAAAGAAAGAAAGAAACAAAGAAACAAACGAACAGAACAAACAAGGGGTCTCTTATTTTTTTATGTCAAGTAAAGAAAGAAAGAAAGAAAGAAAGAAAGAAAGAAAGAAAGAAAAAACAAACAAGACAAACAAGGGGTCTTTTAATTTTTTACGTCAAGTAAAAAAAGAAAGAAAGAAAGAAAGAAAAACATACGAACAAAACAAAAAAGGGGTCACTTATTTTTTTTTACTTCAAGTAATAAAAGAAAGAAAGAAATAGAGAAAGAAAGAAAGAAAAAACAAACGAACAGAACAAACAAGGGGTCTCTTTTTTTACTTCAAGTAAAGAAAGAAACAAACAAACAAACGAACGAACAAAAGAAACAAGGGGTCTCTTATTTTTTACGTCAAGTAAAGAAAGAAAGAAAGAAAGAAAGAAAAGATTCCGATTTTTATTTCTTTCACATCAGGATAAAATAAAAACTAGAAAGAATAAAGAAAATAGTCCAGCCATTATTTAATTTATTTAGTCCCCGTGTGCAATCGGTAAAAAGATGAAATCGTAAAAATGATATGAACCCGATTAAGCAATACACAACAGGGAACGGCATCATTATGTCTCCCAAATCCCTTTGAAAAACTAACACACATTTTAGCAGCTGAAAAGACTACCAACGAGAAAAAAAATATTAATCTTCGATATCCGTACCAGCTGATACTCACAGGGAAATACTATGATTTGGGTTTTACTATGCAAAAATAAAAATAAAGAAACATTTTTCACTGTTCCAACTAGAAACTCAAATTATCAATTATTAAGACTTTAACTTCACTAAATCACCCATAAATCCCTTGGGCTTCTTTTCAAAGCAATCCATGATACACAATGATGAGGTAACAGTATTATCAATTTTATTATTAATCACACGGATTTTAATTTTAATTTGCAATACAATTTATATTTTGTAATATTATATCAAATGCAGAAAAAAGTTTACTTTTTTGTGTTTTAGTTTGAGTTTTGTTTAATTGCATATCAACCAATGTAGGCCATTTAATGCCAAAAAGGTGGGGGGTTTTAAGGTATTTTTTCTAATGTTTGGTTATTGTAAGAAGAATGATTTAGCCAGATTTTGATGAAAATGTTTTTATTTTTTATTTATTTTATTTTATTTTATTTTATTTTATTTTATTTTATTTTTAGAAAACTTCAGATGTTTTCTAGTTTTGAATTCAAAAATATATTGCTGGTGATATTTTTTCCTTCATAAATGTATCATGACAGTATTTTTTCTTTCAGAAATGTGTTATGGTGATAAGTTTTTCTTTCAAAAATGTATTATTGGTAATATATTTTTTTAAAAATGTATATTTTTCTATAAAAGTCTAATTTTATGTATATATTTCTATAAAAGTTTATTTTTATACTTTCATAGTGTTTTAACCTCAGTTTAGGGGTTGACTATTTGCCCATAGCTGGGACCCTGCCAGATGCTACTATTCCGGGTCAGGGTGGACCTGGGAACATCAGCAATTAAGAGGTGGTTCCATGCTCTTCACAACCTCCCAATCAGAGGCCCTGCTGCCGGATGCAGTTTACCGTCATATCCAGGACTTTTACATTTTTCAAAATGGAATTGTAATTTAGTATCACATGAAAGGTATTTTTATTCAAGAAATAGTAAACCTAGGGTGACAATTTATACCAATTTTAGTCTTTACCGTATTATCATTTTGAAGGCATTTCCACCAAAAACTGAGATAGTCTGCTTAGAAAAATTCATATTTATTAAAATAACATAAAATAAAGATGGCTCCTTTTTATACAGTTTCATTTTTATTGTATTTGTTTTCGAAATAATAATGGCATTTTTTTAATTATACATACTTGATTCTTTCTCACATTTATTTCAAAATATGTAAAAGTGGCAAACCAGCATCTACCTATTTATTTACCATCAAGACCATCCGAACCTGGATAGAATATTGTTATCATATCTGGTCAGGCGCTCCTGCTGTTCATCTCATTATTCTCGATAGGCCCCAAAGAACAATCTGTAATGTAATTGATCCCGACCTGGTAGCTCGACTCCAGCCACTTTCTCACCGGCGGGATGGTGCTTCCCTCTGTTTCTTCTACAGATATTTTCATGGCTTCTGCTCCGACGAACTTAGGTCACTGGTACCACCTCTACAAGAATTTACTCGTGCAACCAGACTGGCAACTCGGTCCCACCTTTTTTCAGTTAAATCAATCAAATGCATGCGACAATTCTACTCTATCAGCTTCTTTTCTCGCACTTCTCGCCTGTGGAACTCCCTTCCGTATACTTGCTTTCCTGACGGCTACAACCTCCAGAAATTGAATGCAATGTCAATTCCCATCTTTTATCCACTTGACTCCAGTCCTTTCTACATCACTCCATGTATTTTGTTCTTTTCCTTTCTCTCTACCTTCGCAACTGTCTTCACTCCTGTGTTACCATCCTTCTCTTGCCCTTTCTGTATCTGGTTTGTCTTTCTCTTCACTCTCCTCCTGCCTAAACCTTTACTCTCTCATGTAGCCCCCTGCGCATCAGTGGCGGTACCGCCTTGCTTGGTGTGAAACGATTAAAAAAAGTCACGTGATAAAAATTTTCCAACCAATATAGATTACATTTTACAATAAAGTACTCAATTATGTGCGTTGTAGTGCCGTGGATATCGGCTCAGAACGACAAAATCGGGGAGCCGAGTTCGAATTCCAGCTGAATCCATAGCATTCACTTACGCACAAATACCCTAGGGAAAGGTATTAATCCGTCTCTTCCTTCCAGTTATGGGTTAAATAAAAAAAACAGATTGGGTTCTATAGGCTTGATCAGCAACCAGTCTACCGCAGAAAGCAATGGCAACCTACTGCGGGATAATCTTCTGCCCAGTCAGTCATGTCTCTTTCGAGACATGATCGCCCAAGCATATTTTACGTATGGCACTTAACTGACTGAAACTAATATACCTGATAGATTTTAGCATCTCTGACCTATAATTGGATTCCTCTTTTTGCTGATGACCATTCATTCAGTCTTGTCGTTTATGCTTAGTCCTTTCTTCTTCGCTACCTTCCGTAGGAGATCTTGGATGTTGTTTTCTATGTCTGCGATCAACACTGTGTCATCGGTGTATCTTATATTATTAAGAATATGGTCACCAATGACGAATGCTGGCAGGATTTTCAATTCTCTCATAATTGCCTCCTCGCTGTATAGGTTGAATTTTTTTAATCGTATCACCCCGAGCAAGTCGGTAATGGCACTGATGTAGAGGGGGCTACATGAGAGTAAAAAGATTAATTAGAAGAGAGTGAAGAGGAAGAAGAAACAAGATAGAAAGGAGCAAGAGAAGGATGGGAATACAAGTGTGATGACAATTGCAAAGGTGGAGAGAAAGGAAAGGATATACAGGGTGGGGAAAGAACTAGAATCAAGTGGTTAAGAGATGAGTATTGACATTGCATTTAAATTCCTGGAGGTTGTAGCCGTCAGGAAAGCAAGAATATGGAAGCGAGTTCCACAGGCAGGAAGTGCGAGAGAAGCTGTAGGAGTAGAATTGTCGTCTGCATTTGGTTAATCTAACTGTGAATGGGTGGGACCCAGTTGCCAGTCTGGTTGCACGAGTAAACACCTGTTGAGGAGGCACCAGTGACTTAAGTTCGTTGGAGCAGAAGCCATGAAAGTATTTATAGAACAGACAAAGGGAAGTCACATCTCGTCGGTGGGGAAGTGGCTGTAGTCGAGCCGCTAAGTCGGTACCTATCACATTACTTGTGTTACACCCCTTGCTATTTTTCATTGCCTGTCCATATGCGGGTGGTTTGTTGTCAGGGGAAATGCTGTCTTTCTACAATGTGGTAAGGTTGCTCAGCAACTCTAACAAGTGTTTGTGGCGAACTTTGTCGAACGCTTTGGCGTAGTCTATAAGACACAGGTACACGTCCTTCTGAATTTTTACTGCCCCTTTCTGATAACATTCTGAGCAAAAATATCGCGTCTCTTGTTCCGGTTTCCTTGACGAACCCGCACTGTTCTTGTCCTATCTCCGGCCTGATTCAACTGCGCGCTCTATTCACCAGAATCCGGATGTTCGCTTTTATTATATGGTTTATTAAGCTGATTGTTCCGTGGAGTTCACATTCTTTTCCGCCTGGTTTCTTAAACAGAGCTATGAAAATCAATCTGCTTGCGTCTTCCGTTATATTACCACTGTTGTAGATTTCATTTATTATTTCTGCAATTTTGTCTACACTGAAATCGTCTGAGGCTGTCAACGAGTCTAATACAATGCTGTCTGATCTTGTTACTTTGTTTCTATTCAACTAGGTCAGCTTCCACTTAGTCTTTTTTTCGGAGTTTCTGTTTATTGCCAGTTACTCTCTCTCTTGTCGTGGAATATGTCCGATATATTCGTGCCATCTCTGGAGTATCTTTTCTTTCTCTAACACGAGCGTTCAGCCCTTGGAGTTTATGCAGCCTGTTGAGAAGCATGTCTTTTGCCCTGTTAATTTTTTTATTTTTTTATGCATATTTCCTTTATTACTCATACACATATCACGTTGAATACACCGGTTCTCGCTTGATCACCGACGTTAAGCAACGTCAAGCCTGGTCAGTACTTAGATAGGTGACCGCTTGGGAATATCAGGTGCTGTAAGCGTTATTGACGGATGTGCGTTGTGATGCAGTGGATGTCGGCTCGGAGGGGGAAATCGGTGAGCCGAGTTCCAATTCCAGTCGAACACTGTGCATTCACTTAGGCACTGGTACCCTTGCGAAAGGTATTAATCCGTCCCTTTCCTTCCAGTTATGGGTTAAATAACTGATGTCTGTTGTTCATGCAATCTGTGGCAGATTTCTGCACCGATTGTTTGTTATCAGCAGTTCCAAAAAGTGTGGATGGTGCTACACAAGCCTTCACCGCTTTAAACAATTCTTTGTGTGGTAGTCTAACTGTGTTAGACGCTCATACGTCGAAATCGACGGGAGAGTCCATAATAACTCATACACAATCTTTTTATTTCTGCATATTTTTCGTTGGGCCATTCTTCTTTAGCCTGTGTGCATTAGTTCCTTATTTTATTGCGTTGTTTCTTGTAATATGTTTGACGTCTTGGCATTGTTTTCTGTCTCCTATTAATCATGTCGAGAATTTCACTTGTCCTTCTATGTTCGTTTTTCTTTTGATGATGTCTTATGTTTATATCACTGTAGCTTCTTTTAGTGTGTCCCATTTCGAGTTTCCGTTTCCAATTTGTTCCTCGAACTATTTTGCACACTGTTTGTATATTCTCTCTGTAGGTCGTTCGGGTTGTTCAAAAAACTGTTGAATTGCAATTTGAGTGTTGTGTTAGGCTTCTTCATTTTCAGAATTTTCATTTTTGTTTTACATATAACCGGGAGGTGGTTGCTTCCGCAGCCAGCACTTGGATCTCCATTAGAATTAATTTTTCTCCACTGTTCTTCTTTATGAATAAGCACAGATGTTTTTGCATTCAGTATAATTTTTCTCCCTTTCTCCGTTACAGCCGAAGAGTGCTACATAACAATAAAGGATTGCAAAGAAAATTTCGACATAAATCCCACTATGAGAATGATAAATCCCACCAGACCAGAGATAGAAAAAATTAGTAAGAACATGCTAGTAAGAATTAACAAACAAATCATTGAATACTTGGAATTAAGATTATGGAAAGACACCACAGATGTAAAAAATTGGTTTTACAATTTTACAATTTACATGCGAAATTACTAACGAAATACCAAAATAAATTAAATTGGAACATAAAAATATTTATAATTTTTTTTTTTACAAAAACGTTTTACAATAAATAAATCGATATTAGAAAGATGAGATAAGGTTAGCAAGAAGTAAATCAGGAAAAAACAAAAATGTTGCTTATAAATCAAAGGTTTTGAAAAAATTAGAATTAGAAAAGCACTGATAAAAAGAATAAAGTTCTTCTCTTTCTTCAACCCTCTCCTGTTCTCTAGGAGAAGAGATCACCCATCTCCTGTTCTCTAGGAGAAGAGATCACTCCTCTCCTGTTCTCTAAGAGAAGATATCACCCCTCTCCTGTTCTCTAGGAGAAGAGATCACCCCTCTCTTGTTCTCTAAGAGAAGATATCACCCCTCTCCTGTTCTCTAAGAGAAGATATCACCCCTCTCCTGTTCTCTAAGAGAAGATATCACCCCTCTCCTGTTCTCTAGGAGAAGATATCACCCCTCTCCTGTTCTCTAGGAGAAGAGATCACTCCTCTCCTGTTCTCTAAGAGAAGATATCACCCTCTCCTGTTCTCTAAGAGAAGAGATCACCCTCTCCTGTTCTCTAGGAGAAGAGATCACTCCTCTCCTGTTCTCTAAGAGAAGAGATCACCCCCTCCTGTTCTCTAAGAGAAGAGATCACCCCTCTCTTGTTCTCTAAGAGAAAAGATCACCCCTCTCCTTTCTCTAAGAGAAGAAATCACCCCTCTCCTGATATCTAAGAGAAGAGATCACCCATCTCTTGTTCTCTAAGAGAAGAGATCACCCCTCTCCTGATATCTAAGAGAAGAGATCACCCTTCTCTTGTTCTCTAAGAGAAGAGATCACCCCTCTCCTGTTCTCTAAGAGAAGAAATCACCCCTCTCCTGATATCTAAGAGAAGAGATCACCCCTTTCTTGTTCTCTAAGAGAAGAGATCACCCCTCTCCTGTTCTCTAAGAGAAGAGATCACCCCTCTCCTGATATCTAAGAGAAGAGATCACCTCTCTCCTGTTCTCTAAGAGAAGAGATCACCCCTTTCTTGTTCTCTAAGAGAAGAGATCACCCCTCTCTTGTTCTCTAAGAGAAGAGATCACCCCTTTCTTGTTCTCTAAGAGAAGAGATCACCCCTCTCCTGTTCTCTAAGAGAGAAAATCACCCCTCTCCTAATATCTAAGAGAAGAGATCACCTCTCTCTTGTTCTCTAGGAGAGGAGACCAGAATGATGCGAAAGCAAAAAGGACAGTCTTGGTACTCACAACAAAGACAATATAACTAAGTGAGAAGCAATAGAAATAAAAGTGAAAAGGGGAAAAGATAAAATTAGGTTAAAAGCAGGTTGACATCTTGACCTTTAGGGAGGAAAAATAAGAAAGGAGGAAAGGGAAAAATAGGAATAAAAGACGAAAAAGTTAGTATGTATTCTTTGGGGCCAAATTCCAAAATGATTCTTCACTCTGATTAGTTAAAAGTAACACACACGTAAATTTTGTATCTTCCCAGATAAATAAACAGCAAACTGAAGGTTTTTGTAATTAAATGTAAATCATTTGCACAACCAACATCCAACATTGCTGATGAAGAGAATTTATCTCGAAACATAGAAATTTCCGTGTTACTATGTACAATTAATTCATAATTATATGATTATATTAAGCTCTATAATATTTATTATATTGAACACTGTTTATAAAAAAATAAATGCCTGGGTACTCAAATTAGTAAAACCTTGAATCTTCTTCACCTATATATATATATATATATATATATATATATATATATATATATATATATATTACTTTGAATCAAAAGTTGCGTCTACTGCAAAGGGAAGTTGGGTTACTGTGTCGTACCAGTAAACCTTTCTCGTTAGAATCCATCTTGCCCACATACAATGTCACCATTCGTCTGGGATTTGAATACTGCTGCCCTAACCTTAAGACACGTGAAAAAATTCAAAGATGAATCCGTAAGGTAGTCGAACCCGACCAGCAATCCCGAATTCAATTTCTTTCGCACCAACGTTGCGTGGCTTCATTCTGGCATTTTTACAAATATTTTATGGCAACAGTTCCGACGATTTTTTTCTCTAGTTGAATTTAAGCGTGTTACTAGATTGGCAGGGTTAAGTTTAGATTGGCAGCTTCATCCCATCGTTTTAAAGCTAAATTAGCTAAATTCAACATCAATTCTACTCCATCAATTTCTTTTCCCGATTGTGGAACTCCCTTCTGTTTACTTTTGCTCTCTGATAACTAAAATCTTCAATAATTGAAAGGCAACGTCAATCGACATCTTGTATGCATATATATATTACGGAAATTAACGAAGATTAACGAAACTTGGTTGTACACAACCGACAATTTGAAACGATTTGTTTGAACATTATTTTTGATCGATACTCATGTTTAAGTAGATATTCTGTTTTTTTTAGTTAAACAGTATTATATATTTATATCTAGGGGCTTGATTATTTACGATAAATTTTTATTACGAAAATGTGTGTCATTCGGCAGTATTCGAACCTGCAACCCCTATCCACATAGGGGGGAAAAACTACCATTTGATTTGGCAACGTCTTAGACCTGGCGACCACGAATGACCTTTAGTCTAAACGTGGTTTTAATAAAGCCTATATAACACAATTTTCGATTCATCGCAACAACCATATCTGATCTGAAATGTATAATACGATTTTGCAGTTTTTTTTGTTTTTTTTTATAAGCGTTTCACCCCGAGCAAGGCATGCCACTGCCACTACTGCGCAGGGGGCTACATAGAGTGGAGAAAGGATGGTTAAATATAGGAAATGTCAGAGGGTGGGTGATAGGCGGGTAAGGAAACCGAGTATGAGGGTTGGGTAGATGAGAGTGTTCTTAGAATAATTGGGAGTTAGTGTGATAGGAGGTGTCCATTGACCCTACATTTAAAGACCTGAAGATTGTAGCTGTCGGGAAAGCAGACTTGTGGAATGGAGTTCCACAGGCGGGAAGCGCGAGAAAAGAAGCTGTTGGAGTAGAATTTACGGTTACATCTTATCTGTTTAACTGTAAAATGGTGGGACCTTGTTGCTAATCTAGTATCTCGTGCAAATTCGTGCTGAGGCGGCACCAGTGATCTAAGTTCATCGGAGCAGAAGCCATGAAAATACTTGTAGAAGAGGCACAGGGAAGTTACATCACGCCGGTGAGAGAGTGGTTGCAGCCGGTCTGCCAAGTCAGTATCAACCACATTACAGATCCTCCTTTGTATTTTGTCAAGAAGCTCAAGGAGAACAGCAGGGGCACCCGACCAGATATGGCAGCAATATTCAATACACGGGCGGATGGTAGATTTGTATATGTGCAGGATAGATTCAGTTCAGGGAAAACATGGACAGAGCCTGTCTTTTTAAATTTTTCATCCGTTTAGCGATTATTTTCCTATGAGGTGGTTATTTATTGTATTTAATTGGAAAATTTCTTTGTACAGCAATAGTAGATTTCAGTTTAGCCAACCAAAGGACACAGTTTAATTTTTCCTCAGTTGAAGCCATGGATCGAATTCTGAAAAAAAGAAAATATTTTTTTACTTATCTAAAAATTGTTTCAAATTTTGTGGTAAAGAATTATTCGATAACGATACTTAAAACTAGATACATTAAACGTTATAACATTTTTTACATATTATTTCTATCACAAATACAAATAAAGTTATAAATTTTTTAAAGTGCACAAAGCCTTTATGGACACCCTATATATATATATATATGTGTGTGTGTGTGTGTGTGTGTGTGTGTGTGTGTGTGTGTGTGTGTGTATGTGTGTGTTTCATTAAATAATATAGACAAGTTTTTTCTATTTATTTTATGTAATTTTTTTCATATTTTGTGATAAGCTTAATAGTTTTATCATTAGATAAAGAAAAAAAATTACAATATTGATACATAATTGTTAATAATCTAATCTAAGCTTTCGGCTTACATTAGACATTTTCATAGATGTCAAATTACATTATATATTATAAACCACGGGCAAACGATAAAAGGTTAGATTGGGTTATTAAAAATCAATATTGTAATTTTCTTTCTTCATTTAATGATAATGCTATTAAGCTTATCAGAGAATATGAAAAAAAATACATAAAATAAATAGACAAAATTGTCTATATTATTTAATGAAACATGCATTAATGAAAAAATGCTGCCTTAGTACACACACACAATATATATATATATATAGAGAGAGAGAGAGAGAGAGAGAGAAAGAGAGAGAGAGAGAGTGAGTATAACATAGTATGCGTTTAACGTACACTGGCACATATACATTAAATCCATTTACGTGTGTATGTGTTTGCGTGTGTTTTCAAGTGTTTTGTGCTGCAATAATTCAGCTTGTTTATGAAGAATTTCTCATAATAAAGCCAATCATTCCTTCTGAATTTTGAATATGGATCAAACCGAGAAATTGTTAACTTACCGTCGTATATATATATATATATATATATATATATGACTTAAATGGCCAAAAGAAAATATATCTGAGTTTAAACAAAAACCCTTTTAGACCAGGTGGTTCAACACAAGTCGATATTTAAAATGGAAAACTTAAAAAGCTGTACAAAATTGGCGAGCCATGTGTGGAAATTGAAATCAAAATATGGAAAAGACCCAGACATAATGTGGAGTATAATAAAAACAGCCAAACCTTACAACGGTGGCAAAATATGTAGACTGTGCCAAGAAGAAAAATTAGAGATTATGCTATTCCCAAACAAAAATGAACTATTGAATGAAAAAACGGAAATTATGACTAAGTGTAACCATACTAAAAAATACCTTAGTTTCATACAACCATGGATGAAAATGTCATAATTCTTTTTAAAAATTGCGCGTTCAAATGTTCCCTGCCACGTGGGAATTTAAAAAAACCGTTACGTGAGCGTTCGCAAAAGAAAGAAAGAAAGAAAAAACGGTTTGCGATAAAATCAGTTATTGAATATCACCTGATTACACCACTCATGGTAGAAACCTAGGTCGCGTAATAACGCGTTTACAAATGGAAAATATTCAAAAGATCTACAATTGTATTGAACACTTTTTAATAGAAATGTGCACTGGTCTAATCTTATTATGACCAGAAACTAAGTAATTAAACAATCAATCAATCAATATATATATGTATATATATATGTATATATATATATGTGTGTGTGTGTGTGTGTGTGTGGAGGGACCTTTTTACATCAGTAATTTACCCGTACAATTCATTGTATTTCTGAATAATACAGAAACCTGACCAGTGAGTGCCAATAATGCCTTTTATCGCCCCTTGACTGTTCGAAAGTCTGCGTGTGTAACTACATACATCAGAGAAAAGGTTTCTATAAGTATTTGAGTATGACAAAACGAAAAGATATTCTCTGTCTGTCTGTCTGTCTGTCTGCCTTTTTTTCTCTCGCTCTCTCTCTTTGTCAGTCTCTTTATCTATCTTTTTCACTGTCTAGAATTTTCCAACTAAATCCTTTCTATTGCCCTGAAGCGCGCATAACCGGCCCTGAAGCTTTTCTTTCTTTCTTTTATCAGATTCTTGCATGTAGCAGCTTCAAACAACCATAACTCCGCCCCCTACCGGTTTCCAAACTTCATATTCCTTTTTAGTTCGAATAGATAACCCCAGGGGATCGGATAAAGGGTCAATGTGTGAAGCTACTATCAGCAACCAGTCTGTAAAAAGCCGACCAGTGAAATCTAAGCGACTTGTTTCAACCTTGTCCGTTGTTAGCCAATCTAGGGTCTTTCTTTTTGCCGACCCGGATCATCTTCCCACGGAGTTATGTCTCCTTGGGCAATAAAGAGTGAATGAGTTAAAATGGCGCTGGCGGCTATGAAAGACCAGACGCCATTGCGTCATGTTTTCCGTTGCAGACTCCAGTTCGCGCCGCTATTTCAGTGGCGGGAAATAGGATACAACGGCGATGTTGACGATATTCCTACTGAGCTGATTTCTTTCGTGACTGAAATGAGAGACTGGAAGAAGAAAGCTAAGCAATGAGGATAATTAGAAGAGAAAAAATCAGCAGGTGATAGGGTCTTTCTAATTGAAAGAAAATGACAATAAGGAGGACGAAAGAAAAGAAAAGAAAAGAAAAATGAGAGGAAGATTGAGAGAGAGAAAGAGAGAGGGAGAGAGGAAGGTGAGGAACTGAGAAAAGTTTAAAAAGTAGAAGAAAAGGAAGAAAGAAGAAAAAGAAAGAAGAAAAAGAAAGAAGAAAATGAAAGAAGAAAAATATAAAAGAAAGAAGAAAAAGAATGAAAGAAGTAAAAACATGAAAAAAGAAAGAAGAAAAATAAAGAAAGAATGAAAAGAGAGAAAAAGAGAAAAATAATGAAAGAAGAAAAAGAAAGAATGAAAAAAGAAAAGAAAAAGAATAAAAAAGAATGAAAGAAGAAAAAGAAAGCACGAAAAGGAGAAAAGAGAAAAAAGAATGAAAAAAGAAAAAAAGAAGAAAAATAGAGAAAGTTAGAAAGCCGATGAAAGAAGAATAAGAAGAGTAAAAAGAATTGAAGAAGAAAAAGAAGAAAAAGAAGAAAAAGAAGAAGAGAAAGAAAAAGAAACATAAATGCTAGAGAAGAATAATAATAAAAGATGATAAATAAAAAGAATTTAAAATATTCAGAAAAATTTAAAAAAGGTAGACGAAAGAAAAAGAAGAACAAAAGGTTACTGATGGAAAGGCTAAAGAAGAAGAGAAGGAAGAAGTAGACGAGAAGAAAAATGAAGGAGAAGAAGAAAAACAAAGGTTTTTGACGGAGAGTGAAATTCGAAAAAAGAAAGAAAGAAATAAAGAAAGAGAGAAATAAAGTAAGAAAGAAAGAAGAGGGAGACATATGGTTAAATAAGGATGAAAGAAAAAAGAAACAAAAATCATCAGGGAGCGAAAGAAAGAAAGAAAGGAAGGAAGGAAGGAAGGAAGAAAGAAAGAAAGAAAGAAAGAAAGAAAGAAGAGACAATAAAAAAGAGAGAAGAGGGAGACATCAAGTAAAAAAGGGCGAAAGAACGAAGCGAACGACATCGTGTAAAGAATTTCAAAGAAAGAAAGAGAGAACAGAGAGAGACGTCAGGGTAAGAAAGAAAGAATAGAGAGAGACGTCAGGGTAAGAAAGAAAAAAGAGAGAGAGACGTCAGGGTAAGAAAGAAAGAAAGAAAGAAAGAAAGAAAGAAAGAAAGAATTAAATAAATTGTTAGAATATCGAAAGTAACATAAATTGTATATTGGAGAAAGAAGAGGACAAAGAAGATAAAAAAGAACGAATAAATGAAGTATTTTGTTTAAAAAACGAAAAAAAAAAACAGAATAAAAAAAGAAATGTTGCTATCAATTTGCATTTCTGGGATGAAGAGTTATCATTATTTATCTTATTTTCATTTGAACTAATATCCTCATCTTTTTTGTTGTCATCAATTATTACATAAGAAGATGTGTTGTTTTTTATGTGAACTTCGTTATGAAGAGTTATCATTATGTATCTTATTTTCATTTGAACTAATATCCTTATCTTTGTTGTTTTTATCAATTATTATATAAGATGTGCCGTTTTTATCCGAACTTCTGGGATGAAGAGTTATCAATATTTATCTTATTTTCATTTGAACTAATATCCTTATCTTTGTTGTTGTTATCAATTATTATATAAGAAGATATGTTGTTGTTTTTTTATCTGAACTTCCTGGCATGTATAGTTACCATTATTTACCTGTTTTTCATTGGGAGTCATATTTTCATTATTGCTGTTATTAATTATTATATTAGAATATATGTTATTTTTATATTTGACTTTCTGGGATGAGGAATTACCATTTTTGACCATATGTTCATTAGGATTAATATTCTCATCTTTGTGGTTTGTAACAATTATTATGCAATAAGATATGCTATTTTCTATCTGAATTTCTGGTATGAGGAATTATTATTTTTCCTGAAACGGTCAGTGCAGACTGGAAACAGCGTGAGAACTGAATACGAATTAGAGTGAGATGAGAAGGATTAACATATGATAAAATAAAAATGAGATATAAATATTCATTTTTACTTTTGAAAATATTGTAACACCCTAACGGACGGTCCGAACAATTTCTCCGGCGGCCGTTCTCCACGCTGTGATGTTTGCCGGGAGTTTGTTGAAAATGTCGGAGCCTCAAGCTGGGGGTACAAGATTAAACTATAAGGAACGAACTTCCACAACTTGGATGAGTTGAAAGGATGCTTTATTTCGTTTAGAGCTAGCCTTTTCGGTTGGGGCAGGCGAATGTGACACACAGCTCTAACTCTAATTAATGGAGATCAACAAATCCGAACTGACCGAAACAAAACGAACAGAGGTTCACTTCACTCAACTGACTGACTCACTTAAATGACTCTCTCACTCTACTCTACTCTACCGATCTGACTCGGAAAAATTACCTGAATTTATTTAAAATTGATCCGGAAACCACCGATGATAAACATTGGCGACTGTAAGTCCGAAATTTCAGTTATCTTTTTTTTTTTTATCTTAATAAAGCTTCCGCCGGAAAATTCTTAATGTGTGGTCAAGATACAGTAAAAGACAGCCTTTGACCTGGTCATTCGAAAACCCACCTCCCGAACTCTCTCTCTTTATCACATTAAATCACTGAGTCAAATATTTACCGGAAGAGTGGTAGGTTTTAAAACTGTAATCGGATAACCTTGTCTTTTCCACAATTTTCTTCATAAAAGAAAAAGCGTTTATTTATTTATTTTTCCTCTTCTTTTTCACTTTTGTTAAATATGTTTTTAAACTATTTTCTATTCTTAACCATTTTCTATTTTAATAGGAGTGTCGTCCGGTTCACACTCCTTCCTCGGTTTCTCCCATTCATCTTATTTGGAATTTGGTTTCCGCTTCTTTTTAAACTCTAGTTCTCACATCTCCACCTAAACTCTAAAATTTTATTTTCTAGTTCTTTCTCAATTGGTGTAAATAGGTTCCCACATTTTCCGGTCTTACAAAAGAAGAAAAGCCTTTTTATGAGGAGCCTGAATAATAATAATAACAACAACAACAATAATAATAATAATAATAATAATAATAATAATTAGGGAGATATGGACAATATAATAAGAATAGTTAGTGAGATATGAAAGAAACATGGAATAGAGCCATAACAACACACCACGGCCTGCTTTAGGTCTTCCCGCAGACTCGGTAGGTAGTGCGGTCATAGCAGAAATCGAATTATAATGAAAAATGACACAATAATAATAATAATAATAATAATAATAATAATAATAATAATAATAATACAGACAAAAAGAGAAAGTGAAGAAAAATATGAAGGTAGAGACGAAGAAGAAGAACGAAAATAATAATAATAATAATAATAATAATAATAATGCCACATGGGTCACTATGTCGATCCAGGATGTTTTTTCCGCCTGAATCCATCCTGCATATATACAAGTCAACCATCCGTCCGTGCATGGAGTACTGCTGCCATTTATGGTCAGGCGCCCCTGCCGTTCTCCTCAGTGTTCTTGACAGGCTCCAAAGAAGAGTCTGTAATGTGATAGGTACTGATCTGGCGGCTCGACTGCAGCAAATTCCTCACCGTCGAAATGTGGCCTTCTTTTGTCTGTTCTATGAATACTTTCATGGCTTCTGCTCGGACGAACTTAAGTCACTGGTGCCTCCTCAAAAGGTGTTTACTCGTGCAACCAGACTGGCAACTGGGTCCCACCCATTCACAGTCAGGTTAGCCAAATGCAGACGACAATTCTACTCCTGCAGCTTCCTCTCTCGCACTTCCCGCCTGTGGAACTCACTCCCGTATTCTTGCTTTCCTGACGGCTACAACCTCTAGAAATTTAAATGCAAAGTCAATACTCATCTATTAATCACTGGACTTTAGATCTCTCCCCACCCCCGTATAACCTTCCCTTTCTCTCCACCTATGTATCTGTCATCGCACCTGCTTTCTCAGCTTTCTATTGTTCCTTTCTAACTAGCTTGTACTCCTCACTCTTTTCTAATTAATCTTTTTACATTTATGTAGCCCCCTGCACATCAGTGGCATTTCTGCCTTACTCGGGGCGAAATGATTAAAAAAAAATGTTTTGCAAATTTATTGGTCCTGGCAGTTTAATTGGCTTCAGTGACCCTCCCGCCGCTGTAATGAAGATATCTCCTGCCTTTTCTATTAATCCTTTCGTGTTAATTTTTCTGATAAACTTCCCTTTATGGTACCTGGACGATATGAATTTAAATTCAGTACTAGATTGTCGGCAAGATCTCAATATTTTACAGGTAAAAATGGATAAATGCAACCGTAAGTTCTATGATAACAGTTTCTTCTCTAGCATTTCTCATTTGTAGAATTCTTTTATTGTACCTTGCTTTCCAGTCAACTTGGATCTTCAAAAATTTAAATTCAGGAATTTAAGTACAGTACTAGATTGGCGGCAAGGTCTCAATATTTTACAACTGAAATGACTAGTTGCAATTGCAAGTTCTATGCTTGCGATTTCTTTTCTCATACTTCTCGTTTGTTGAATTCTGTTACGGCATCTTGCTTTCCTGCCAGCTTTGATTTTCAAAAATTAAGATGCAATGGCAAACATCTTCTGTCTTCTTGATTTCTTTTCTATTATTTTTTTTGTTCCTTAATAATTGTTTTTTCTTTTTCCTTATTCTTTCACTCTCAGTAACCCGTTGTGTTTTCGTGATCTTAATGTCTGGCTTGTATTGAAATGGGTAACACTCCCCCCACAAAAATATAACTTCTATGCTAATTCTTCTATTACATGCAAAATTCTCTTCCGGCTTCCTGCTTTTCTGGTAAGATATTTATTGTTCCTAATAGTTATTAATTTCATAAAGCAGGATTTGTTTTTATTTATTAGTGATGGATTAAATATGAAAATATTAAGTATTAATTGTTAAATAATTACTAATTATATTTGATTATTATTTTACTTATTTATTATTTTAACTTATTTTATTATATTGTTTTATTTATTTATTACATTATTCATTATTATTAATTAATTGTTAAAAAGAATGAGATCACTGGTCCAAAATGTATTGGTATTTACAAATCCGTTTTTGAACTGCACTTTTTTTTACGAAACATTTATTTTCTCTCGCCACCATTTTCTCTGAAAAACAAGCCGGCTGTCTCTCCTCCCTTTCTATTTCTTTCTTTTTCCTCTGCTCTTTCTCTTTCTCCTACCCTTTTATTTCTCTCATTCTTTCTCCCTCCCATTATATTTCTTTCTCTTTCCTCTGCTCTTTTTCTTTCTCCTACCCTTTTATTTCTCTCATTCTTTCTCCCTCCCTTTCTATTTCTTTCTCTTTCCTCTGCTCTTTTTCTTTCTCTTACCCTTTTATTTCTCTCATTCTTTCTCCCTCTTTTTCTATTCCCCCCCCTCTCTCTCTCTACTTCTTATATTTCTCTTTCGATTTCCCCTCTCCTATTTCTATCTCTCTTTCCTCTCCGCTTCTAATTCTCTCTGTTTCTTTCGCTCTATTTCTTTTTCAATCTCTCTTTCCTCTTCTTATATTTCTCTTTCGATTTCTCCTCTCCTTCTATTTCTATCTCTCTTTCCACTCCGCTTCTAATTCTCTCTGTTTCTTTCGCTCTATTTCTTTCTCAATCTCTCTCTCATCTTCTGATATTTCTCTTTCGATTTCCCCTCTCCTTCTATTTCTATCTCTCTTTCCTCTCCGCTTCTAATTCTCTCTGTTTCTTCTTCTCCTTTCTTTCGCTCTCTTTTTCACAAATACACACACACACATGGCCAAGAAAAGACTGAGAACGCGTAAGATTGCAAAGAAGAATCAAAAGAAGAGGATTGGCATTTGACGATATATGATGTCAGCTTCAACCTTTCACAGTCGAAAGCATTTTGGTTGGCTCTATTGTAAATATTGGTATATTTTTCTTTCGGCTGCACAAATGGTATTAAGCAGGTTTCCGCCGGAAGTACATAGCGCCAATTTCGTGCCAAATTAAACACGATCAACACAAAAGAAGAAAAGACAGAGCTGCAATTTTAAAAGGAAAGAGTAGAAAATCAGCTGCGATTTCTATCTATCTATCTATCTATCTATCTATCTATCTATCTATCTATCTATCTATCTATCTATCTATCTATCTATCCCACTCTGTTCATTACTCCCTCCCTCATATTCTATCTATCTATCTATCTATCTATCTATCTATCTATCTATCTATCTATCTATCTATCTTAGGATATGTGTATCTCTTTCTTTCATTTACTAGACATCTGTTTTTGTAGTTTGTACATGGAGGTCTCTCTCTCTCTAGTTTAATATATCTCAGTCTATCTATCTCTCTCTCTATCTATCTATCTATCTATCTATCCCACTCTGTTCATTACTCCCCCTTCACATAGACCAACAAAATTCTTCTTCTAACACCAAAGAGAGAGAGAGAGAGAGAGAGAGAGAGAGAGAGAGAGAGAGAGAGAGAGAGAGTCTCTATCTATCTATCTATCTATCTATCTATCTATCTATCTCACTCTGTTCATTACTCCCTCACTCACATTCTATCTATCTATCTATCTATCTATCTATCTATCTATCTATCTATCTATCTATCTATCTATCCCACTCTGTTCATTACTCCCCCCTCACATGGACCAACAAAATTCGTTTTAACACCAAAGAGAGAGAGAGAGAGAGAGAGAGAGAGATATAGAGATAGATAGACTCTCTCTCTCTCTATCTATCTATCTATCTATCCCACTCTGTTCATTACTCCCTCCCTCACATTCTCTCTCTCTCTCTCTCTCTCTCTCTCTCTCTCTCTCTCTCTCTCTATCTATCTATCTATCTATCTATCTGAAGAGTGCCATGGAAAAATGTCGACTAAATTGCACAATAATAAAATTAACACAGTTGTTTTAACAGTTATTTTTGCCAAAATTATACAAAAATATCTTGTAATTTTTTCAATCAAAATTGCGATTGGTTTCAACCGTGGTGTTAAGACTTGTTCAGAATCTCCTGCATCTCTTCTTGACGGTCACACCACACATAACAATCAATGGGGTTACAGACTGGGGAATTAGGTGACCAGATATAGGAAGTGATGTGGTTACAGAAATTGTCTAACATCCATGATTAGATTATTCTGCTTGTGTGATATGCTGCAGAGTTCTGTTGCCAGAGATAAGGTCTTCCAGCTGTCACCTTCTTTACCTAAGGCAACACTATCGCTACAAGCTACATGATGTAGGCCTCTGTGTAGAGTTTGAGGCCCCAAATTTTCTTATTAAAACGATCAGATCGATTCTTCCGAGCTGCCGTAATTCCCATTAGATTCATCCAACTCTTTGCGAATACTCTGCACTGTCATCATATTGACGCCCAAATACGCTGAAATGTTCGTATTAGAGCTTCCGACATGACTATCTAAAAATACTTTGCAGTTTCCAAATTTCTGGGAGAGAAAATCGTCACATTCTGATCTTTTTCCTTACAGATGGTGCTCAACTGAGGCTACTATACTGTAAGGTCAACAGATTCAAATAAAACAACGCGCATGCACGAAATTTAAAATAATAATATACGGAGAAAATTTATTGATCGCACTATCTATCTATCTATCTATCTATCTATCTATTAAATAGTTAGAGGATGCGATCTATCTATCTATCTATCTATCTATCTATCTATCTATTAAATAGTCAGAGGATGCGATCTATCTATCTATCTATCTATCTATCTATCTATCTATCTATCTATCTATTAAATAGTTAGAGGATGCGATCTATCTATCTATCTATCTATCTATCTATCTATTAAATAGTTAGAGGATGCGATCTATCTATCTATCTATCTATCTATCTATCTATCTATCTATCTATCTATTAAATAGTCAGAGGATGCGATCTATCTATCTATCTATCTATCTATCTATCTATCTATCTATCTATATTTTTAGCGTGTATGTTCAATCCTTCGTATTTCAATCCTATATGAAGGAGCGTTTGAGAACACCTACGACAAGTAGAAATATATTTTGGGTTGAAAAACCGAAAAAAAAAAAAGTTGCTCAGTCAGTAATCAAGCTTAGTACATAGTTCTTGTAAAATACGTTTCAAATGCATTACTATTTAAAGATACTTTTCCTTTGATTAAAATCGCTTCTAATATATTTCTATAGCAAAATCCTTCATCTATGTATTCGCATAATAGAATCTATTTTCTTGTATTTTCCTTTATTAAAAGCGATTTCTATAGTAAAACCCTTTTCTTATACATTGGAATACTTTTCAAATGAACCTCTAATCTGTCATGGAATTGGTAAGAAATGTCTTTTTAGATTTTAATTCTAAATTAAAGCTGCTCTCCTTTAGCCACCATAGAGAAACTGTCCTACCTACACTCAGTTTGGACGACGCTAGTCTCCTAGAGAGCAACACACTGCGCCTCCTTGTCCTCAATCTTTCAACCGACTTCAAACAAAACGACTACTTCGAATTTATAGCTGCATCTATTGCTAGGAAGCAGGGTCACTGTGTTGTGACATGAAGTTTGTTTTTTTGTCAGAATCCATTTTGTACATTTATAAATCTACCATTCGTCTGTCCATTGAATACGCTACTGGCCTGAATATTTATGTTAGGAAAATGTGTGTCATTCGGCAGGATTCAAACCTGCAAACCCTAAAAACGTACACAGCTCCCCTTAGGTTGTTAGAGTCCAAAGGTTCGAATCCTGCTGAATGACACACATTTTTCTAACAAAACTTCTCACAAATAATCAGACCGGTAGAGTTATATATATGAATATACTGTTTAATTAAAAACAGAATATCTACTCAAATACGAGTATCGATTAAAAATAATGTTCAAACAAATAAATTAAATATGTCAGTTGTTAATTCCATTTCGTTAATCTCCGGAACTTTTCGTAACAATTACATCTTTATGAGTCTATGGAATTTTCAACCGACCCTTGTATTTCAATGACAGGTTAATTTAGGTTTGTTTTTCTTTTTGTTTTACCATGTTTAAACTTAGCTAGTGTATGTATGGTCATTGGCCCCTCTTTTATTTTAGTGTCCCCACTTTCTTTAGTTTAATTCCATACCTTCTTCGCCCGTTGGGTGATCAGTAATGTTAGTTCCCTGGTGGATGCGTTTACTTTTCGTTTTTATTTCGCATTTGTTGTTGAGTTTCGATGAGTGCGTACCTGTGTGTATGGTTAGACGAATGACTGATTTCTACACGCTCCGTTAAAATTTTCGTCCAGCT
The DNA here is from genome assembly GCA_037127315.1 of Ascarosepion bandense. Taxonomy (NCBI): domain Eukaryota; kingdom Metazoa; phylum Mollusca; class Cephalopoda; order Sepiida; family Sepiidae; genus Ascarosepion; species Ascarosepion bandense. The sequence continues at coordinate 659,227 of JBBBDQ010000407.1, forward strand.
AACTGAAATTTCTGTTACGATTAACGATTGTGGGGAGAGGGTGATTACTAACAACATTTTGTTTATTTTTTGTATATCCATTGTACATATATTCATTAGGGTTTTCAATTTTAAATTTGTTATTCTCCAATCCCCACAGACAAATTTTACGTATGGGACAATTTAAATTTTAATCTCGAAACATATAAATTTCTGTGTCGCAATGTGTTTTTAATTTTTAATTGTATAACAAATTTATATATATATAGCTTCCAAAATACGCACATTCTGTAGCGCAGGAGGATGTCGTCAGTGATGTATTTTGCTCAGGTCACTGGGCAGTTTCGGGTCTTGCAACATCATACTACCCTCGCTGAGTTGACCCCCTCAGAGCTGATCAGACTCCGATGCACCCTCCTTCTGTTCTATGCTATACAAACACTGATTTATTTAGTTGTCTATCTTTATAAAATATGAACTCCTATTCCTCCCCTTCCTAAATATACCATTTCAACATCCTGTAACCCCCGCGACTACCAGCTCTGTCCTTTTCCACTTTGTGACCGTTGTTAAAAAAAAAACCCTCCACACTCTAACTCAGGGCCTTTGCCATTTGGAAAAACAATGTCGCTGACGTGACATAGAGTCTCTATTAGAGATCCTATGTGGAAATGTACATCCGACACCTTTGAATTTTGAAAATTTTCTCTAATTTATATATATATATATATTTTCTGAGAAAAACGCTTGTTGATAACACGTACATACTTAAACAAGAAAATAATAAACAGAAACTAAAAATCCTCGAAGCAATCTACATTAAACAATTTAAACCTGGTTTGAATACAATCAATTTTGATATTTCCAATAACGTACTCAAATGCCTATAATCAGACCAGGGACCACTATTTTGTCACTGTCTTCGGCCATCCGCCACGGTAGGGATGGACTTATATTTTCAATTGAATTCTCTTTATTGTTAATAACTTAAATGTTCTATGTTTACTGTGTGTTAATATTTACTCTTTGATAATGGCTTATGTGAGCCGAAAGCTTAGACCCGATAAAAAAATTACAACAATTACTGTGATTTTTTGTCTTTCAACGACATCGCCATCAAGTATATCAGACGGTATGAACGGATCATACACAAAATTAATAGACAAAACTTGTCTATATTATTCAATGAAACCTGCATTAATATATATATATATATATATATATATATATATATATATATATATATATATATATATATATATTTTAATTCAGATACTTCAATCCAAGGGAAAAAAGCAGGAAGGTAAATTCCAAAAAACCCGATCCTAATTAATATCAAAAATTTATTTTGATATTAAAAAATGATACAGGAAGAGAGCTCCATGTAATAAAATATTACAGAGCAAATATCGAAATGGCCATTCAACATCTTTGAATTAATCCTTTTTTAATATATATATATATATATATATATATATTGGAACCTGTCGTATGCGTCCACCCACTGCCATAAAAAACTGGTCGCATACGGCAGGTGGTCACTCACTAAAGGCTCATAGTCATGACCTATTTACACCAGGAACGTATGTTTACTCACAAGATTATTCGTTATGCTGTTCGTAGTAAGAATGCTAATTAAGAATGTAATGTTTTGGTTGAAGGAATATTGTATAGTCTGTTTGGATCAGCAATTGAAACTAGCTAAGTTAATTCAGATTAAGACGAGCCTTCCCTAACCTACATTTTTGGCCTTGTGCCATACTTTTTGTATTTTATACAGAAAATGAATAATTGTATTTCAATGACAGTTACATTTTCCATCTGATTTATTCTGGCGTTTACAGAGACGAGCTTTTATATCCTTACTACATTTGCATGTCATTTAGTCCAAGAATTGATGTGTCAACTTACGTTTATCAGTTGATCAATCTAAGGAACATTTTAACCGATCCTAGTATTTTTATGAGAGTTACAATTTGAATTGTTATATAACTTTACACTTGCATGATTTTTGTATGACAATTGGTGTGTCTACTTACATTTATATCTTCATGAACCAATAGAATTTTCAAGCGACAATCGTATTTCAAAGGCAGTTATATTTTTTAGCTGTTGTACCCTGGTAAATGTATGCATGAAAAAAGAGATAATAAATAAAGTAAAATTAATCCTGAATTATACTCAAGTAACTGGTATGTCGACTTAACACACACTTAAAACGTACACAAACATATATATATATAAAGAAAAGTTAAGGCAGACACGTTATTTCATGGTAAATCGGAAGTATAAGCCTATTTTCAGGCGAACCATCATCAGATTCCGTCTTTATTGTACAAAAGATTTTACATGAATTTGTAATTTATTTTGTACAATAAAGACGGAAGCTGATGATGGTTTGCCTGAAATAGGCCTATATTTCCGATTTACCATGAAATAACGTGTCTGTCTTAATTTTTCTTATATTTGCTCTATATGTATTAGAAAGTTATCCTACCACTGTATGTACAGGATACTCCTTTGGATTCTTCTATATCTACACCGCATGCTGATATATATATATTTTAGCAGATAAGAAATTAATTAAAATCAACCTTCTTCTTCATTTTTACAAAAATTCACAATGACGTGTGAAATCCTGATTTTCCCAAATAGAAAAAGGATTAATCATGTGCTTAACGAAAACGTCGAAACCGGATTTCGCAAGTAGGTGTTAAAATGATTTTTGACCAATAGGAGCGACTTGTAAAACTTGAAAGGACTTAACGATCCAGTGCGAAATTCAAAAGGAGATATAAATGACTTCGCAGCGTCAGAGACTCAGATGAGAGCACTCTTAACTTAATAATGTTTCTAATTAACTCCTTCAAATTATGTTAGTCTTTCCCTTTAATCAATTTTTATTTTAACATACAAAATGTTTATTATATTATTCCACTCTGCTACACTATTCCACACATTCCCTCTGTCAACCAACCTTCTGATAAAAACCTGCTGATGATAATTCTGCATAAAACTTGTAAGCTGTAGGGAGTTCGGTTAAGTCAGACACAAGGCCGAATCAAAGAAACATTAACCATCTCCCTACGCTCAATATATATATATATATATATATAGAGAGAGAGAGAGAGAGAGAGAGAGTCATCCTCAGACAGATCTGTTTCGCTGTATCACAGCCCATCAATACGGTTAGACATCCGATTGCTTTTACCTTGGATTGAAACCCGACCGAATTCGCGTCAGTCGGCGATTCTACCTCTGAGTTATGCGCGCTCGGTAGAAGGAGGCAGACTTTTAGCGTGTGATATACCATGTATACATACGCCAGTAGTTAGAGTGTTCTACTTCATTACTGAATGAACGATGCGTATTGTAATTGAAAGATACCTTGAGAAATGAATAATAACATCTGTCAACGTTACAGCTCATTTCTGATATCTTTTGATTGTAATACGCAAACGATTATCCGTTAGTATGACCGGATTTTATTAAAAATAAGCAGACATAATGTTTGCAATTTATTTAATCTGATATGTCTAAAAGAAAATTTGCTGCCTAAATACACAAATATATATATATATATATATATATATATATATATATATATATATATATATATATATATAACGGTCATGTCACGTTGGATACACCGGTTCCCGCTCGATCACCGAAGTTGAGCCTGGTCAGTACTTAGGTGGGTGACCACTTGGGAATACCAGGTGCTGTTAGCATTCACGGATGTGCGGTGGATATCGGCTTGGAGGGGGAAATCGGTGAGCCGAGTTCCAATTTCAGTCGAGCACGCTGCATTCACTCGCGCACTGGTACCCTTGGGAAAGGTATTAATCCGTTCGTTCCCTCCAATTATGGGTTAAATAATTGAGGTCTGCTGTTCGTGCGATTTGTGGCAGTCATCTGCACCAATTGTTTGTTATCAGCAGTTCCAAGAAGTGTGGATGGTACTACACAATGCCTTCACCACTATAAACAAATCTCTGTGTGGTTGTCTTGCTGGAAAAAGGTCGGACCCTCATACGTTGAACGCGACGGGAGAATCCATTATATATATATATAATTCCTCAATGACATAATTATTGCAAAAATAAATAATAAGGCACTCTTAAAGAGCAAACACGCGGCAAGAACTTTCATAACTGGTAGTAAAGTTTAATAATTAGTACGAAAGAGAATGAACTGACCCGACGTTGCCTCGCTATTGTTTTTCTAATAAAATGAGCCGACGTTGGTCTTTATTTAAACAAGTAATGGTATACAAATGAAAATATTTGAAATTGAAAACTGTTTCATTTCACTGAAACAAACGTTAAACATTTTATCACGTCTTCCATATTGCATTTTTTCTTTTTTCTTTCTTTTTTTTCTTTTCTCGCTGAAGTCAAATAGACTGTCTCATGTGCCTTTAACCTCTTTCCACGGGATTAATACTTTAAATTCAATTTAATTATTTTCAAATATATTTCTCCTTTTTTTAAATATTGATGGATACAATTTCTAAGAAGACGTTAAATAAAAACTGATAATTTATTGCGGGTTTTTTGTTGTTACATTAGTGGGGATAGAAGTTTATGCAATCATTGTTGTTTATGGATTTTCAATAGACACTTAGTCTTTCATCATTATTGGTACAGTTTGAGATTATATTGAAGAAAGATAATATACCGTTTGTTTCTTTTATAAAATAAACTCTATTGTATGAATGATTAACAAACGTAGAATATTTTCTTCTTTTCTTTTTCATTATAAACGTTGGGCATAATACTTGCTACTTTCATTTACTCATTTTGCTTTGGGTAGGCCCTGTGAGTGTGCCATTCTCCAAGCCGCTCAAATTCCTTTGACTTTATACAATTACATTTTATCGTAACCTAATAGTTTAAGTAAGATGTGCGTTGTGGTGCATTGGATATCGGCTCGGAACGAGAAATTGGGGAACCGAGTTCGAATTTCAGCTGAATTCATTGCATTCACTTACGCGCAAATACCCTTGGGAAAGGTATTAATCCGTCTCTTCCTTCCAGTTATGGGTTAAATAACAGGACAGATTGGGTTCTATAGCCTTGTTCGGCAACCAGTCTACCGCAGAAAGCAATGGCAACCTACTGCTGGGTAATCTTCTGCTCAGTCAGTCATGTCTCTTTTGAGACATGATCGCCCAATCGTGAATCACGTATGGCACTTAATTGACTGACAGATTGGGTTCTATAGCATTGGTCGGCAACCAATCTACCGCAGAAAGCAATGGCAACCTACTAATCTTCTGCCCAGTCAGTCATGTCTCTTTCGAGACATGAACGCCCAAGCATGTATCTCGTATGACACTTAACTGACTGACTGAATAGTTTAAGTAAAACTTGTTCCAATGCATGACAAATGAGAGCGTGAGAGTAAGAAAGAAAGAGAGAGAGAGAGAGAGAGAGAGCGGGAACACGAGAGAGGGACTTGAGACATTGGATGAGACTGTGTAAAAAGGCTTTTTTATGGTTAAAAAATATGTTTAAGTTATCAGTAAGAGATAGAAAACAATAAATACAAGAGAGAAAAAGAGTTAGAGAGACTTGAGATACAGAGTGACACTGATAATTTTTTTTATAAATAAGAATTGTCCCAAGAAACTTTGGAAAGACTGAGAAAGTCAACGATATACAGAAAAAGGGAAAGAAATAAAGAAAGAGAGAGAGAAAAACAAAAAGACAGACAGACAGATTCAGAGTGAGACTTTATAATTTAAATAAAAATTTATCAAAGATGCCTGAGTGTAACAGAGAGAGAGAGAGAGAGAGAGAGAGCGAGAGAGAGACTTGGGATGCAGTGTGAGGCTTACTGAAAAGACATTTTTATAATTGATATAAAAAATAGTTTCGCGATAACTGAAAGTGCGAGAGAACGAGCCAGAGAGAAAGAGAAAGAGAGAGAGAGAGAGAGAGAGAGAGAGTGAGAGCGTGAGATAAAGAGAGAGAAAAGAGAGAGAAAGAGACGCCTGTATGCATTTATGTACGTATCTACAGAGCATGAATAAGAAAATATTATCGCGACGATTTCGTACGAATATTGATAGTCGAACATCGGATACATCCGACAGAAAAAAAATATTCAATACGTCTTAATTTCTCTTTGTTTGCTACGATTTCTTTTCCATAAGAAATGAAATATATCATTTACCACACACACACACACACACACACACACACACACACACACACATATATATATATATATATATATATATATATAGTGTAGTAAAAGATACTACATTAGATTTAAACTTGAAATTGAAATATAAAAAGTATGAAGAAAATAATTTATTAAGCAGGAATCAGTAATATATATATATATATACCTTACTACTTTTCATTTTCGGATTAAAGTTATTTATTAAAATAATATATATATATATATATATATATATATATATATACCTTACTACTTTTCATTTTCGGATTAAAGTTATTATTAAAATAATATATATATATATATATATATATATATATATATATATATATATATATATATGTGGGGGGGTCGGGGGGTGTTTGCCGGGGCTCTGTTTCGTTCAATGTAGCCAAGCTTTTAGAACTTGGGGCACAGAATTATTGTATATTTTAATATTTTCAATAATCCCCCGGAGACAGTCTTGCATTACTTGGAATTAAAGAATTCATTTAATTATCCTTCTCTTTTTTAGTTCAGTAAAATGGTAAGAAGTTAAAATCAATTTGAAGGCGATCCCGTGCCTTGAGCGCCTAATCGGATTTAAACAACCCATTGGAACTCCTATGTAGGGACCATCACTAAAAATGCTGCAGGAAATATTTGCCAGTAAGTACCTGAAACCTGCTGCTATCCTCTACCTTTACGAGAGAATTGTCAGGCCGAAAATGGAGTTCTGCTGCCATATATGAGCCGAAAAGCCTCTATGTGGGTGACGAATTATTTCTATCTCTACAAAACCGTTTTTCATATATGAAACGTCCTTATTTCCATAGAAAGTGGTAAGACGAACAAGTCTATCTCCGAGGCACTTATTTAAAATATCAAAATATACAATAATTTTCTGCCCCAATTTCTAAAAGTTTGGCTACATTGAAGGAAAAAGAACTCCGGAAAACCTATATATATATATAAATATTTATTATAAATTATGTTTTAGAACATGTACATAATTTCTTATATATATATATATATATATATATATATATATATTACTGATTCCTGCTCAATAAATTCTTTCCTTCATAATTTTTGTATTTCAATTTCAAGTTTCAATCTAATGTGGTATCTTTAGTTACAACAACTCTAACTTTCATGGCTAAGCCCAGACATGCTACGCACAGTGTAGCGAACCATCCTAATTTTTTTTCTTACAGACGTCGAAAGCCTCTCGTCGTTCTATCGATATTCTCATAGAAAGTTTTCAAATGTACTACATTCTTTAGTTACCCCATTTCTATCCTTCACGGCTAAGTCCCGCTATGATACGCGCGTTGTAGCGAACCATCCTCAGTCTTTTTCTCACAGACGTCGAAACCGTCATTCTACTGATATTCTTATAGAAAGTGTTAATACGTACTATATTCTTTAGTTCCACCATTTCTAATCGTCATGTCTAAGACCCGCCTGTCTACGCATCTTGTAGCGAATCATACTCATTCCTTTACTCACCGACATCGAATGTCTCTCGTCGCCTTATCACTATTCCCATTCAAAAGTGTTTCAAACGGACTATATTCTTTAGTTCCACCACTTCTAACCTTTACGGCTAATACCTTGCCATGCTAGGCACATTGTTGTAGGCTTGTTTTTTGAGAGCGCCAGAGGGAGTGTTAGCTTCTCTACAGCACCTTCCTCCTGAAATATTTCGTACCCTGGACGAAATATTTTCTTCTTTTTGGATCGCTCTCGACCGTTGAAGTCGCTCTCCTTTTTTGCTTTCTTAAGCGTCTTTGTTGTACCTCGGGCACCATTGGCACATCAAACATATCGTATATTACGTTCCATGAGATCTTCTCTACGCTAGAGAGGTTTTGGAAACACCATTGGTGTTGTTTCCAGATCAACCCTGATTCGGGGTGGTTGCTGTTAGGGTTTTACCTATGGGCAAATAGTGAACTCTCCAGAAATGAGAACTCTCTAAAAGTATAAAAATATGTTTTATATTAAAAATTACCGATCATACCTATTTATACACGGTGCGATGGGTAAATTGTCACCACTTTATATTTTTAACTTCGCGCATGCGCGTTGTTTGTTTTTGATTTTGTCAACTGTACGCTATTGTAGGGTAAATTGATATCATTTGTCAGAAAAAGGCAAAATATTTGAAAAGATTATTAGATTTCTTACAGGTTGTTGCCTCTGAGCTTGTCAAGATAGAATATATATTTATACTGGTGTATCGCTGAGGTGGTAGGATTATAGCCAGAATGTGTGCTGAATATCTACAGCACACCATCCGTGCTAAAGGATATTAATACAAATAAGACAAACACCATAAAGAGCCAACAAATAGTAGAAAAGAGGGGAGGTAAGTTGTTAGAGCCGCAGAAATCACAATCTGATAGTAATTGTCAATGACACGCCGAATTATTTACGGCCTTCCCACGTGGGCAGAAACCCGAGGTAAATGTAGCACAAAGCTAATGAATGTTGGAAGACTTGTTGAGATTAATTTTGGCTCCCGTCACTTTTTCGTACCGTTTAAGCGCCTTCTGTAACACCTAAATGTCGTCCCTGGACGACACGAAAATGAATACGTTATCGGTGTACGCAGAAACCCTGACTCGAGCTCCACTTGGACAGCGATTCCGTAAAGTAGAGGCGACAGCGGGCAGCCCTGACGAAGCGACCGAGACAGCGCAAAAGCACCCGACCGCTTTACGTTTACCTGTAGCACACCACTGAGAAAGCTATGCAGCAGGCTGATCCACTTGCAGAATTCGGCTTTGGATCCGGTGATCTTCAGATCTTTTGGTGGTGCGTCCTGTTGTGGAGAAGGGGTAGCTGCTTTTTTTGCCCCTCCTCACCACCATAATCTATTTAACTGCCAGCTTTGGGCTGGACTTTTCATCTCCTACGAACACTTCTGCTGCTGTCGTTTTTCGGTGTAACCGGTGTTACTAGTGCTGGCACTGGATTCCTAGTGGGGCACATTTTTTTTTATAAATACGCAGCTGCACCATAAGACCAGTTGTGGGGTCTTCTGCCCTCTTCCACCACAAAAAAGCTTTCTTGTTCTACAAGTTATTATTCCAGGGACGCTCGTAAACTTCTGCCTATTTAGTGTCACCTGAAGACAAAAATTTTCCGTCGGCACTCCCATCTTGCTTTTAACTCCGGACACCTCCTCCACGTATCGAAACTGGGTAGAAAAGCTTCTGTATGGTCATTAGAAATATCCATGGGTACTCCGTAGACGATAATTCGAGTACGCCCAGTTTACAGTTTTAGGCGTTTAGTTGACAAAACACTGCTTGCCAATGACTTCACCTTCTCCTCAGTCCCAAGCAGCAAGTCCCACATCGCTCGTGAGCGCCTCGCCAAAATTTTGGGGACAATTTTGAGACCTTTCAATGCCTCCTCCATAAACTCCCTACTGACTCCCATAAACTTACGCGTTTTAACATCTGATGTCAGCTGGGAGATAGTTTTTGTCGAAACAACACCAGCAGTAACTCATTTCCATTAATAAAGTCTTTGTACTTCAATCAGATTTGCTCATAGTAGACCGTATCTTTCCCCTCTATAGACTTCTTTCATACCGAAGATGAAGCCATTTGCGTAACATTTGCCTGGGGCACCTCGGCCATAATGGTTGTTTGCCTTCCCCCTCTCGCAACACACAAAAAGTCGACAAACAAAATATAAAAATCAGTGGTTGCAAAAAGAAAAGTAAAAAACAACATAAAAAAAATTCACGCTGATAAGATCGTAAAAGAACTGTAAATTAATCACACAATAATCCAAAACGTCAATGATGGTCCGAAATTTGAGACTGCTATTAGTCTATTTTTATAACTGTCTTGGTCTACAGACCATTCTGTTTTTGAGAGCGCCAGAGGGGTGTTAGCTGCTCTACAACACCTTCCTCCTGGATGAAATATTTCCTTCATTTTTGATCGATCTCGATCGTTCCTGTAGCTCTTTATTTTCGCTTTTCTTTGTTTTACCTCTGGCGGCATTGGAACATCGACCATGTATAATACTTCCATAGGTTCTTCCATACGTTGTTCAGTAGTGTACCTTCATTTTATTTGATTTAACGTGCCTCCTTGTAATCCATTTTGGATATTTTATAAGGTACATCATGTGGTCATTTCGCTTGTCTCTAACACCTTCTTACTATGACACTTTACCGAGGTTGTAATTTTTAAAATCAACTCAGTGACCAGGGTAAAGGCGTTTTCCGTTGCACTTAGGTCTGTCACTCATAATCTTTTCTTTATTTGGTTTCAGTTTCTCGTAAACTGATTTGATCTTCCTTGTAAACATTAAGTGTGCAGGAGACATTTCTGCATTGGCGTTTGCGTTTGCTGTGATACGGTAGACAGATAAGAAATTCTGTAGCTCTTCATTTCTTGATTCTATTCCTTCCACCTTTCTTATTACCATTTTAAAAACGTCTATACATCGCTCAAACAACCTGTTAGATCTTGGATGGTAAGGCGCGAATGTCAAATTAGTCACTGTATACATTTTACAAAAAATTGTGAATTCTGTTTTTGTGAATTGCGCCACGTTGTCCGATACGATCTTATCCGGTACACCAAATCCCGTTGTCCGATACAATCGTATCCAGTACACCAAATCTCGCAAACAGTTTAGAAATTCTATTGTGATTTTTGCTGTTGATGATTTGCATCTGAATACGCACAACAAAGTAACATATACTCCATATCGGCCCCGCATAATATATGTGTAGCCTAGAACAAGGCTTTTTTTTTTGCAATGGATTTAACTTTATAGTTGGTAATTTTGCCGCTAACTGGAAATTCTTGTAAGTTTTCGACTACTTTATCCATTCCATTCCAATACACAAAACTTTGCATAAGCGGTTTTATACGTGAAATACCCGGGTATCCCGTATGAAAACTTTGTAATAATCTTTCTGTTAATACTGCCGGAATATCCACGCGTTCACCGTGCAATAGTATGATTTGACAAATTGAAAAAATATTTTCCTTATTTTCCTAATTTTCTTTTTTTCAAATAAATTTATTTTTGTGAGTTATGAACTTGTCAAATTTCGCTTTAGTTCTAATCCCATCAATTGTGACGGGCAATTAAACAGTGTTATACAAAACTTCTTTTTATTTCTGACTCACAAATCATTGAAACTATTACTGTTTCTTCCAGTGGTTCGGTCATTCTCAGCACAAGTCTGCTCCTGTCTCAGCAGAATCTCGGCAACTGACTGCAAACGCTCCGTCAAGATCCTAGCCCAAATACTTAACTCTGTGTTTAGCAGAGTTATGAGCCTGTAATCATCTAGGTCCCTCCCAACACCCTTGATCTTTTGGAACAGCGTGATCACAACCCTGGAAATCCGATTGGGGACGGACCCCTGCCGGAACCAGTCGTTGAACACCATCATCAAAACTGGTACAAAGAGGTGCGACAGTCCCAATTACAGTTTATAGGTTAGACAATCAAGTCCAGGAGACTTGCCACTGCCGACTCTCTTAAATGGCACGTGTACTTCTTCCTCCATGATCTCACCCTCGCAGGATGTCTCATCGAAAAAGGAGGAAGAAAGCATCAACAGCAGCATCAGCCGAAAGAGAAACGTCCGAAGAAGCAGAAGACGAAAAAGTCTCCAAACGTGCAGCCAAGCCGATGAACGTCAACTAAATAGCTAGAAAACTCAATTTCCCAGGATTCTTGGAAAACCGGCTCTGAAATACCGCCTAAATGTTTTGCACATATCGTCGGTCGGCCTCAGAGTACTCACCACCGGGGTTTTGACCTCACGAATATATCGATCGTCACCCCGACGAATCTCTTTCTTGCGCAATTCTGCGCTCATGCTTACTACTTCATTAGACAGCTTTCTTAATCTACACCTAAGTACCTGACCCCGGTAACGCTTTGCTAGCCAAACGGATCAGGGTCTGCTTAACTAATCCTATCTCTACGGGATCACCTGTGCCTCCGCCTTCACCTTGTTAGTCTTAGTGAGTCGACGGCTATGGTCAGCGGCGAAAGACATAATGCCATCTTTAAGCCTCTCGCTTCAACTAATTTCTGTTGCACTAGTTTAATTAGCTGTTTCTGGATGTCCCGCCGGGAGACCCGCCGGAAATCCAGCTTGTCTAATAAGACGCGTTGAACTTCCAGTGTCCAGCTAATTTCGGCCTACCATCTAACGCCATTCGGTCACAAAAGAATTTGTGATCCGAATAAGCTAACCTGTTGAACGTGAAACAATCTAGCAAATCTAGATCGACCCTTCTCACTAACATTCTATCCAGGTAGCTGCGTAGATGGCCAATTAAGTGACCACGTCCACATCTTCTTCCCTGAGTGATAGACCTGGTATCTATAGACGAGACCGAACTCGTCATTCAGATCAACCAGGCTACGATCTCCCGACTGCCCGCTAGCTTCCCGCCCCTATCTAACTTGTGGTTCAGGATAGCATTTCAGTCCCCCACTAAAATTAAGCGCGAAGAATCCACCAGGAATCGCCGCTACTGACGGTGAAACGAGATACGCCTGCTGGTCAAAAGTATGCAGAATAGACAAAAAGTCACTAGACAGCACACGAGCATCAACTTCGTAAACAAAGTGTGTCTTCTGGATCGCAGTTACATCTACCCCGAACGATGCAGGCGAGCAACCAAACCCCAATCTCTCAAGACCCTTGCATTTAAGCTGGCTATCCTGATAGTCATTATTCAAGTTTGGTCCGTTAGGTAGACATTTGCTGGAAATCTGCAGGATTCACTACCCCGTCCGTCCGTGACAATCTCACCGACGTCCTTCGGGTACGTGAATATTAAGACCTTACCTAAGAAGGGTTTGAGTAAAACAGAGACCCTCCCCGCACAGACCATACTTAATTTCTTGAGCTCCGGGATTTCTATTTGAGTTACCCAGGGCTGGGAATACAATTTTTTGGCTCCTGCCAAGTGATCCCATACCCAGAGGTTACCTCTAGCACTGCAGACAAGACTTGGCTGCAACCAGCGCCATTTCTCCGCCCTATTCCGACCAGAACTCTTTTCTTTTTTCTTTTTGGTATTTTCCCCTTTTTTTCTCATTGTTCTTCCCTCATTTTAGAGATGATGATTGAGGTGCAGGCATTTCCTTCACCTCCTAGAAACAGTGTAGCTCATGTAATTTCATTTGGCGGAGGTTGCTTCTGCGAATGCTGATGAAATTACTCTTGTTGCTCCCCTTGTCTGTTTTGATCAACTTGTGGCTGCACCTTTGGAGATAGTTTCGTCTTCTACTCCTTCGGACGCTTCTCTTTCGGCTGATGCTGCTGTTGATGCTTCCCTCCTCCTTTTTCGATGAGACATCCTACAGGGAAGGAGGAGAGGCAGCCTTTGATCCCCTCTTCAAAACTTCCGTTCATTCAGAGGAGCTACTAGGGGCCTTGCCGGATTTTACCACCGCCACTGCTTCTTCCAGTCTTGCTGATGAAGATGATGTTGGTACTGACATCTTTACGGGGCACACTTTTGACAGGTATCCGGTGGCACTGCAGGACAAGCAGTGGGGACATCGGCCTTCCACAACCACGAAGATATTCATTCTCTGACAGGAAAGAATGTCTGGAATGTCCAAAATGTCTTTTCTTTTTAAAGTGAATTGCAGAACATAATCTCCTGTCAAAATCTCTGTTTTGCTTGCCAGGGCAGAAGCGTCATTCACCTGTCCAAATTTGGAGACGAAAACTCCTAACCGCTCCTCTGCAATATCCATGGAAACTCCATTTAAAGTCACTTTTGTTCTTCTTGTGCCCATGTATTCAGTTTGCAGACGTATTGACTTTGTGGTCAGTATTTCCTGCCAACATTTTGGCCTCTTCCTCATTGGCCAGCAGGATGTCCCACATGGCTCTCGAACATTTCGCCAAAACATTCGGCTGTATTTGAAGGCTCTTGAGCGCCTCCTCCATGTTTTCCCTACTGACACTAATCAGTATTCGTGTAGTTACGTCGGTAACTTGACTCGCAATTGCTTCCATGACAACCAGGGCGCTCAAAAATTCGTTGCCATTTGTACATGGCACATACTCGTCCTGTAAAACAGCGTAATTTGGGGTATCTTTTTTCCTTGAGCAGAAACTGTCGACGATGCCAACTTTGACTGTTGTGGGGGACCCTCCACCATAGTTCCCACGCCAGAACTCACAACAAACAATTCAATTCAAACAGAAAAAAACACGTATTGTAAACAATATTTTAACGAACAAAAATACACTTCTTTTTTTTTCTCAGAAACTAGTCTAACGCAAATTCAGAAATGGGACTCGATCAGATTCGTAAGCGAGACTCATGTCAATAACAGTCCGAAATCCCCAGACTACTATTCGTCTATTTTTATACCTACCTCGGGCCACAGCATTTCTGATAGTGCCATTACGTGCCATTTCGTGTTAGCTGTTCTGAAACATATACAAATGCACAACAGTCTTTATTATAATATATATATATATATATATATATATATATATATAGTCATCCGCAGACAGATCTGTTTCGCTGTATCACAGCTCATCAGTACGGTTAGACATCCGATTGCTTTTTGCCCAGGATTGAAACCAGACCGAATTGTCGTCAGTCGGCGATTCTACCTCTGAGCTATGGCTGCTCGGTAGAATAAGGCAGACTTTTTATAATAATATATAATTATGTAAAGAATAATGTAAATACTACTTCATCACAGAAGTATAGATAAATATCTATCTATCTATCTCTCTCTCTCTCTCTCTCTCTCTCTCTATATATATATATATATATATATATATATATATATATATGTGTGTGTGTGTGTAAAACATTATCTATTTCCTGGTCATATCTATCTATCTATCTATCTATCTATCTATCTATCTATCTATCTATCTATCTATCACTCAGGTAATATATTTCCAATTGAGTATTTCAATAAGTTGCACTCTCCAGTATTTTAGTATTTGAAAAATGATACACCTTCTTCAAATCCTCGAAGTATTCGGATTCAAAACTTTTGATTATATATTTATTTATTTGTTTATTTAATTATTATTATCAATATTGTTATTATTATTATTATTATTATGAAACAAAAAGATTGACGTAAATCTTCCAATATTTTGCAGTGCTTAGAGAAGGTATCGATTTAAGAAAATAAAATAAAATAAATCGAAAGATACAGTATTTACGATTGTTTAACAATATTTCAACACAATGACTTTCTTCAGCATATCCCCATCAGACGATCATTTTTGGAATGAGAATTAAGCCCGGAATATATGTTCTCTTCAAGAATGGTATACACCACTGATTGAAATAAAGGCTTCATTTCGAAATTCCTAGCACCTGAAGAAGACCGGATTGTACAACGCCCGGAACGTTATAAACATGACAATAAAGATGAGATCAGCAGTCCAAAAAACGTAAATTATTATAATAATGATAATTATGCTGCTACTATATATATATATATATATATATATATATATATATATATATATATATATGTTGAGAAAAACTCAACTCATGATTAAACGTTTATAAATCTAGAATTTATTTCAGCAATGTAAGGAAAAATCCTTACAATTATCTCGTTCAGACTCTTGATGAATAGAGACGTTTAGAGCAGAGGGATTTTTAAACCGGAAATCAATTGAGAATAGATACACCGAATCACACAACAACAACAAGTTAAGTGCCATACGTGATACACGCTTGGGCGATCATGTCTCGAAAGGAGACATGACTGACTGGGCAGAAGATTATCCCGCAGTAGGTTGCCATTGCTTTATGCAATCACACACATAATACAAAACAGCGTAATGAATTAAATCATACATACATAAAACAAAATATTATGCACACGCACAAAAGGGGAAGGTGATTCATGGTTATACAGAATTAATAACACAAGCATAATTTCGGGAGGAATATATACATACACAAGAAAGGTTTAGGAAATAAGGCACACAGATTTAAATATGTAAAAAAAAAAAAAAAAAAGTGAGGAAGAAAATATAAAGAGAAACAGAACAGAAATTAGGAAATCACAAATATTAGCTAACAGAAAATTTTTTAGAAAATAATAAATTTCTTATCAAAAACCTTTCAAAAATGTACTTTACAAAATATTTATTTATCACAATTTAGGCCTTAGAAAATTAAAGCAAAATTTAAATTCAATTATTACAAGGGAAGTGAACATTATACCTTTTGAACCAGACAACAACATATAGACGTATATAAAATATGAACACACAGACAAAATATTCACCAAGGCAAAAGAGGGGGAAAAATTAGTGTGCCTTGGGCATAAAACAGATGTTTCAGTTTAACATTATATACAAGTGATAGACTAATATATCGCCCGGTTTACACTCCACCCACGTCTATTGAACAGGTGAAGAGGCTCATCCCTTGTTCCCTGTTTAGGATGTGGTTTCCGGTTTTCTCTTATCCAATCTTTTCACTCTTTTCTTTATTTTTTTTTATTTCCAATTGGAATAGATAGACTAAACTATCGCCCGGTTCACACTCCACCCACCTCTATTGAACAGGTGAAGAGGCTCATCCCTTGTTTCCTGTTTAGGATGCGGTTTCCGGTTTTCTCTTATCCAATCTTTTCACTCTTTTCTTTATTTTTTTTTAATTTCCAATTGTAATAGATAGACTAAACTATCGCCCGTTTCACACTCCACCCACGTCTATTGAACAGGTGAAGAGGCTCATCTCTTGTTTCCTGTTTAGGATGCGGTTTCCGGTTTTCTCTGTTCCAATCTTTTCACTCTTTTCTTTATTTTTTTATATTTCCAATTGGAATAGATAGACTAAACTATCGCCCGGTTCACACTCCACCCACGTCTATTGAACAGGTGAAGAGGCTCATCCCTTGTTTCCTGTTTCTCTGTTTCAATGTTTTTACTCTTACGTAGCCCCCTGCGCATCAGTGGCGTTACCGCCTTGCTCGGGGTGATATGATTAAAAAAAAACTGATGTTGGTGGAAAGTTTTCTATATTCAGATCAGCGCCAGTTCATTAATAATTTTGGATGGCGAGTCGGTCGGTTAAGTACCATACTTGATACATATTTGGGCGATCATGCCTCGAAGGGAAATTATCCCTCAGTAGGTTGCCATTACTTTCTGTGGTAGACTGGTTGTCACCCAAGGATATAGAAGTCAATCTGTCCTGTTATTTAACCCATAACTGGAGGGAAGAGATGTGAGGAATTCAACTGGAATTCGAACTCGGCTCCCCGATTTCTCGTGCCGAAACGATATCCACTGCACCCCAGTTTTGGGGTTAACTATTGGCTTATAGCTGGGACCCTAATGGGTCAGGGTGGATCTGGGAACAACAGCAATTAAGAGGTGTACAATACCGAGTAATATTTCGATGATAAAAATAGTGAGGAATTTTTTTTTTTGAAAACATATTTAATTCCTTTTCATCTATCCGCGCAGCACGGTAAATTAATAGACAGCGTCTCGGATTAAGCAATCGGAGAGCCGAGTTTGAATCCCAGTTGAATTCAGTACATTCGCTTACGGACTAATACCCTTGGAAAAAGCATGAAAGCATCACTTCTCCCTCCAGATATGAATAAACAACTGGACAAACTTGTTTAGCAACCAGACCAGGAGAAGGAAAACACTGAATTTTACATGTTTAATTTCCCTTTTTCAGCTTTCTTTTTTTATTCAGGTTCCTGGGTATGACGGTAAACTGCATCCGGCAGCAAGGCCTCTGATTGGGAGGTTGTGAGGAGCATGGAACCACTTCTTAATTGCTGTTGTTCCAAGATCCACCCTGACCCGTTAGGGTCCCAACTATTGGCCAATAGTTAAGCCCTCAAACTAGGGTCAAAACACTATGTAAGTATAAAAATACTTTTATAGGAAATTATACATTTTTGAAGGAAAAATTATTACCAAAACACATTGTTGAAGAACAAAATATTGCCTTATACATTTTTACATTCAAAACTAGAAGACATCTTCAGCTTTCTAAAATTAAAAAAACAAATTTTTCATAAAAATTTGACTAAATTAACCTACTCACTATAATAGAACATTAAAAAATACATTAAAACATTTTTGGCATTAAATAACACATAGAGTTCGATATGCAATTAAATAAAACTCATTCTTTTTTCATTTTCCTTCCTTAACCTTTCTTTCCTTTTTCTTTCTATCTTTCTTCTTACTTCAACTGTTTTTCTTCGTTTTTCCCTTACTTTGATTTTTTTTACATTTTCTTTTTATCTTTTTTAATCTTTTAATCACTTCATTTTTTTTCTTTCTTTTTTTCTTTCTTTCTTAATGCCCTTATATATTTCTTTTTTCTTTACTATCATTTTCATTTCTTCGTTTTTCACCTTTCTAGTTTCATTCACACCTTTTTTCTTTTGTTCTTTTCTTTTCTTAGTCAACCCTCTCGTCTTTCTTTCTTTCTTTCTACTAATTATTGAATCCATTGCCAAATCTGCTGCTATGAAAGTGGGCTCCCTGTGCAGGGCCCGGAAATTTTTCCCACCTGAAACTATTCTGCACATATACAAATCTACCATCCGCCCGTGTATTGAATATTGCTGCCATATCTGGTCGGGTGCCCCTGCTGCTCTCCTTGGGCTTCTTGACAAAATACAAAGGAGGATCTGTAACGTGGTTGATACTGACTTGGCAGACCGGCTGCAGCCGCTCTCACACCGGCATGATGTAGCTTCCCTGTGCCTCTTCTACAAGTACTTTCATGGCTTCTGCTCCGATGCGCTTAGATCACTGGTGCCGCCTAAGCACGAATTTACACGAGATACTAGATTAGCAACTAGGTCCCACCCTTTTACAGTTAAACAAATAAGATGTAACCGGAAATTCTACTCCAATAGCTTCTTTTCTCGCGCTTCACGCCTGTGGAACTCCCTTCCACAAGTCTGCTTTCCCGACAGTTACAATCTCCAGGTGTTTAAATGTAGGGTCAATAGACACCTCCTATCACACTAACTCCCAACTATTCTCACAACACTCTCATCTACCCAACCCTCATTCTCGGTATCCTCACCCGCCTATCACCCACCCTCTGTTATTTCCTATATTTAATCAGCCTTTCTCCACTCTACGTAGCCCCCTGCACAGTAGTGGCAGTGACATGCCTTGCTCGGGGTGAAACGCTTATAAAAAAAAAAAAAAAAAAATTATTTCTTCGGTTTCATTTTTATTTTCTCGTTCACGCATTCTGTTATATTTTTCCTTACTTCCTTCTTTCCTTCCTTCCTTTCTTTTCGTTGTTTGCTTCTGTGATTCTCTTGTACCAGACGAAGAAAGTTTTGAGTAAATTAGTAAAAAACAATAAAAAAAACTCTCTTTGTGTCACCCATTGTAAAGACATTGCAATATTTTCTTTAATCAACTCTCAACTCGATGTCCCATTTTGATAGCCGAGTGCCAAAGTAAATATTATACTCCCATGTTAATATCAAGGCACTTTTGTTTATATAGGTAGAATTTTACACGGATAATATATGTGAGAATGGAAGTTCCTGTCAGCTTTTTTCAAAAGTTCACACTCCTCCCCAGGCTTTTTAAGAGGTGTAAACGTTTATCTTTTGTTTCAGGTTTAGGACTGTATTTCCGGTTCCTTCTGAAGTCTTCTCATTGTCTTTCATTTCAAGTATCACCTTGAGTCATAGTGGCATTATTATCTTGATTGGGTTAAATGGAAAAAAAAAATGAATACACCCCTGGCGACTGCTTTCCCAAAAACTATAATGTTAATCATTTCAAGTCAAAGGTCAGTCGTTATCAATCTTACATACCCTGATAATATGCATTTTCTAATATATATATATATATATATATATATATATATATATATATATATACTTTATGTATCTACATATAATTGCTCTTCAGACTTTGATTGGATGAAGACTAGTAAAAATAAATAAATTGATACAAATTAGAAAGAAGGTTTGACTAAATTTAACATTCTTACCTGCAAAATGTGCTTTGTGGTGTAATAGATATCGACTCAGAATGAAAAATCCTAGAGGCGAGTTCAAATTTCAGTCGAATTTATTTCATTCACATGCGCAAAAGTGCCCTTGGGAAAGGTATTAATTCATCTCTTCTCCCACAGTACAGACTGGGTTCTGTAGTCTTGGTTGGCAACCAATCTACCGCAGAAGGTATTGGAAATCTACTGAGGGGAAATATCCTGCTTATTCAGTCATGTCTCCAAAGAGACATAATATATATATATATATATATATTAGATCATCCTACCTCAAGCAAAGAATTCTACTGCCACTGTTGCGCAGGGGAAAAGTGACGAGAAAGAGGGCTTCTCCCCCGCGTCTCTTGACTGTACAGTATTTGATAACATCTTAATAATATAGATAAGGCCATTTTTTCTCATCCATCTTTCCATATATTTGCGTTTGGTAACTTAAATATCCACTACGCCAAGTGGCTGGAAAACTCTGTCACCGATCTTGCTGGTGTCCACACCATGAATTTTTCAATCATTCAGTCTCTTATGCAAGTAATGGATTTCCCCACGCGTTTCTCCAATAACTCTATGGAAAGGACTCACTGCTAGACCTATGCTTCACTTCCATCCCAGACTCTTGCAATGTCAAGCAGCTCCGCCCTCTCGGAAACTCTGACCATGCGGTGGTTTCCGTTAACAACTCCTTTCACTCCCACACCACCCAAGAAACTCAGATCAACAGAATATCCTACTGCTACCAAAGAGCAGACTGAGACTCGTTCCGCGACTTTCTGTGTGACGTCCCTTGGAACAATGTTTTTAGTCTTCCCGTTGAGGACTGTGCATCCGAGGTCTCTTCTTGGGTTAAGGCTGGCATCGATGCCGTCATCCCAGTCAGGAAGTTTCAGCTTAAATCCCATTCGTTCCCCCGGTTCTTGCCAGCTTGCTCGGCCGCCATTACCCACTGGAATCACTTTTTCTGGATTTATTGAAGCCACGCGTCGGACCATAACAGACGCATTTTTGCCTCAGCTCATAATATGTGCAAAAAGATACTTAATGAAGTTAAGGATTTTTGAATATTTTTCATTTGGAAACGAGTTATTCCACGAACTAGGTTTCTAACTTTAAGTGTCTTCAGCCGACTTACAATATATATATATATATATATATATATATATATATATATATATATATATATATATATATGTGTGTGTATATATTGTAATTTTGTTATTACAATGGTTTAAAAAAGCATTATATCACTACACAAAATCTTTCATGTTTCAGAACAATATTGTTCTTCTTCAGATAATACTTTTAAATGGTGAAAAATGATTTATTTTAATAAATATATGATAAACTCATGGTAATTCAGAAAATTATGAAGGGGTGATTAAGGAAGAAGTTAAAAAATATGATTGTGGGTGTGTCAGTATTGCACAATCAAAAGTGAGAATTAGTTTGAACTATTGTGCCGAAAATTTGGGTCGTGTGCAGAACATAGAAAATTTCACTTAAGAGAGTTGTTATTAGGGAAATGTTTCTTAATAAATTTGAAGAACTTTAGCCCTAACTTAGTGATAACCATGTAAGTAAATGGAGGTGTATACCAAATAATTGTTCTATTTCTATTTTTCTTGTTATCGCTATATTTTTTATGTATTTGATATCATGGGTTTTTATCGTCACTATTCTTTAGGGCATTATTATAAAATCGCTATGTTTATAAAATACGTATTCTCTAGAAGTGCTTTTACTAATTCTATGTCCTATGGACGAGGATACATGTTTGATTGTACCTGGGGGGGATTATACTTCGGATGAATGTATAATGGATATTCATTAGGTTTTATGTATGATTGGTATTATTGACAAAGTCAAGTGTTAAAACAAGGCAATTTTTAATAAAAATTACATTAAATTACATTATAGTTGTACAAATAGTCAAAAGAAATCATTAAATATCATAAAAATAAAATATTAAATCAGCATGTAAACCGAAGTAATAATAATTATTCAAATAATGAAAATAACAATAATACAGATTTATGTAATTGTCGAAATCCTAACAATTGCCTACTGGAAATAAGCGTCTAACAAATTATGTTTTTTACCAATGTATTATATCATCCAATGAAACGCAACTATTAAAAAGTTTACATTAGATCTACCTAGAATACTTTTAAGGAGAGGTGGTACTTGCATTTAACTTCCTTCAAATGTAACGCGTACCGAAACTAAACATATCTTTTTACGTATTTTTAGCAGTTAAAAGATACAAATAAAATTCCCAAAGTAAAATGGAAAATTCTGAAAAAACAATAATCTGTAAATCATTCTATGGCATCTGCTCTCTGTGCTTGAATGAAAAGCTGCTGATTATAAGGTTCCCTAAAAATAAAGTGCTACGAAACAAATGGAATGAATTGATATTTTTCATGTAAACATCGCAAATATTTCTCTTAAAAATTTAATTATATCAAATGTTTATTTATAACTTATGCTCTAATATTACTTAAAACCTATTTAATTAAAATTAATGACCCTTGGTTTTCATAACTCTAATAGACATTAGTTTACAATAATTACTTAATCCTAACTTTAACCTAAACAATCCAGCCCTTTTAACAGATGAAGTAGTATAAAGTTAAATTTAAAAAAACCTAAAATCCAACCTGCAGTTATAAACTATTGCCAACTCATTTGAATAATGTAATCTTGCTAAAAATATATTTTTTACATCTGTAACTCCCTACTTCAACAAATTTCATAAAAAGTTTAGAAATACATTAGCTATATTAATTTTTTATTTGTTAGTTAAATGCAGTACTCATTGGGGAATGTAAATCATTTTTTTTTAATTACGAGAACATTTTTCCGAAAATCTTCTCCGAATAGTAAGATGGAAAATGCATGAAAATTACTTTGTTTTTAATGTAGATAAAAATATAATTAATTTTTTAAATAATATAATTCTAGGATATCATATTCTGAAGAAGAAAAAATTCAATGAAGAATTAATTCTTATAAGAACTGTCTTTATTTTTTCTTTGCTAATTAAAATTTGAAACATCTTTTAAATTTCTTCCAATTATTCAGTGTCTTTGGTTATTAAGTCATTAAAAAATAGCCTTTATTTACAAATTGAAAATTCAAAAGCTTAATACAAATTATTTCGAATTAAGATTTTTAATACAATTTTCAAATATATTTATTATCTTAGACTGCACATTTTCTTTTACTGTGGAAACTTATCAGAGACTTATCATTAAAAGGTCAAATTTTTCAAGGGTTATTCCTCTTACCAAATGTTAAACTGGGTTAAGTCAACTTTTGGTCACCATATTTCCAGATTGATTCATAACAGATGCTGTCATCGCATGAAAGGTCAACGAGTCATACTTTTGTGATTAAGAAATACTTTTATTCTAAATTCCATGCCATAAACAATAGTATTTGTTTCAAATCAGATTAATTTAACTTCCAATTTGCTTATTTTCCCAAAATAACGAGTGAGAGATGTATATATTATTCTTGCAAGACTTTAAAAACTGAGAATTAACTTTTGTTTACAAATGTCCCGATCGCTCAAAAAATGCCGATAAACGAAAATAAAAAGTTCTCAACATTTTAGATTCCAATGAGAAATAATTTCTGTTGGAAATATACCAGAATATTTTGCTTTGTGTAAATAGTAAATTTAATCACTTAGCTTTCAATTAAGGTAAAATTAAAGTTTCAAGTAAAATCATTTTTTTAAAAAATTCAGTTCAAAACTTGGGTATCGAAAATTGATTGGAGGTACCTATTAAAATTCTAAAAATAATTTTTTTGAAACGTTGCAAATTGCAAAGAGTCTATTCAGCGATAGTTGTCTCAAGAGATAAACGCACCTCTGACATATAGTTTTTTTTTTGCGTGTAGGGATGTTCAAGTTTGCCTTAAGTTGTTCGGTTACTCACCGCTTTGAACGAAAAGCAAAGTGTTTAAAATCAAAAAAAGTAACCTTCGAAATTTGTCTCTAATTAAGTCAGGTTATCGATGCTGAAAAAAAAAAAGGAAAAAAAATCGTCTGGTGCCTTCCTTTCCTTAACCAAAGGCATACACAATTTAGACGATAGAATAGCTGGCTATGTTAACCGATGCTTCACGCCTTAAAGCGGAACTATTCAAAGAATAGCTGGTCTCTCCCGAGGAAAGAAAGAAATGAAACGAAAAAAAAAAAGAAAAAAAAAAAAGAAAGAAAAATGAAGAAAACAGCTTTATCCCAATTCGTTTGTTGTTGGCCGAAAATGTCGTTTCCATTGAAAACCCGGAAGCTTTTACGACACAAACATCTGCTGCTATCGGTTGACGATGTCATATTAGTCAGTGACCGAAAATTTTCAAACACTCTGCAGCGGATGTCCCCCAGAAACGTAGTTGGAACGTTTTCTTCATATCTTCCATTTCCTTATTTTATTTTTGTCTTATGAATTTCTTCTCATCTCCCCTACATCGACGCTGAATGGGGCAATTATTGTTGAATGTTAAAACTGAATTCAAGGGAGATAACTTCCTTTGTTCCGGTAGCATGAGTGTTCAGGTGTAGGTGTTCTGCCTGTGGATTTGAAAGGCTGAGAAATGTAAAGGAAAAAGTGAAGCAAGAAAAATGCAGCTAATAGATTTATGCGAACATTGGGGCCAAACATGGCGGAGAGAAGATTGTATTTTGGCAGTCAACCAGACCAGGAAAGTCAAAAAGGCTTCAAAATCAGCATCCCAACTTCAGGTTTTTGCTTCGGATCGAATAGTGACCAATTGTACAAACAGGGAAGACGAAAATACGAAGTAGACGATCATTTGTTTGCGATAGAATTCATACGTGAAATAATTTACTGTGTTATAAATTATTCACAATTTTCTATCCCAGTCTTTGCACATCTATCTATCTATCTATCTATCTATCTATCTATCTATCTATCTATCTATCTATCTCATCTCATTCAATTCATATCTATCTATCTATCTATCTATCTATCTATCTCATTCAATTCATATCTATCTATCTATCTATCTATCTATCTATCTATCTCATTCAATTCATATCTATCTATCTATCTATCTATCTATCTATCTATCTATCTATTTCAGTCTCTTCATATCTATCTATCTATCTATCTATCTATCTATCTATCTATCTATCTATTTCAGTCTTTTCATATCTATCTATCTATCTATCTATCTATCTATCTATCTATTTCAGTCTTTTCTTATCTATCTATCTATCTATCTATCTATCTATCTATCTATCTATCTATCTATGTAGTGTGTGTAAGCGAAATATCCAGTGATATTCTTGCTTTGGATGCCATTTATCTGAAAGTGAACCCACCCACATACATACGCACATACCTTCAAATAAGGTTCCTCTGCAAATCTCTTGAGACTTGGTGCTGAATACAACATCACAAATGCCATATTATACACACACACACTCTCATATATATATATATATATATATATATATATATATATATATATATATATATATATATGCATTGTTAAAAGATATTTATTTATATACGACGTCTGTTAAGAAGTGGACTGGATGTATTGTGTGATCAATGGGCATCATCCACAAAGCCAGACGATTAATCAGTAATTCCGCGTCGTTTGCTTCGTCCATTTCGCTAGAAGACACTGGCTTGTCACAGGAAAAACGTGGCTGCTTCACCACGACAATACACCTGCACACCATGCCTTGAACATCTGACAGTCGCTTGCCGCACAGAACATCACCATACTAGAACATACTTTTTATTTACCTGATTTTGTGTGCCTGTTTACTTTCCCCAAGCACAGGAGAATCATCAAGGGGACCTGTTTTGAAGTCGTGATGACCATCAAACGGGCATCCAGGGTGAATCAATCCAGCAGTGCCTAGACAATTGGCAGAGAATGATGAACAGGTGTATTAGATTACAGGAAAATTTTGAAGGAGAAAGCATATAATATATTGTTTAGAAGTGAACTTGATTGTAAGATCAGTCCCGTTACTTTTCAGACAGACTTCATATGTTTAATCAGTTTATCCAAAGTAAACTAGGAGGCGAATATTGTAATGATATGGTGGATAATCTTAAACAGCAATCAAAGAATAAACCTCTACAACAAGACCTAAGTAACAATTCAAAGTAAAAAATTAATGAATGCGGCGAGAGAAATAAAAATTACAGGTAATAAGAAGCAAAAATTGCAAGGATCTGGCGAATAAAGCTCTTGTAACGGGAGAGAGGTTTTTTTTTTTTTTATAAGCGTTTCACCCCGAGCAAGGCATGTCACTGCCACTACTGTGCAGGGGGCTACGTAGAGTGGAGAAAGGCTGATTAAATATAGGAAATGACAGAGGGTGGGTGATAGGCGGGTAAGGACACCGAGAATGAGGGTTGGGTAGATGAGAGTGTTGTGAGAATAGTTGGGAGTTAGTGTGATAGGAGGTGTCTATTGACCCTACATTTAAACACCTGGAGATTGTAACTGTCGGGAAAGCAGACTTGTGGAAGGGAGTTCCACGGGCGGGAAGCGCGAGAAAAGAAGCTGTTGGAGTAGAATTTACGGTTACATCATATTTGTTTAACTGTAAAAGGGTGGGACCTAGTTGCTAATCTAGTATCTCGTGTAAATTCGTGCTTAGGCGGCACCAGTGATCTAAGCTCATCGGAGCAGAAGCCATGAAAGTACTTGTAGAAGAGGCACAGGGAAGCCACATCACACCGGTGAGAGAGCGGCTGCAGCCGGTCTGCCAAGTCAGTATCAACCACGTTACTGGAAGAAAGATTGGTTTTGACACATTTCCCCTTATATGAGCATTATAATATCCATTGTATAATAACATCAGAGTTCACAGGCGGTTAAGGAATGACAAACATGCTTTGTTATTTGAGTTTAAGTTTTGTTTAACGGCATATCAACCTATATAGCTTATTTAATGTCAAAAAGGTGGGGTTTTAAATTATTTTTTAATGTACAGTTATAGTGAGAAGGTTAATTTAGTCAGATTTTGATGACTTTTTTTATTTAAAATTTTTTTTAAATTTTAGAAAACTGAAGTTTTCTTCTAGTTCTGTATTCAAAAATGTATTACTCGTCATAATATTTCCTTCAAAAAAGTATTATGGCAATAATTATTAATTCCTATAAAAATGTGTAATGTTAATAATATTTTCTTTCAAAAATTTATATATTTCTGTAAGAGTTTATTTTTATATTGTATAGCGTTTTGACCTAATTTGGAGTTAACTATTTACCAATAGCTGGGACCCTAACAGGTGCTACCACTCCGGGTCAGGGTGGACCTGGGAACAACAGCAATTAAGAGGTGGTTTCATGTTCCTTACAATCTTTCAATCAAAGGCCTTTCTGCCGGATGAAGTTTACCGTCACACCCAGGACCTTTGTTATTTGAGACACTTATATAAAACTACAGCATACACAAAACTATATATTCATATATACAGGTGTCTCCTGGACTAACAATAATATATCATATATCTACAAAGCAAAACAGAGTTTAAAAAGAAACAGAAAAGAATTGTCTTATATAGTACTAGCATCATATCCCGGCGTTACTCGGGCAACTCAGAACATTTTAATAGTAAGAGAAGATGCCACTTTTTATTTTACATATTTTGTTTTTGTTTGAAAAAACACTTTAAAAAAAAAATTCTTTTGTTTCAAAATTACGGGGAAAATATTCACATTTTTTTGTTGACCAAATGAATTTTTAAAATTTCGGAATAAAAATTAAAGGTAAAGGCTTATTTTTTTAATAGAAATATTTTAGTCGCGTTTGACACGTGTGATTTGATTTTTGTGACGTAAGTCAGCAACAATCTTAGGTCTTAGATGTTTTACGGAGCAAATGTAAACAATCGGGTCCATTGGTCAAAAAGTGCGAAAGGGAAAATGGCTGAACTTAAACTCAAAAAGTATGTGTCGATCTGTCTTCCCTGTAGCTTAAAAAATGTAGGCGTGCATAGGGAACAGCCACACACAGACTCACAGATTGCCTTTTATATATATATAGATTGAGATACTCGTGTATTTATGATTACAGATTCAAACGAGCTGTATTCATCTCTGCCCGAAGAGAAGGCAAATTGCACGGACGAGAAACAACGAATCTAGGGTTTTTCTAAATTGTGGACTACGATCTGGAACATTATTCTATACTTGGGAAAGTCATATTCTCAAAGGGAGACTGTATCATGTACTTGTAAGCTGTTTAGCCCGGTTCATGAGAGTACCGCGCTAAAAAAAAATCAGCCTTTCTTTTATACAGCTCTAATACGTATTAGATCTCACTGCCGTTATTGTGACTGTATTAAACTGTGATCAAATGACTTATTTTCACAAACGTATATTAAACGCTTTCTATATTCTTATACTCTTTTAGCCGAGATGAAAGTTAGAATGTGTTCTTTTTTCATTTGAAATGAGAGATGTCCCCTGATTCCAGCTATTTCAACGTTCCATCAGCAATTTCCTTCTAGATTTTAAATGGGTGTAATATTAATGCAAGCGGCGACTGGGCAATTTTTGTCCTATGCACGTAAGAATATTGTTGTGAGCGCTTACCCACTGACACTTATGGGCTCTTCCAGTCATTATTTAAACCATAAGGTTTATACTCTCAGGGTAGTAGTTCCGGGAGCAGCCTGCCAGGTAGGCGTGGCTTACTGCCACTGTTGTAGTTATATTTTTCCTTGTTAAATACAATATGTTAAACCTATTATCCATTGTCCGAGTTATTTTTCCGTGGCCCCACTATCGGATGCACATCAATAATTTAATCCTAATTTAATTTAGTATGTGTACTCATAACAAAAATAGGTACATAAAATTTAATTTTTATAAATAATTTGTGTTTTTCTACAAAGATAAAAAAGCGGTAAATTCAAAAAAAAGTTATTTAGCAATCATGATTCGTACACAAACCGAACAATCATCGTAGATGATCGAAATGTTTGCCTGAATATTCAATCCAAAGTTGTAAGTTTAGTAACCAGGAGGCAGCAGCTATACGGATCGTGTCAAGAGAAATTTCATTCCAAGAATCAGTTAAGTGCCACTTCAATGAACCAATATCGACGACGTCTCGACGACGTCACGACGACAGTTTTGCAAGTGAGTATGGGGTATACGCCAGATAAAGCAACATCAACTGCAAATAAAAAGTATTCTTTGTCATTTTGCTATAAAATGTATAGTTGATAATTCTACTGTAAAATGCATAAAATGATAGATAGATAGATAGATAGATAGATAGATAGATAGATGGTAATTCTACTGTAAAATGCATAAAATGATAGATAGATAGATAGATAGATAGATAGATAGATAGAATATAATTCTACTGTAAAATGCAAAATGAAAATGATAGATAGATAGATAGATAGATAGATAGATAGATAGATAGATAGATGATAATTCTACTGTAAAATGCATAAAATGATAGATAGATAGATAGATAGATAGATAGATAGATAGATAGATACGAACAGCCTAATAGATAGATAGATAGATAGATAGATAGATAGATAGATACGAACAGCCTAATAGATAGATAGATAGATAGATAGATAGATAGATAGATAGATAGATAGATAGATAGATGTCGGTGGGTGATAGGATGTTCCATTATAACAGTATTGAACACACAACTCTTTGAGTTAGGTTACTGCATCCTACCAACGCTTTTATTCCCTAGGCAACATGGAACGAGAAAAATTACCTGCTCTTGAAATACCCTCCATGCGGTACTAAGTGATGTATGATATTGTTGTGGGCGCGTACCCTTTGACACTTATGGACTCTTCCAGTCATTATTTAAACCATAAGGTTTATACTATCAAGGCAGTAGTTCCAGTCGGCATTTGCCGCTGTTACTATTACACTGTCAGTTCTCTGCCTTCGGGCAGAGAGCACAAACCCAGTCGTGGTTCCGCCGAAGGGTAGAACCACGACTCGGTAAAAATAGACAGACATATTTTTGGCCCGGCTATATGGCCGGGAATTCCCACATTAAAATGACCATGTGTCACATCCGGGCTTGCGTGGGAAGCCTAGTAAATACAGTAGTTCCAGTCGGCATTTGCCGCTGTTACTATGACACTGTCAGTTCTCTGCCTTCGGGCAGAGAGCACAAACCCAGTCGTGGTCCGCCGAAGGGTAGAACCACGACTCGGTAAAAATAGACAGACATTTTTTTGGCTCGGCTATATGGCCGGGAATACCCACTATAAAATGACCATGTGTCACATCCGGCCTTGCGTGGGAAGGCTAGTAAATACAGTAGTTCCTGGAGCAGCCTGCCAAGTAGGCGTGGCTTACTGCCAGTCTTGTAGTTATATTTTTCCTTGTTAAATACAATATGTTAAACCTATTATCCGTTGTCCGAGTTATTCTTTCGTGGCCCCACTATCGGATTTACATCAAATTGGCGACGAGGATGTTCGTACTCACCAAGGGATACCCCACCTCAATAAATCTTCGCTTCCGGCCCTTTTCAAGGTTACAACATTACCACATCACATATGCATTCGTATGAGCACACCGTATGAAAATTAAAAAAAAAGACGATTTTGTGTCCTGACTTTGTTGAGAGTTAAGGTAAATAACTTCTCAGCTTTTTGGCTTAGATCAAAGTGTATTATTTACCTTTGGTCGCGCAATCTAAATTTTACCTCTCAATTTTTCCATTTTTGCAGACAGAGCGCAAATGAAAATATTGAGAGGTACCACATCTCGCGGAAGAGCTGCCCGCTGCGCTGCCATCTTCGTTGCATTAAAGAGTAGGTATCGGTAGTAAAACCGATACCAGCCCAATCAACGGTTGCAGGGTCTGGGCTATTTTGGACCCTGATTCGGATGCGCCCAATCTCCCCACATTAAACTGACCTTGTGTCACATCTTGCCATCGTGGGACGGTGATTAAAGAACAAGTTCCCCACAATAATATGTTCCCCACGTCTCTAGTGGTAATGTAATATTAGCTGTTTGCATGTAGGGACAAATTAGTCATTCAATTATCGAGCAGCCATTGCTTTTGGAGTTTAGTTTTCTTTCACTACCAAGCCATCGAGAAAGGATAGAAGTGTAGCATCTGTTTGTCTCATTAATAATGGTAATAGCAATATTAACAGTTTTCTCATGAGATAATTTTTGGCGCATTAATTTACCAAGCAATCAAGGCTACTCGAATTACGCTTCTATTCACTCTCTGGCCATCTGGTTGGAATCAAAGTGTAGTATCTAACTCCGGGCAGATAAACATCTGTGTATCTCTCATCGGACAGAGTACAACTGAAAATATTACTGAGAGGTGCCCCGTTTCAAGAGACAGCTGCTCGCGGCAGTACGTCCTTCATTGCCCTAAAGAGAGGCATCATTAAGAATATTGATGACTGCAGAGGCTAGATTACTTTTGTACCTGGCCCGGATGCACGTGCTCGGACCCCTCTCCCATTACAATAATATTGTGTCCCATACATCAAGCGCGGAAAGATGATCAAATGCGAAATGTAGTAACTGCCACCAGGCAAACAACTTTTTATACATCTGTTGTTTTCTGTCTTCGGATAGAAGCATAATAAATAATAAACAAAGGAATGCCTGGCCCCGAGGATTTAAACCCTACCACAGCACTTCCCTCATTGCACTAAAGATAAATGGAATATCGAAGCCAGCATGACGCTGGTTGCGGGAACTATAGGGTGACCGTGAACATACATGCTTTAAGAGTTACACATCAAACCAGTCAGTCAGTTAAGTGACATACGTAATACATGCTTGGGCGATCATGTCTCCAAACAAAACATTACTAACTGATTTTCCAGTAGTAGGTTGCCATTACTTCCTGCGGTAGACGGGTTGCCAAGCGTACTATAGAACCCAATCTGTCATGCGGTTCAATGATTTTATCCAGATCAATCAGTTAAGTATCATACGGAATAGATGCTTGGGCGATCATGTCTCCAAGCAGAAATTACTGACAGGGCAGAATATTTTCCAGTAGTAGGTTGCCATTACTTCCTGCAGTAGACGGGTTGCCAAGCAAGGCTATAGAGCTTAATTTGTCCTGCTGTTCAATGACTTTATCCAGATCAATCTGTTAAGTGTCATACGGGATAGATCCTTGGGCGATCATGTCTCCAAGCAGACATTACTGACTGGGCAGAAAATTTTCCAGTAGTATGTTGCCATTACTTCCTGCAGTAGACGGGTTACCAAGTAAAGCTATAGAACTCAATTATTCTGCTGTTCACTAATTTCATTCAATAATTTTATTCAGATCAATCAGTTAAGTGTCATACGGGATAGATCCTTGGGCGATCATGTCTCCAAGCAGACATTACTGACTGGGCAGAATATTTTACAGTAGTATGTTGCCATTACTTCCTGCAGTAGACGGGTTACCAAGTAAAGCTATAGAACTCAATTATTCTGCTGTTCAATGATTTTATTCAGATCAATCAGTTAAGTGTCATACGGGATAGATCCTTGGGCGATCATGTCTTCAAGCAGACATTACTGACTGGGCAGAATATTTTCCCGCAGTAGGTCGCTATTACTTTCTGTGTTAGACTGGTTGCTAGCCATGTTTATAGAACCCAATATATAGTGTTATTTAACTCATAACTGGAAGGAAAACAGACGGATTAATATCTTTCTTAAGAGTATATGCGCGTAAGTGAATGCAACGAATTTACGAGATTAATTCGAAATTTAAACCAACCTTATGCGATATACCGTCATCATGGTGGGGCAATTGTGTCCCAAGCGCAGCATATATTCTTACATACATATATTCTTTTTATATATATATACTTGATTCTCTCGTTCTTTTAGATGCGTGAGGATGAAGCGGCTCGGAGCAGATAATTCATTTAAATTTATCGACTTAGCAATAAATACTAAAAATAGTTTGAAATACATCATTTTTTTAAAAAGTGGTCCGGCCTAATTATTGTGGCCGGTAGTGTATAATAGTAAAAATATGATAAAATATAGTTTTACGGGATGTTATACTTATTAGTTAAGTGGTCAATATTTGGGATAAACCGTTTCTAAATATAAAAGTTCACACTGAAGTCAACGCTCGGAGGCAACAGTCTGTTTTATGCTACACGCAGATGGCCTGACGGTTGCGCTTAAACATATATATATATATATATATATATATATATATATATATATATATATAAATTGTGTTTATTTTGGCAGCATTTTTTCATTAATTCAGGTTTCATTGAATAATATAGACAAGTTCTGTCTATTAATTTTGTGTAGGACCCGTTCATACGGTCTGATATACTTGATGGTGATATCGTTGAAAGACAACAAAAAATCACAGTAATTGTTGATTTTTTATCGGGTCTAAGCTTTCGGCTCACATAAGGCATTATCAAAGAGTAAATATTAACACACAGTAAACATAGAACATTTAAGCTATTAACAATAAATATGTTTACTGTGTGTTAATATGTATATCAGACGGTATGAACGGATCCTACACAAAATTAATAGACAGAACTTGTCTATATTATTCAATATATATATATATATATATATATATATATAGTATGTTTTAAAGTTTATAATAAAAACATAGTTTATTGCAACACCTGAGCCGTTGTGTTTCGGTACTATCTCATTGCACCTCGCCAGGCAGCGAAATATGTTTTTGCTGTTAGGAATTATTACATATAGAAGCTTAAAAAACAACACGATTTTTTTTCCAAATCCAGACAATTGAGGAGGTGGGATCTTTTTGAGATTCAACTGATCTAACCAATAGAAAATCGTCTAAAACATACCCTAAAATATAGTCATTTTTTAAAAATATACTTAAAATTTGAAACTTATTTTAGATTTTAAAATATAGTTAAAATTTAGATTAAACTTTAAAATATTTTAAAAGTTTAAATTTTAAATATAGTTAAAATATAGTTATAATTTAAAATATAGTTAAAATTTAAAATTTACTTTATTTTTTATTTTTTTAAAATACATTTAATATATAGTTATTTTTAAAAAATATTTAATTTTTACTGTAAAATATACTTAATTTTTTCCTAATAGAATATAACTAGGCATCTATAATCTATCTTCTAGCATATATTGATTGATTTTCCCACCTTTTGATAACTGAATTTCTTGCAGCTTAACAGATAGATCATCCACTGAGTCATATACAGATGTTTGACTTTCAGTTTATTAAAAACCTTCCCGTCTTTCCGGTCTTTGTCTCTTGTGCACTACTTTGAGTTCAATAAGAACTTAAAGAAAATCCAGTAACCGTTTTGCAGTGATGAGCGATAAATTTTTAGATTTGCAAATTTGCGACATATGTTTCTCAATTTGTTTCATCACTGGCATGAAAAATATCTTGGTCTTATGTCATTTTAAGCCTATCACCCTTTATTCTTGAAATTCAGTCAGTCAATGCCATACGTGATACACGCTTGGGCGATCATGTCTCGAAAGACACATAACTGACTGTGCAAAAGATTATCCCGCAATAGGTTGCCATTGCTTTCTGCGGTAGACTGGTTGCAAACAAAGAATATAAAACCCAATCTGTCCTATTATTTAACCAATAAGTGGAGGGAAGAGACGGATTAATACCTTTCCCAAGGGTATTTGTGCGTAAATGAATGCAAGGAATTCAACTGGAATTCGAACTAAATTTCTCTTATCATGATCTGATTTTCTATTGGTTAGCTGAGATACCCCCCACCCCAAACAATTCCCCAACTTAATTGTCTGGATTTGGTAAAAAATTGTGTTGTTTTCTAAGCTCTTATATATAATAGTTCCTAACAGCAAAAATATTTCACTGCCTGACGAGGTGCTAATAAGATAGTACCGAAGCACAACGGTTCTTGTGTTGCAGGAAACTATGTTTTTATTATAAACTTATAATAAAAATATTACCATGTATAATGCTTTACTAAGTATCAAGCGCTCCTAATATTTTCTTACAGACTTAATATCGAAAACTATCAATTTTTACGGACTTCCAATGTTACAAAACGAGAGATTCAGAAAACTCAGAAAATTTAACAAGTTGGTATGAAAATAGCCAGGAAACGAACACGCACGCATATGAACTTTCTGACCTGCTCACCGACCACTTATCTATATATATTTTCGGCTGTAAGAAGGACAAACTGATATTAATATGTAAAGTCACAAATTTATTTGCCTGAATAGACTCAACTTTGGACTCAAAAGAACCAAATGATTACAGTGTTTAGGAACCACCTGATCTGAATGAAAAAATATTTTGGATCACATTTCTTTCTGTGATTTGTTGAATGAACACAATGAAAATACACCTTTTTTTAAGCAGATTATGACTAGTGATAAGAAACTGTTTACAACAATATATATATATATATATATATTTAATCATTTCACGCCAAGCAAGGCATTTCACTGCCACTGTTGCGCAGGGGGTTACATAGGAAAAAGTGATGAGAAAGAGTGGCTAGGGGGTTACATAGGGGAAAGTGATGAGAAAGAGTGGTTCGGGGGTTACATAGAGGAAATTGATGTGAAAGAGTGGTTAGGGGGTTACATAGGGGAAATTGATGTGAAAGAGTGGTTAGGGGTTACATAGGGGAAAGTGATGAGAAAGAGTGGTTAGGGGGTTACATAGGGGAAAGTGATGTGAAAGAGTGGTTAGGGGGTTACATAGGGGAAAGTGATGTGAAAGAGTTGTTAGGGGGTTACATAGGGGAAAGTGATGTGAAAGAGTGGTTAGATATAGAAAATGTCAGAAGGAGGCTGATAGACGGGTAAGGATACCGAGGATGAGAATTGCGTGGATGGGAAAGTGTTTGAGAGAATTGGTGCGAGTTCAGTAAAAAAGATTCAAGGGTGAGATGACCCAACTTTAGCCACCTCAAAAGCAGGTCCTCATCCTAAGAAAACCATGCTTTGCATCTCGTGGGATTCGAAAGGAATCCTGTACTATGAGCTTCTGTCAAGTAGCCAGTCAATAGATTATGAAGTACTGCAAGCAACTGGGTGAATTAAAGGCAGCAATTCAAGTAAAACGCCCGGAACTTGAGAACAGGAAAGGTGTTTTCTGGCGGGATAATGCCAAACCTCAACTTTTACTGGCGACTCGGCAAAAACTGTTGCTGCGTGGCTAGGATCTCTTACCCCACTCCCCGTATTCACCAGACATTGCTCCTTCGGATTTTTATTTATTCAGGTCCCTGCAAAAAAATATTTGATTCTTTGGATGACATAAAGCACACTTTAATGTGTTCTTTGCCGAAAAACCACCAAAATTCTGCGAGGACGGAATCTTTAAAAAATGGAGAAAGGTTGTGCAACAAAATGGTTCCAAATTAGTTGAATAATTATTTAATGACATAAATTTTGTTTTGTGCTTTAATTTGTTTTAAAAGTCCGCATGAACTTTCGTACAATCCAATAACACAATAATTATCAAAATTATAATTATCATTAATTCCCTCTTTCTGACTAAATAAGAATCAACATCAATTTTCTCCTCTGTACACAAAACATATAACATTCATACTATAGGAGAAGGAGTCAACAAGGACAGGACCTCATCACGTGTGTCAACGAAAATTCCAGCTCTCTTTCCTTTTTCAAGATATACTAGTAAAGTTTAGCTTTTAGAATTTAACAAAAATTCAAAGTAAAAAAGCCCTAGATACTTTTTCAACTAAATTATCTGGACACTAATTCAGTCAATTAAGTGCCATACGTGATACACGCGTGGGCCATTATGTCTCGAAACTAATATGACTGATTGGGCAGAAAATTTTCCCGCAGTATATTGCCATTGCTTTCTGCAGTAGACTGGTTGCCAACTAAGACAATAGAACCTAATCTGTCCTGTTAATTAACCAATATCAGAAGGGAGAATCGACGGATTAATACCTTTCCCAAAGGTATTTGAGTATAAGTGAATGTAGCGAATTCAGCAGGAATTTGAACTCGGCTCTCCGATCTCTCGTATCTACTGCAGCACAACGCACATCCTAATCATTAGACACATCAGTAATATATATATATATATATATATAAATAAATTAATCAATTAATTAATTGATCAATTAATTAAATGCTGTATCTTTTGGGTCTGACGAGCAGCTTTTTTCCTCCTGTGAAATACGTATTACCCATGAAATTGTAGAATATCTAAAATTTTTTCTAATATATATATATATATATATACTAGCATTTGACCCTAAACTCAGTATTACTGTCTGTCATTTCTCCAACACCAGATAATAAGTAATATTTGTTTTGTCAATTTCACGTCTTGCTGCATTTTATTTTTAATTTTATATTTTAATTTTATATTTTTGTATATATAAATGTTAGGTAGGTATAAATATTTCCTCAGATTTAAAACTCGACTATGCTATCCAATGTATCCTCGTAATTTACAATTTGTATGACAATGAAACAATAATGTTTAACTTTGTGTTGTTCTTCGGACATTTGTACAATAATTAAAAATAATCATTTTTATTTATTCTTCAAGGAACCAGAAAATTGACACATAAAGAAATAAATAAAAATTAAACGAACATGAGCTTAAGGATAAAGAACAAAAATTTAAAAAAAGCGCTAAAGCCAAGAGGAAGAAATCATAGTAATAAATTATTTTTTAAATCTTAGTTTGAAATCTGTCGGGATATTTCGAACAATGCTTGATAATGAAAGCATTTGTTACAACTGAGATGTGTCATAAATGCTTCGAACTTTTTCTTTGAGGGGTGTTGTTTGGCATCATATAATTTTTTGTAAAAAATGAAAATGAATTTTTTTTATAGACGCGATCTCTCCGCCATATTTCTTTTTCTAATACGACCCAATAACACTTAAAAATAAATTATTATTTTCTTTAATTATTTATTTATTTATTTATTATAATCTCTTTCCTTACCTCAAGTAATTGCCGGAAGATACTACTCAAAATTTTAATTTAAGGCTGTAAATTTACTCGCGACCCTTACTTGGCTCGGGGCCATCTATTTCAGTTGAGTACCCCCACCTTACTTTTTGTTATTACTTTCATTGGGTCACCCTGGGGAAATGGGTCGATTTTGACGACGACCTAATGAGAGCAGCCATCACAAGGCAAGTGAGACCTTCGCTTGACGAATTCTTTGAGAATGGTGGTGCCATAGACATCCTCTTTCGGATGTGTTTCCTAAAATATACGCCCGCAAGACAAGTGAAAATGACATTTTTCGGGGTGAACTTCACGGTCTGTCAAAACGGCTATGAAAGTGTATAAGTGTTCTAAAACAAAATACATTCTCTAACAGTAGCCAAAGGGTTAATGCAAGAGAAATATTTTAAATTAAGTTTACAGATTATTATTATTATTATTATTATTGTTAGAATACTACCCATAAAAACGATGTGAATTTTGATACATGCATAGTTCTCGGAACAAAGGATCTATGAGTTCTGTCGATGTAGTATCTGTTGCAATTCCTTTGCTATGTCTCGTTACGAGTTTTGGTACTGTGCCTTGTGTCTGTTAGCAACTTAGTCTTTTTCCAGGAATAAGAACCCTGAACCAGTAAAGAGGAAAAAGGTCTGCGTATACTTACACCAGAGTGAGAGTTGGTGTGGGGATTTTGCTTTTTGTCCTTGGGACATATGTACAGTGTCAGTCAGTTAAGTGCCATACGTGATACACGCTTGGGCGATTATGTCTCGAAAGAGACATGACTGACTGGGCAGAAAATTATCCCGCAGTAGGTTGCAATTGCTTTCTGCGGTAGACTGGTTACCGACCAAGGCTATAGAACCCAATCTGTCCTGTTATTTAACCCAGAACTGGAAGGAAGAGATGGATTAATACTTTTCCTAAGGGCATTTGCGCTTAAGTGAATGCAATGAATTCAACTGGAATTTGAACTCGGCTCCCCGATTTCTCGTTCCGAGCCGATATCCACTGCACCAAAACGCACATAGAATTAGTGTAGGGATTTAACATTTTGCTTTTTGTTCTTGGGACATATGTACAGTGTAAACAGTGAAAAAACCATGTGAATTTATATGCCAAGAAGGTAAATTTGAATCAGTGAGTAGTTGCGCAGGCGCGCACACACACACATTACTTTATGTTTATTTATGAATTTTAATGGCAACTGGTATTTGAGCAGATACTCTGATTTTCATAATTAAATAGTATATTTACATATATCTACCGGCCTGACGAATCGAGAAATCTTGTTAGGAAAATATTATTCAGACCGGGGGACATATATAAATATCAGTCAGTCAGTTAAGTGCCATACGTGATTCACGATTGGGCGATCATGTCTCAAAAGAGACATGACTGACTGAGCAGAAGATTACCCAGCAGTAGGTTGCCATTGCTTTCTGCGGTAGACTGGTTGCCGACCAAGGCTATAGAACCCAATCTGTCCTGTTATTTAACCCATAACTGGAGGGAAGAGACGGATTAATACCTTTCCCAAGGGTATTTGCGCGTAAGTAAATGCAATGAATTCTGCTGGGATTCGAACTCGGCTCCCCGATTTCTCGTTCCGAGCCGATATCCAATGCAACACAACGCACATCCGCCGTTTTATATATATATATATATATATATATATATATATATATAAAACAAAAAAAATTGGAGTAGAACAGGCGGTTGCATTTAACTATTTCGTCGGTAAAAGAGTGGGACATTGATGCCAATTTAGTAGTATGAGTAAATATATGCGGTTAGGGAACCAGGATGAAAAAGCTCGTCAGAGTAGTTGCCATAAAAATACTTGTAGAAAAGACAAAGCGAAGACACATCACATCGATGAAAATGTGATGAAGTCGAGCTGCTTACGTCAGGATCCATTATATGACAGAACCTCCTTTAGATTTTGTCGAGAACCTCAAAATGAATAGCAGGGCCAACCGACGGGATATGGCAACAGTGTACAATACATGGAAAAATGGTAAATTTAGAAATGTGCAAAATGGAGTATGACGAGAAAAACTTCCTGTCTCGACACGACGACTCAACCCTCCTAGCAGTAGATTCAACTATGGATTCGATGTAGTCATTCCATTTGAGATCATTTAAGAAAGTAAGGACAAAGATATGAAGTGTGTTGCTCTCTGGGAGATTAGCATGATTCATTCTGATAGTAGGAAGAAATGTTTCTCCATGGTTGGTTTATTTATATATATATATATATATATATATATATATATATATATGTATGTATTCGAGTGAATAAGGAACGAAGAAAAATTTACAACGTTCAAAATATTAATTTAAAACAGTGCTCGATATATAATATAGAGCTGTGAATATTTATTATAAATTATAGTTTAGAACATGTACAAATTTTTTATCCACTCCCTAGTGTACATTTTCTTTCGACATTGAAATAACAATGTCTCCTCAGGTGGTGTAGAAAGGAATGGAAAGTCTCTTTTCTTATATTTGGCGAGTTGTGTGTGGGATGTAGGTGGGTTAATGACAAGGGAATAAGTCTTGTAAATTGTCCGTTAGAATTTTTGAAAAGAGTGAATATATTTTTGAAATGAGTGAATAATTTTGAAAAGAGTGAGTATATTTTTGAAAAGAATGAGTTCATCTCAAACACAACTCGCAAAATATAAGAAAAGAGGCTTTCCATTTCTTTCCCCACCACGTGATGAAACATTGTCATTTCAATGTCGAAGCAAAATGTACACTTTGTAGTAGGATAAAAATGTGTTACATGTTCTAAACTATAATCTATTATATATACATATATATATATATATATATATATATATGTTGATTATATATATATATATATATATATATATGTTGGTTATATATATATATATATATATATATAAATACAAAATGAATAAGAACCAAGAAAATAATTGCAACGTTCAAAACATTAATTTAAAACAGGGGTCAATATATGAATAGAACAATTATCAATTATTACTTTAGAACATGTACAAACTACAAACTAGTACAAAATTGTACATTTTGTTTCTCTCTTAGCCGTTTCCATTGGCTTTTTCCTAACAATACTGTCTCACGTTTTCCCTCTTTACTTTCTATTTAGTCTGTATCTTCCCCAAAAATAAATTCAAAAATAAAAAGAAGTGTTTTTTTTTCGATAAAACGTTTATTAGCATAATTATTAACTTCCTTTCAAAGCCTAAAAAAATGTATAATTTTGTAGTAGTTTTTAGTTTGTGCATGTTCTAAAGTAATAATTAATAATAATAATAATAATAATAATATATATATATATATATATATATATATATATATATATATATATATACATTCTTCATTTGCAAACGAGTTATTACGTGATCTAGCATTCTACCATGTGGTATCTTCATGTGATTTGCAATCTCACGTAATGGTGAATTTTTGGACGCGCAAATTCTAAATTTAAAGGAAATTATAACGTTTTCCTCCATGGTTGTATGAACCTAATAGGGATTTTATGGTATAGTTACACATAGTCATAATTTCTGTTCTTTAATTCAATAATTCCTTATTGTTTGGGAATAACATAATCGCTAAGTTTTCTTCCTAGAACAGTTTATATATTTTGTCACCATTGTAAGGCTTGTCTGTTTTCACTATAATCTATGTCTATATTGACCACTGTTTTAAATTAATGTTTTGAACGTTGTTAATATTTTCTCATCCTTATTCATTTATATATATATATATATATATATATATATATATATATATATATATATAAATGAATAAGGAATGAGAAAATATTAACAACGTTCAAAACATTAATTTAAATATATATATATATATAAAACCAACATTTATATATATATATATATATATATATATATATATAAATGTTGGTTTTATATATATATATATATATATATATATATGTTGGTTTTATATATATATATATATATATATTACGGAAATCAACGAATTTTAACGAAACTTGGTTATAAGCAACCGACAATCTGAAATGAATTGTTTGAACATTATTTTTTTATCGATACTCGTATTTAAGTAGATATTCTGTTTTTAATGAAACAGTCTTATATATTTATATCTACCGGCCTGATTATTTACGATAAATTTTTATGTCGAAAATGTGTGCCATTCTATAGATAAGGGTCGCAGGTTCGAATCCTGCCGAATGGCACACATTTTCGTAATACAAATTTATCGTAAATAATCAGGCCGGTAGATATAAATATATAATACTGTTTCATTAAAAACAGAATATCTACTTAAATACGAGTATCGATAAAAAAAATAATGTTCAAACAATTCGTTTCATATATATATATATATATATATATATATATATATATACAAAAGAATAAGAACGAATAAAAAACATTAATTTAAAACAGGGGGCAATATATAAATAGAGCGATGAATATTTCTTATCAATTATTACTTTAGAATATGTACAAACTACAAACTACTACAAAATTGTACATTTTGTTTCTCTCTCTTAGCCGTTCCCATTGCCTTTTTCCTCACAATATTGTCTCACTTATTTTCCTCTTTACTTTCTATTTAGTCTGTATCTTTCCTCTTCCTCTTTCTTTTCCTTTTCTTGCTTTCTCATCTTATTTGCTGATTATTTCTAGCATTTTCCCCCGTTTTTAATATTTTTTAACTTCGTACAAAAAAAAAAAAAAAAAATTTCCAA
The DNA here is from genome assembly GCA_037127315.1 of Ascarosepion bandense. Taxonomy (NCBI): domain Eukaryota; kingdom Metazoa; phylum Mollusca; class Cephalopoda; order Sepiida; family Sepiidae; genus Ascarosepion; species Ascarosepion bandense. The sequence continues at coordinate 702,128 of JBBBDQ010000407.1, forward strand.
ATATGAAAAGAAGTAGTGTTTTTTAAATTTTTTTCCAATCAAACGTTTATTACCATCATTATTAACTACATGATGAAACATTGTTCTTTCAATGCCGAACAAAATGTAGAATTTTGTAGTAGTTTGTAGTTTGTACATGTTCTAAAGTAATAATTAAGAATAATAATAATAATAATAATAATAATATATATATATATATATATATATATATATATATATATGAACGGTAGACACATGTTTTAAAAATTTCTTTTTATAAATTAAATGCCCTCTTTCTCGTTATAAAGCAGACTTGTGTGACAAAAACAGGTAAAAAACAAAAGAAAACTGTTAAATAAAAACCTTTTATTTAAATAAACATATGCATAACAAATTAATAAAATCAAAATGAAACAATAAATAATACTTATATTAATATAAAAGAATCTAAATAAAGATATCAATAAAAATATATGAAGATATTAAGATTAACAAGTCAACAAAACCTACAACATTTCGTTTATTAGACATTAAATTACATCCCTTTGAGTCTTCCATAGTTTGATTTCATTTTCGATGTTGCCTCTAAATTATCTTAGAGCGATGTTTTTACTTCTGTTTGTAAATACATGATGCAAAATGATATCATTGCATTTGCCTCGATAAAGTCCATCAGAGAGCAAAACGCTTTAGTAAAGAAAACTTTTCTGCTTGTTTTTATTCCTTTTGACTGATATATATATATATATATATATATATATATATATATATATATATATAGTAATCCGCAGACATATCTTTCGCTGAATCACAGCTCATCAGTACGGTTAGACATCCGATTGCTTTTAACTCAGGGTTGAAACCCGACCGAATTGGCGACAGTCGGCGATTCTATCTCTGTGCTATGAGCGCTCGGTAGAAGAAGGCAGACTTTTAGCGTATGATGTATCATACACCAATAGCCAGAGTACTCTAATTCATTACTGAGTGAGTGATATATATATATATATATATATATATATGTGTGTGTGTGTGTGTGTGTGTGTGTGTGTGTGTGTGTGTGTGTGTATGTGTCTGTGTGTGTGTGTAAATATTTTCAGATAATCTGAGGTGAGGAACAGTATGATTAAAAAAGAGACAAGAAGAAAACTATCACCAATAATTTTCTGTTTATACCTGATCCAACCGTAATTCCTTGGAGAAAAAAAGAAGCATAGAATGATGTTAAAAGCGCTCAAACGTAATAAAAACAAAATTCTGTCATCAAAATGTTTATGCTATTAATAAGTAGAAAGATCAAATTTTCTTGTCATTATTTAAAAAAAATTTTTAATCCTTTTTAACAGGTTCAAGATGTCAATTAAAATTTCTCTTTTTTGTTTTCGGTGAGCAATTCATGCTGTGTTTATGTAATATGACTATTAAGCAAAACGTAATATTACGCAAGTTGTTTTTGAAGTTAAAAACACCTTAATTTGAGAATTCTTGCAAAAATCAACCAATTGTCTGATTTTAATGAAACTTTCGGGACTTATTTAAGAACAAATGAAATTATTTTTAGAAAATCTTGGTAAATTCTATTTTTATATCTGTTCCCCCTCATTTCAATTAGTTGCAAGAAATACATTATCTATACCAAATTTTTTATTTATTCGTTGAATGCAGGACTCATTGAGACTGTAAATTATGTAATTTTCTTTTTAATTACAGGACCATTTTTCCAAAAAAAAATTCTTCCAGTTACTCAGTGTCTTCGGTTTTTAATTCATTAAAAACAGACTTTATTTACAAATCGAAAATTCATAAGCTTAATACAAATAATTTAGAATTAAGATTTTTAAAATAATTTCTAATTTTTTTTATGTGAAACTGCACATTTTTTCACTATGGAAACCTATAAGTAACTTATCATTAAAAGATGTGAGTTGTTGTACTGTGGATATCGGCTCGAACGAGAAACCGGGAGCCGAGTTCGAATTCCAGTTGAATCCATTGTATTCACTTACGCGCAAATAACCTTGGGAAAGGTATTAATCCGTCTCTTCCTTCCAGTTATGGGTTAAATAACAGGACAGATTGGGTTCTATAGCCTTGGTCGGCAACAGTCTACCGCAGAAAGCAATGGCAACCTACTGCGGGATAATCTTCTGCCCAGTCAATCATGTCTCTTTTGAGACATGATCGCCCAAGCGTGTATCACGTATGGCACTTAACTGAGTGACTGATCATTAAAAGGTCACATGCTTTAAGGGTTGTTCTACTTAGGAATTGCTAAACTAGCTTATGTCAACTTTTAGTCACCATAAGTCCATAGGTGCTGTCATCGCCTACTTGAAAGGTCCACAAGTTAGACTTTTATGATTAAGAATTACTTTTTTCTAAATTTCATGCCATAAACAAATAATATTTGTTTCAAACCGGATTAATTTAACTTTAAATTTTTATAATTTTCCAAAAATGACGAGTGATAGACCTATATTTTATTTTTGCAAGATTTTTAAACTGAGAATTAACTTTTGTTTACAAATGTGTCAATCGCTCAAAAAATCACCGAAAAATTGAAATTTGAAAAAAAAATATCTCAAAATTTTAGATTCCAATGAATATAACTTCTATTTAAAATACTCCCAAGTATTTTACTCAGTGGAAATAGTAAATTTAATCATTTACCCTTTTTTTAAAATCATTTCACCCCAAGCAAGGCATTCCACTGCCACTATAGCACAAGGGGGTTACATAGGGGAAGGTGGTGAGAGAGTGATTAGATATAGGAAATGTCAGAAGGAGGGTGATAGACGAGTAAGGAGGTACATGGGAAGAGTGTTTGAGAGAATGGGTGCGAATTTCAATAAGGCTAAAATTAAAGCTTTAAGAAAAAGTTTTTTTTTTAATTCAACTTAAAACTTAGGTATCGAAAATGGAGTGGAGGGGCCTACTTGCGGTAATTGTCTTTACTTTTTAGAATCGATAATATTTCCAAGTTTCTTTTAGTAGATAGACTAAACTATCGCCCGGTTCACACTCCACCCACGTCTATTGAACAGGTGAAGAGGCTCATCCTTTGTTCCCTGTTTAGGATGTGGTTTCCGGCGTTCTCTTTTCCAATCTTTTCACTCTTTTCTTTTTTTTCAATTGGAGTAGATAGACTAAACTATCGCCCGGTTCACACTCCACCCACGTCTATTGAACAGGTGAAGAGGCTCATCCCTTGTTCCCTGTTTAGGATGTGGTTTCCGGCTTTCTCTTTCCAAATCTTTTCACTCTTACGTAGCCCCCTGCACATCAGTAGCGTTACCGCCTTGCTCGGGGTGATATGATTAAAAAAGAAATATATATATATATATATATATATATATATATATATAGGTATGTAATTTGTTAATGGGTTATTGTGTGTGTGTTTGTGTGTGAGAGAGGGAGATGGGGAGGGAGAGTTAGAAGAAGTGTTACACGGACAGTGAGAGAGCACGTTCGCTTGTTGTTTTCGTAAATGAGTCGACATGTGTCTATACGTAAATTTTGGACGAATACACATTTAGTCGTCGGTTTAATTTCAATCTTTGCCTCTACGTAGGAGTTGTTGCAACGCATTTCTTTTCTCCCGTTCTTTTATCTTTCTCCCGTTCTTTCTTTTCTTTTACTCATTTTGCGTGTGTGCGTCCAGCTTCGCATTCATTTCCAAGCGGTCAGTAGGCGATGTATAGAAAGAGTTATCTACCTTGCATTATACACTCCATCTGCTGCTACGCTCTTGCCTGTCCCCGGCCCTATTCTTAGATTGACACGATAAGTATCCCATACTTAACACAAGGGAGAAACAGAATCCGGCAGAAGTAGTCACTGGACAGTTGTTTTAGGTTCGAATAAAGGTAATAAGTATCAAGAAAAAAATTAAAAAATAGCAATCGTAAACTAAATAAAAATGTATTTTGGTTGAAATCACACATTGCAATTCTATATGAAATTTCTGAGATGTAGTGTTATCATTCAGTCAGTTAGTACCATACGTGATACACGCTTGGGCGATCATGTCTCGAAAGAGACATAACTGATTAGGCAGAAGATTATCCCGCAGTAGGGTGCCATTTCTTTCTGGTTGCCAGCCAGGGCTATAGAACTTAATCTGTCCAGTTATTTAACCCATAACTGGAGGGAAGAGACGGATTAATATCATTCCCAAAGGTATTTGCGCGTAAGTGAATGCAAGGAATTCAATTGGAATTCGAACTCGACTTCACCAATTTGTCGTTCCGAGCCGATATCTACTGCACCATAATCTTATATTCATTCGAATTAATATCCTCATTTTTCTTTGATTTTGTTTTTAAGATATGTTCTTTTTCTATCTGACATTTTGGGATTATAAATTATCATTATTTACCTTATTTTCATTTGGGTTACTATCCTCATCATTGTTGTTGTTATCAATTATGATATAAGAATACATTTCCTTTTCTATTCGGAATTTCTGTACTGAGGTCGTATCAGTATTTTCCTTATATTCATTCAGACTAATATCACCATCTTTTTTGTTGTTTATAATTAGTACATGAGAAGTCGTATATTTCTTTTGGTATCTGAACTTACAGTCATTATTTACCTTATATACATCCGGACTAATATCCTCATCTTTATTGTTATTATCAGTTATTATATAAGAAGATATGTTCTTTTCCATATTAATTTCTGTAATGAGGTCGTATCAATATTTACCTTATTTACATTCAGACTAATATCCGCATCTTCGTGTTAATGATTATTTTTAAGAAAATATGTGATATTTTATCTGAACTTCTGGGATGAGGCGTTATCGTTATTGATCTTAACTGCTTTTTACATAATATCCTCATCTTTGTTGTCTTTATCAATTATTATATAAAAAAGATATGTTATTTTCTATCTGAACTTCTCGGGTAGGGAGCAATCATTATTTACATTTGGTCTAATATAATCATTGTTGTTGTTGTTGTTATCGATTCCTGGGATAGACGACTATCATTATTTATTTTATTTTAATTTAGACTAATATCCTCATCTTTGTTGTTGTTATCAATTATTATATATGAAGATATGTTTTGATATAAACGACTGAAAAGAAATTGAATAAAAGATGTTATTAAATTTTCTTGTAAAAAACAATTTTTTTCAATTAAAAAAGAACAAATAGAACATTAAGAAGTCAATATATATATACTAGCAGTATAGCTCGGCGTTGCTCGGGTGTAATAAAAGCTTTAAAACTAATCCATGGTCCTGGAGCGCAGAGTCTTTGGACGTTGGCACGAAAGACTAAGAAGCAATAGTTGTTTCCAGTTAAAGCGAAACCGTAGACTGAAAGAAAAATGAATGGATGTAAGTCAAATTTTGATTTCCTGGTATCGATATAAAATTTTCTGCACTATAAAACTTCTGAATATCGTTTCTTATATCTTTGTCTATGAGTGTATCAAATTTGAATAAAATCGGACCACTCTTTCTATAACCCGATTTTTCGATTATCGATTTTCGATATTTATCGGGGGTACCTCGATACAAAACCTGGCTAAGAATACTCGAAGACGCTTATAGTACAACTGTGTAAATTTTCAAGAAAATCGGTTCAGCCGTTTCGGAGTCTATACGTAACGGACACACACACACAGACAAAGTTCCATTTATAAATAAGTATATATATATATATATATATATATATATATATATATATATATATATATAATAAGTATATATATATATATATATATATATACACGTAAGAAATGGCAGACTCAAATCTAAATAGATATAAACGTAGATGAATTCACGCCGTTCTAACCACAGTAGAGAGAGAAATATATATATATATATATATATATATATATATATATATATATATTATTGTTATTATTATTTTTATCATATGTAACATTGTTATCATAATTGATAATAATATTATTGTTATCAAACCGATAAGATTATATTTATAAGATGAACATATTATTATTGTATTCGATATTAATAAATTTACTGTTTGAAAATGCTCATCTTAAAATTCTATCTTCTCGTCTGGGATAGTAAGAAAACATTCTAAATATGACATCCGCAGTTTAAAATTAACTCTGTATATCTAACCACCCCTCCCATCGATAAACTGTTTTCCTTCTTCCTCTTCCCCCACTATTCTTTCGTCTGGCTAAATCTAACCCATTCATTTTTGTAAAAAATCGGTCTGCGATAAAGGAACTTAGCGATCCAGTGCAAAAAATCTCATTACAATAAAAGGCTCCGATCAGCGCCAGTCAGTCACTCAGATGAGAACAGCGAGAGACACAGTTAAAATGTAACGGGAGAAGCTTCAAGTGATCCAGACATTCTCGTGCTCTTTCTCATTCTTTCTCGTGTGCTGATACATTTTACTTCTCTCTTCAAAAATCATTCCTACGAAACAAACACTAATACATACATACGTACGTACGCATAAACTCTCGCCAACAAATTAATACTACAAACATTTTCTACAAATCATGATACCCTTAACTTTCTCATTGGACATTCTATGAATTCTTGTTATTCTGTTCTTTTAATGAATTTCAATTTTAAAATGTGATATGTTTTTGCCTCGGACGGGCCCCCATTTATGTTATAGGCTATGAGTATAACAAAAGTAAAACATTTGATTAGAACTCAGTGATAAACATCACTGATAAATATTTAATTTACAAAAATCATTAAATAAAATATTTACAAATATACAGTTTTACATTCAAATAGAAACATAGAGTTTACTATTGGCAGGCGAAGGGTTACGAGGAGAGAAAGGGAAGGTAAGGAGTCAAGTATCTTAACCCAGTTAAGTTAGCGGGGAAATTAAGGGCTATACTTGTTGGAAATCCTCAAATGAGTAGATAAAGACTGGATGTGCGTTGTGGTGCAGTGGATATCGGCTCAGAACGAGAAATCGAGAAGCTGAGTTCGAATTCCATCGGAATTCATCGCATTCACTTACGCACAAATAACCTTGGGAAAGGTATTAATCCGTCTCTTCCTTCCAGTTATGGGTTAAATAACAGGACAGATTGGGTTCTATAGCCTTGGCTGGCAACCAGTCAACCGCAGAAAGCAATGGCAACCTACTGTGGGATAATCTTCTGCCCAGTCAGTTATGTGTCTTTCGAGACATGATCGCCCAAGCGTGTATCACGTATGGCACTTAACTGACTGACTGATTGGCTTGGTCAATGAAAGAGGCAAAAAGATGTATTTACCCAGATAGTTCCATGAGGTTCTCTTTCAGGTTTTTGTTGTCTTGACTTTTCTGTGAGATTCTTTCGGTCGGATATGGATCGTAGAATCTTTTTTGATATGACAGCAAAATCCTTTTAACAACATTTTTTTTAATCATATCATCCCGAGCAAGGCGGTAACGCCACTGATGTGCAGGGGGCTACTTAAGAGTGAAAAGATTGGAAAAGAGAAAGCCGGAAATCACATCCTAAACAGGAAACAAGGGATGAGCCTCTTCACCCGTTCAATAGACGTGGGTGGAGTGTGAACCGGGCGATAGTTTAGTCCATCTACTCCAATTAAGTCTTTCAAGTGTTTGTTTTTCGTCGACTAGAAAGATTTTTTCGGCTTGATATAATTCCTTGAACCGAAACCGGTGCTGATGAGATCAGTACATCTTTTTATCAACTATTTCAAATTTTAGTTTTTTGTCGTTCACTTAGGGATTCTTTCGGCTGGATATACATCCTGAATCTTAACCGGAGCTGTAGAGGTCAACCCCTCCTGCTATCAACTAACTGCTCCGTACCCAAAAACTTATTTTTATAGGGGCTAACACCTAATTTGCATATTTCTAGAATCTTTCGTATTCTCTGGAATATTTTACAATCTTCCAAACGTTCTATTATTAATTTCTTTATTTTTACGACTGTTTTCTGATTTAAAACCTTTTTGTAACAACAAGTAGAACTCAATAGAGTCCTTTACTACAACTTTTTAGACATTACTAATATTATTTTCATATATAAATGCATCCTTGTAACAAAATGCAAAATGTATATTTCATTCTTCCACTATTCTCCACAAATCAACACATCCCACTGCAACCAAAAAGCTTTCTGAGAATTTTAATGATAATTCTGAAATGATCTGTAAGCTGTTGAGAGTTTGGTTATGTATGACACAAGGCCGAATCAAATAAACATTAAACCTCTCCCTATAGCTACAATATATATGCGGGAAAATCATAAAATAATTCAATGTTTTCGTTGAGTCTATGTGCGCCTTTTCAAATCAGTCCGTGGTCTCCCACTACAGATGAAATTATTGATGTTCTCATGTGCTAAAGCTTTGAGTTTTACACTTCAAGGTCTTTGTATTTTGATAGTTTTTTAAAGGCCTTTTGTTGTGTCGACAATCTTCGTCGCCACTTTTGTGTCGTGAGTAAGAATAAATAACTCAACAACAGCAATAGGTTGTTGTATTCGGTGAAAATAGTATTTACAAAGGTTATTAGTATCCAATACAAGAATAGAGGTTAATCGTCTCAACCGTCGTAAGACGTAGTATGAGCAATGGGTACTTCCGGGTCGTCACCGGAAGTCTACGACTGACTTGTCGATACGGCTGCTCGGCACACTCTATATTTAGTTGTCCCTCCCAGTAAGGGCAACATGTGACACATGGTCAGTTATAACTGGGATTTCCGGGCTATATGGCCCAGCCAAAAAATGTCTGTCTATTTTTGCCCAGTCGCGCCTCCACCCCTCGGCGGAAACACGACTGGGTTATAGCTCTCCGCCCGGAAGCAGAGAACGCCCTCCATCCGAAGGCAGAGCGTCGACAGTGTCGTAGTAGAGTACGACTGCTCGGCACACTCTCCTATGTAGATGCCACCATTACTTTACATAGTAATGGAATAGTCCATTATAGCCGAATAGGCGCGGGCGTCCCAACACCTTTAAATTTACATTAAAATCTGCAAGGACGGCGATGTCAATAAGAAAGCACGTTCTGTTCTTGTGGTCTTTGATCACGATGTCTGGGCGATTAACTTTGATTATTCTGTCTGTATGTGTATTGTAATGTCCCATATAGATTGTTATAGGCACTACATTTGTAACCACGTCTGAGTGATGTTCAAACCAGTTCCTTGTAATTTCCATCCCATAAAAGTTGCTTAGTTTCCAGTGTACATATTGGCCTACTCTATCATACCGTGTTTTATATTCAACTGGTGCTAACACCGTGCACTTTGATACAAGAGGGTCAATTGTTTCTGAATATTTATGATAAAACCAGAATTTGGAGCTGTACAATTTTTATTAAATATGCGTGCTTGGTAATTTCTAACAAGTGTTGGTTTTGAACGGAAGTGCGTTGTAGTGCAGTGGATATCGACTCGGAACGAGAAATCGGAGAGCCGATTTCGAAGTCCAGTTGAATTCATTGCATTCATTTACGAGCAAATATTAATCTGTCTCTTCCCTCTAGTTATAGGTTAAATAATAGGACAGATTGGGTTCTATAGCCTTGGCTGGCAACCAGTCTACAGCAGAAAGCAATGGCAACCTACTGCGGGATAATCTTCTACCCAGTCAGTCATGTCTCTTTCGAGATATCACGTATGGCACTTAACTGACTGACTGAACATAATAGTTGGAATAATGATTAAGGCATCTACTGGGCATAAAGTGGGGGATCAGTTTTATATTGTAAGGAAGTAATAAACTGATCCCCCACTAATTACTAATATAATACATCTCTTTCCCTTCTAGCTATGAGTTAATTAACAGGACAGATTGGCTTCTATAGCCTTGGTCGGCAACCAGTCTATCGCAGAAAGCAATGGCAACCTACTGCGGGATAATCTTCTGCCCAGTCAGTCATGTCTCTTTCGAGACATGATCGCCCAAGCGTGTATCACGTATGGCCCTTGACTCTCTGACTGTTGGTTTTGTGCTGCGAGAATTAATTCTTTAGTTTCAGCTTTTAACCCTGCACTACGTAACCACTGATGGGTACAAGGGTTTGTCTCCACCAACCTCTTTGGTACGGGCAGAATATTGACCATGAAAAGTTTTATCTTGTCAACGTTTCTGAATTTAATACATTGCATTTGCTTTTGCTTTCCTTTTTATTTTTTATTTTTTTTGCCGTGTATTGGGATTTAATTGTACTTCTTCAACCACTTAAAACTTCCTTTGAATCTGTTGGCTTCCTTTATTAAAGAATAAAATCTTTTATTTCTTCTCATATTCTTTGACACATGTATCTTTGAGACCGATTGTTGTAGTTTTGTAAGGTAGTTCTGGTTGAAATAATCTAGAATATCAAAAAGTTGTGCCTAATTAACTTTGCTATTCAATATAATTTCATTAAAACAATTAGAAAAAGAGATTTGGATATGGCGGAAAGTTGAAAGAAAAAGCATTAGGAAAAGAATGAAAAACAAAATAAGAAAGAGAAAGAATGAAAAGGACCGAAAAAAAAGGAGAAAAATACAAAAAGAAAATCAGGATAAAAAGAATGCTGCAAAATAAACTTTCATATATGTCACCTGATAGAAAGAAAAAAAAACAGAAAGAGAGAAAAAAATTCCATCAAAAATTGTGATATTTTAATCAATGAAATTGTACGACACATTACTTCAAAATGAAATAACGAAAGAAAGAATAAAAAAGTAAAACGAACGAATAAACCATCACATAAAAAAAAAAAACCAAAAGAAATTTAGTCAACACTTAAAAAAACATGGATGATTTAAATTTTACGACATGCTAATTAAGTGAAAGAAAAAAGAAAGAACGAAATCAAGCAAAAGAAAGAAAGAAAGAAAGAAAGAAAGAAAATAAGAAAAAAGAAGGAAGAAAGGAAGAAAGAAAGAAAGAAAGAAAGAAAGAAAGAAAGAAAGAAAGAAAGTAAGACAGAAAGAAAGAAGGAAAAAGAAAGAAAGTAGGAAAGTAAGAAAAAGAAAGGAAAAAAGAAAGAAAGAAAGAATGAAGGAAATAAATAAAGAAAGAAAGACAGAAAGAAAGAAAAAAGAAAGAAGGAAGGAAAGAAAGAAAGAAAGATTGAAGGAAGGAAGGAAGGAAGGAAGGAATTAAGAAAGAAAGAAAGACAGAAAGAAAGAAAGAAAGAAAGAAGGAAAATAAGAAAGAAAGAAAGAAAGAAAGAAAGTAAGAAAGAAAGAAGGAAAAAGAAAGAAAGAAAGAAAGAAAAGAAAGAAAGTAGGAAAGTAAGAAAAAAGAAAGAAAGAAAGAAAGAAAGAAAGAAAGAAAGAAAGAAAGGACAAAATAAATTCAGTCAACAGAAAAAACTGCTTCTTTCGAGTCTGGACACATACGAACGATTACTATCAGTTTTAGGATGATGTATGCGATGGCAATTGAGAAGCTTTCTCACCTTGACACCCATGAATGTCAGCTATGGTCCAGTTAAGGATGTTGAAAATGTATGACACCCACAGGGAGAACCAAAATGTTTACGACTGATTTTCTGTTTTAGGAATTAAACTCGGTATTTAACACAATAGAAGGGGTAACAGGGGAAAGCGTGTTAAGAGCTACTAGGGATAAGGAGATGTGGAAGGCCGTGATCACCTACGTTTTGAAGGGACACGGCACATAGAAGAGGAAGAAAAATATATAGAAGTAAAATAGAAATTAAACTTTCGCATTGTTTGCTTATTCAATAATATACAACGGGATCCTTTTAAATTACTGGGATTAAATTAAATACTTCAATATTATACATTTTACCTATCAATCAATTACCATTTCCAGATAGTTATAAGAAACGTGATATAATTTCACTCCGTTCTCGGTATGACGATAAACTACACCGGGCAGCATGGCGTCAGTTCGGGATGGTTTTAGGAGCGTAGAACCATCTCTTAATTGCCGTTGTTACCAGGTCAACCCTGTCTCGGGTCGGTATCAGAAGTTAAGGTCTCAGCTATGGCCATATAGAACCAAACTGGGTTCAAAACACAATGAAAGCATAAAAATACATTTTTTTTTATAGAAATTACCAGCAATAGAATGTAATAGTAACAAATAATTACCCAAGCTCCCCGGACAATTAAAGGTTGGCATCAAATGACTCATGAGACGATGATATGTCGTTAAATAAACAAAGCAAACATAATCTTTCGTAAGAATAATTTAAATGCTCCCAACAGATTTTAAGGCCACAAAACATGATTTAACCCGTTGCATGTGCGTTGTGGTGCATTGGATATCGGCTCGGAACGTGAAATCAGGGAGCCGAGTTCAAATTCCAGCTGAATTCATTGCATTCACTTACGCGCAAATACCCTTGGGAAAGGTATTAATCCGTCTATTCCTTCCAGTTATGGGTTAAATAATAGTACAGATTGGGTTCTATAGTTCTTGGTCGGCAACCAGTCTACCGCAAAAAGCAATGGCAACCTACTGCGGGATAATCTTCTGCCCAGTCAGTCATATCTCTTTCGAGACATGGTCGCCCATTTTTTCGAAGATGATCCACTTCATTTCCTCTCTGTGTCACATTCTCTTTTTTGTCTCTCTACATCACTTTATCACTCTCTCTCATTCTCTCTCTTTCTCTCTCTCTCTATTTCTGTCACTCTGTTTATCTTTTGTGACGTACAACACAGTCTGGGTTTAATATGATTTTTGATTTGAAGAAAAATCATTTATTTTTATTTTATTGCAAAACTTTTATATTATAAAATAAAATTTTGGATATCAAAAGGTCAGGTGCGAACTTGTATCCAACAGTTTACTAGCTCACAAAATATGATTTAATCCATCGCTATAAATAAGAGATTTATTATCTAAGATTATCTCTTTTAATCCCTTTCTGTGTCACTCTACATTTATTTCAGTCTGTTCAGATAGATCTATCTATCTATCTATCTCAGTCTGATCAGATCGATCTATCGATCTATCTATCTCAGTCTGATCAGATCGATCGATCGATCGATCGATCGATCTATCTATCTATCTATCTATCTATCTATCTCAGTCTGATCAGATCTATCTATCTATCTATCTATCTATCTATCTATCTATCTATCTATCTCAGTCTGATCAGATCTATCTATCTATCTATCTATCTCAGTCTGATCAGATCTATCTATCTATCTATCTATCTATCTATCTATCTAATCTATCTATCTATCTATCTATCTATCTCAGTCTGATCAGATCATCTATCTATCTATCTATCTATCTATCTATCTATCTATCTATCTCAGTCTGATCAGATCTATCTATCTATCTATCTATCTATCTATCTATCTATCTATCTATCTATCTATCTATCTCAGTCTGATCAGATCTATCTATCTATCTATCTATCTATCTATCTATCTATCTATCTATCTATCTATCTATCCTCTATCTGTTTACTTTTTATGACGCTCAACGCAGTTGGGGTTGAATAATATTTGTTAATTGAAAATTAAAAAAAAACAAGATTTAAATTTCAAAAGATCAATTGCAGTTATGGGTCGAATTTTTATCAGCAGTTCATCAGCTTCCAAATCCTAATTTAATCCATCGCTAGACATAACTGCCTTTATCTAAGATGATCCTCTGTGGTCTTTAATAATGATAAAAATAAATGCCTGCCGGTTTTAATAATAAAAACAATCAGTGTATATAATACATTTTATTGAATATATATAAACCACCTGACTAGATGTTCGAGAAATCTTGATTGGAAAATATCTATTTTCCAGCAGGATTCGAACCTGCTTACTCTCATAAACCGGGGAGATGCCACCATTAGCATTTTATTTGTTTTACCGCTCATGCACAGAAGATATCATGGTAACCAAAGTCCGTATTAAGCTTTTTAAATACATATTCTCATTTGAACTTTGATTACCATGGTATCTCTGTTTGAGTGGTAAAACACACCAGATCTAATGGTGGCATCTCCCGGGTATATGGGAGTATGCAGGTTCAAATCTTGCTAGAAGATATTTATTTTCCAAACAAAATTTCTCGAAAATGTAGGCCAGTGTATAATTAAAATTTACTGTTTAATTATAATTAATTATAATTTACGACGCATACTGAGTGCTGATAGCATTTCGAAGACATGTTCCTCTTTCTTTCTCTCTCCCCCACAGACACTAGCGAACACACACATGTATATATATACCTATTTCTCATTTGGAAATGAGTTATTCTATTAAGAAATGAGTTTTAAGAGAGGAAATAACTCATTTCCAAATGAAAAATATTCAAAAGTTCTGCAATATAAATGTATTGAACACTTTTTAATGCAATTGAATACTGGTCTAATCTGTTTATGATAAAAAACTAACTAACTATATATATATATATATATATATATATATATATATATATATATATATATATATCCAGTTTCTGATATCTCGTGACGCAGTAGGAGTATGTTTCTTTGTGCACAAAGACAAAGCTCAACCCTCTTCAGGATGGTTTGAATTCAGAGTGTTTTTCTCCTAGGAACCTGAGCAATCTGTCTTGCTTTTTTAGCCATAGCATCTGTCTATATTTCCGAGATGAAGTCGTATATACACTATTTACATTATTCGGACTATTGTCCTCATCTTGGTTTCCGTTTGAACGACGTTTCGGTCATTGTACGCTCCGGCCTTCTTGAGATGCTAGAAAGGGTTCCGTGCGAAATTCCTAGCACTTTCACAACGGCCGAAACGTCGTATAAATGGCGACGAAGATGAGGACATGTAAATAGTGTAATCCGACCATACTTTAGAGGAGGAGAAACGGAATCATAACTTTGTCAAGCTTATTAGCACGTAAGTTGGATGCAATGAATCCGACTGGAATTCGAACCCGCTCCCTCTATTCGTCAATCCCAACCGCTATCCATTACTCTACGATATATATATATATTTTATATATAATATATATTGTGTGTATTTTGGCAGCATTTTTTCATTAATGCAGGTTTCATTGAATAATATAGACAAGTTTTGTCTATTAATTTTGTGTAGGATCCGTTCATACCGTCTGATATACTTGATGGTGATGTCGTTAAAAGACAACAAAAATCACAGTATTTGTTGAATTTTTTATCGGGTCTAAGCTTTCGGCTCACATAAGCCATTATCAAAGAGTAAATAATAACACACAGTAAACATAGAACATTTAAGCTATTAACAATAAAGATAATTGAATTGAAAATATAAGTCCATCCCTACCGTGGCGGATGGCCGAAGACAGTGACAAAATAGTGGTGTTGTGGTCCCTGGTCTGATTACAGACATTTGAGTACGTTGTTGGAAATATCGAAATTGATTGTATTCAAACCAGGTTTAAACTGTTTAATGTAGAGTGCTTCGAGGATTTTTAGTTTCTGCTTATTATTTTCTTGTTTGAGTATGTACGTGTTATCAACAAGCGTTTTTCTCAGAAGTGTGCGTTGATAACCGTGTTGACGTGTTGTTCTTTGAATGGGAATTTACCTAGCAGGCCGACTCGCTTTGATATTTGGGAAAAGCAAGAATTGAAGAATGAATCTTAATTCAAATTTCCTGTGTTAAACTGTGAGGTATTTTCCGTTTGTTTTTTTTTTTTTTTTTTTTGTTTTTATATATATATCTATGTTTTTGTTCTCCCCCCCCCCTTTTTGGAGTTCATGCTTCATTTAGGAGGGAAAAAAAAAAAAAAAAAAAAAAAAAGTTTGAAATTTATATTTATTCTGTTATGCGAAGCTACTTGGCCAAGTTATCAGCAGCCATTACAGCTCCATGCCAAATGGTTAATTTTTGAATGGGCCTACCTAGCAGGCCGACTCGCTTTGATACTAAAAGCAAGAATTGAAGGTAATTAAATCTTAATTCAAATTTCCTGTGTTAAACTGTGAGGTATTTTCCGTTTGTTTTTTTTTTTTTTTTTGTTTTTATATATATATCTATGTTTTTGTTCTCCCCCCCCCCTTTTGGAGTTCATGCTTCATTTAGAGGGAAAAAAAAAGTTTGAAATTTATATTTATTCTGTTATGCGAAGCTACTTTGGCCATTATCAGCAGCCATTACAGCTCCATGCCACGTGTTGTTCTTTGAATGGGAATTTACCTAGCAGGCCGACTTGCCTTGTATTTGGGAAAAGCAAGAATTGAAGAATGAATCTTAATTCAAATTTCCTGTGTTAAACTGTGAGGTATTTTCCGTTTGTTTTTTTTTTTTTTTTTTGTTTTTATATATATATCTATGTTTTTGTTCTCCCCCCCTTTTTTGGAGTTCATATTTCATTTAGGGAGGGAAAAAAAAAGTTTGAAATTTATATTTATTCTGTTATGCGAAGCTACTTTGGCCAAGTTATCAGCAGCCATTACAGCTCCATGCCACGTGTTGTTCTTTGAATGGGAATTTACCTAGCAGGCCGACTTTTTTTTTTTTTTTTTGATGTGTTAGAATTGAAGAATGAATCTTAATTCAAATTTCCTGTGTTAAACTGTGAGGTATTTTCCGTTTGTTTTTTTTTTTTTTTTTTTTGTTTTTATATATATATCTATGTTTTTGTTCTCCCCCCCCTTTTGGAGTTCATGCTTCATTTAGGAGGGAAAAAAAAAAGTTTGAAATTTATATTTATTCTGTTATGCGAAGCTACTTTGGCCAAGTTATCAGCAGCCATTACAGCTCCATGCCACGTGTTGTTCTTTGGAATGGGAATTTACCTAGCAGGCCGACTCGCTTTGATATTTGGGAAAAGCAAGAATTGAAGAATGAATCTTAATTCAAATTTCCTGTGTTAAACTGTGAGGTATTTTCCGTTTGTTTTTTTTTTTTTTTTTTTTTTTTTTTGTTTTTATATATATATCATGGCTTTTGTTCTCCCCCCTTTTTGGAGTTCATGCTTCATTTAGGAGGGAAAGTTTGAAATTTATATTTATTCTGTTATGCGAAGCTACTTTGGCCAAGCATTTAGCAGCCATTACAGCTCCATGCCACGTGTTGTTCTTTGAATGGGAATTTACCTAGCAGGCCAACTCGCTTTGATATTTGGGAAAAGCAAGAATTGAAGAATGAATCTTAATTCAAATTTCCTGTGTTAAACTGTGAGGTATTTTCCGTTTGTTTTTTTTTTTTTTATTTTTATATATATATCTATGTTGTCCTCCCCCTTTTGGAGTTCATGCCTCATTTAGGGAGGAAAAAAAAAAGTTTGAAATTTATATTTATTCTGTTATGCTAGCCACGGCTGCTATCAGCAGCCATTACAGCTCCATGCCACGTGTTGTTCTTTGAATGGGAATTTTCATCCTAGCAGGCCGACCTGCTTTGATATTTGGGAAAAGCAAGAATTGAAGAAATTAACTTAATTCAAATTTCCTGTGTTAAACTGTGAGGTATTTTCCGTTTGTTTTTTTTTTTTTTTTTTGTTTTTATATATATATCTATGTTTTCGTTCTCCCCCCCCCCCTTTTTGGAGTTCATGCTTCATTTAGGAGGGAAAAAAAAAAAGTTTGAAATTTATATTTATTCTGTTATGCTAGTTACTTTGGCCAAGTTATCAGGCAGCCATTACAGCTCCATGCCACGTGTTGTTCTTTGAATGGGAATTTACCTAGCAGGCCGACTCGCTTTGGATATTTGGGAAAAGCAAGAATTGAAGAATGAATCTTAATTCAAATTTCCTGTGTTAACTGTGGCGGGCATTTTCCGTTTGTTTTTTTTTTTTGTTTTTATATATATATCTATGTTTTTGCCCTCCCTTTTTTTGGAGTTCATGCTTCATTTAGGAGGGAAAAAAAAAGTTTGAAATTTATATTTATTCTATATGAAGCTACTTTGGCCAAGTTATCAGCAGCCATTACAGCTCCATGCCACGTGTTGTTCTTTGAATGGGAATTTACCTAGCAGGCCGACTCGCTTTGGATATTTGGGAAAAGCAAGAATTGAAGAATGAATCTTAATTCAAATTTCCTGTGTTAAACTGTGAGGTATTTGTTTGTTTTTTTTTTTTTTTTTTTTTTTATATATATATATCTATGTTTTTGTTCTCCCCCCCCCCCTTTTTGGAGTTCATGCTTCATTTAGGAGGGAAAAAAAAAAAGTTTGAAATTTATATTTATTCTGTTATGCGAAGCTACTTTGGCCAAGTTATCAGCAGCCATTACAGCTCCATGCCACGTGTTGTTCTTTGAATGGGAATTTACCTAGCAGGCCGACTCGCTTTGATATTTGGGAAAAGCAAGAATTGAAGAAATGAATCTTAATTCAAATTTCCTGTGTTAAACTGTGAGGTATTTTCCGTTTGTTTTTTTTTTTTTTTTTTGTTTTTATATATATCTATGTTTTTGTTCTCCCCCCTTTTTGGAGTTCATGCTTCATTTAGGAGGGGAAAAAAAAAGTTTGAAATTTATATTTATTCTGTTATGCGAAGCTACTTTGGCCAAGTTATCAGCAGCCATTACAGCTCCATGCCACGTGTTGTTCTTTGAATGGGAATTTACTCAGCAGGCCGACTCGCCTGATATTTGGGAAAAGCAAGAATTGAAGAATGAATCTGGACCAAATTTCCTGTGTTAAACTGTGAGGTATTTTCCGTTTGTTTTTTTTTTTTTTTTTTTTTGTTTTTATATATATATCTATGTTTTTGTTCTCCCCACTTTTTGAGTCATGCTTCATTTAGAGGGAAAAAAAAAAAGTTTGAAATTCTTATATTTATTCTGTTATGCAGCTACTTTGGCCAAGTTATCAGCAGCCATTACAGCTCCATGCCACGTGTTGTTCTTTGAATGGGAATTTACCTAGCAGGCCGACTGCTTGATATTTGGGAAAAGCAAGAATTGAAGAAGGAATCTTAATTCAACTCTGTGTTAAACTGTGAGGTATTTTCCGTTTGTTTTTTTTTTTTTTTTTTTTTTTTGTTTTTAGAGACATATCTAATGTTTTTGTTCTCCCCCTTTTTTGGAGTTCATGCTTCATTTAGAGGGAAAAAAGTTTGAAATTTATATTTATTCTGTTATGCGAAGCTACTTTGGCCAAGTTATCAAAAGGCCATTACATTCATGCCACGTGTTGTTCTTTGAATGGGAATTTACCTAGCAGGCCGACCTTTTTGCTTTGATATTTGGGAAAAAGTGCCAATTTTTGTTAACCTAATTCAAATTTCCTGTGTTAAACTGTGAGGTATTTTCCGTTTGTTTTTTTTTTTTTGTTTATATATATACCTATGTTTTTGTTCTCCCCCCCCCTTTTTGGAGTTCATGCTCATTTAGGAGGGAAAAAAAAAGTTTGAAATTTATATTTATTCTGTTATGCGAAGCTACTTTGGCCAAGTTATCAGCAGCCATTACAGCTCCATGCCACGTGTTGTTCTTTGAATGGGAATTTACCTAGCAGGCCGACTCGCTTGGATATTTGGGAAAAGCAAGAATTGAAGAATGAATCTTAATTCAAATTTCCTGTGTTAAACTGTGAGGTATTTTCCGTTTGTTTTTTTTTTTTTTTTTTTGTTTTTATATATATATCTGTGTATTTTTGTTCTCCCTTTTTTAAGTCTATGCTTCATTTAGAGGGAAAAAAAAAAAAAAGTTTGAAATTTATATTTATTCTGTTATGCGAAGCTACTTTGGCCAAGTTATCAGCAGCCATTACAGCTCCATGCCACGTGTTGTTCTTTGAATGGGAATTTACTCAGCAGGCCGACTCGCTTTGATATTTGGGGTGCTTATGAAACGAAGAATGAATCTTAATTCAAATTTCCGGTGTTAAACTGTGAGGTATTTTCCGTTTGTTTTTTTTTTTTTTTTTTTTTGTTTTTATATATATATCTATGTTTTTGTTCTCCCCCCCCCCCCTTTTTGGAGTTCATGCTTCATTTAGGAGGGAAAAAAAAAAGTTTGAAATTTATATTTATTCTGTTATGCGAAGCTACTTTGGCCAAGTTATCAGCAGCCATTACAGCTCCATGCCACGTGTTGTTCTTTGAATGGGAATTTACCTAGCAGGCCGACTCGCTGATATTTGGGAAAAGCAAGAATTGAAGAATGAATCTTAATTCAAATTTCCTCGCGTTAAACTGTGAGGTATTTTCCGTTTGTTTTTTTTTTTTTTTTGTTTTTATATATATATCTATGTTTTTGTTCTCCCCCCCTTTTTGGAGTTCATGCTTCATTTAGAGGGAAAAAAAAGTTTGAAATTTATATTTATTCTGTTATGCGAAGCTACTTTGGCCAAGTTATCAGCAGCCATTACAGCTCCATGCCACGTGTTGTTCTTTGAATGGGAATTTACCTAGCAGGCCGACTCTGCTTTGATATTTGGGAAAAGCAAGAATTGAAGAATGAATCTTAATTCAAATTTCCTGTGTTAAACTGTGAGGTATTTTCCGTTTGTTTTTTTTTTTGTTTTTTTTTGTTTTTATATATATATCTATGTTTTTGTTCTCCCCCCCCTTTTTGAGTTCATGCTTCATTTAGGAGGGAAAAAAAAAAGTTTGAAATTTATATTTATTCTGTTATGCGAAGCTACTTTGGCCAAGTTATCAGCAGCCATTACAGCTCCATGCCACGTGTTGTTCTTTGAAATTTACTCAGCAGGCCGACTGCTTTGATATTTGGGAAAAGCAAGAATTGAAGAATGAATCTTAATTCAAATTTCCTGTGTTGAAACTGTGAGGTATTTTTCCGTTTGTTTTTTTTTTTTTTTTTTGTTTTTATATATATATCTATGTTTTTGTTCTCCCCCCCCTTTTGGAGTTCATGCTTCATTTAGGAGGGAAAAAAAAAAAGTTTGAAATTTATATTTATTCTGTTATGCGAAGCTACTTTGGCCAAGTTATCAGCAGCCATTACAGCTCCATGCCACGTGTTGTTCTTTGAATGGGAATTTACCTAGCAGGTCAAGACTCGCTTTGATATTTAAAAGCAAGAATTGAAGAATGAATCTTAATTCAAATTTCCTGTGTTAAACTGTGAGGTATTTTCCGTTTGTTTTTTTTTTTTTTTGTTTTTATATATATATCTATGTTTTTGTTCTCCCTTTTGGAGTTCATGCTTCATTTAGGAGGGAAAAAAAAAAAAGTTTGAAATTTATATTTATTCTGTTATGCGAAGCTACTTGGCCAAGTTATCAGCAGCCATTATTAAACGATGCCACGTGTTGTTCTTTGGAATGGGAATTTACCTAGCAGGCCGACTCGCTTTGATATTTGGGAAAAGCAAGAATTGAAGAATGAATCTTAATTCAAATTTCCTGTGTTAAACTGTGAGGTATTTTCCGTTTGCTTTTTTTTTTTTTTGTTTTTATATATATATCTATGTTTTTGTTCTCCCCCCCTTTTGAGTTCATTTGGACTTTAACTAAGTTAAAACTTAGTTAAACTCCACTTTTGTAAGTTTGTGTTTTTTTTTTTTTTTTCAAAGGATTGTTCGTGTTCGTTTGTTTTTTTTTTTTTTTTTGTTTTTTTGTTTTTTTTAATAGGAGTAGATAGGTCACACTATCGCCCGGTCTATACTCCTCCCACGTCTATTGAACTGGAGTAGAGGCTCGTTCCTTGTTTCCTGTTTAGGATGTGGTTTCCGGTTTTCACTTCTCTCTCTTCAGACCTTGGTACTGGTGCTTCCGTGAGTTTCCTGCGATCTGGCCGGTTGGTGGCAATGGCTCATCACTGTGAGGGTACCGGGTTGGCAGTTTCCTGGTTGCTGCTTCCGACTGGTAGTTAGGAGCCCTAACTCTTGCGTAGCGTCAAGAGCGGCTGCTCTGATCAACAGTTGTATAATATCGGGGTTCTTGTAGTGCCATGTCGCGCATGGATAGGTGTCCCTGCAAGCGCTTTCGGTGGGCAACCCCGAGGCCACACCTTGTTGCAGCCCTAGCCAGTCTCCCTCCCAGCTCAGATCGTGGGTAATGACCGCCTGTATCCTCTACCCTAGGTCCCTTTCTATAAACCAAAAACATGACAAGACAAAACAGAAATGACCCTAAACCAGCTAAATCCAAACCACCTAAGCCCATTAACCTCTCCTTCACTAATATCCGAGGCATTCGTACTAACTTTGCTAGTGTAGAAGCGTTCCTGCATGAAAAGTCCCCTGACATCCTCGCGCTCTGCGAAACTAACCTCAACTCAACTATTCCCTCCTCTGACCTCTTCATCCCTGGTTATCTTCCCCTTTTAAGGAAGGATTCTACTGTCCACATGCATGGGCTGGGTGTTTATGTCAGCGAACACCTCCCCATAACTAGGGTGACTTCACTCGAATCTACTGACCACCAATACATATGTCTCCGCTTGTCTCTCCTCAGTTCGGTTAGCTACCTATTCTTCCTTTACCGTTCTCCCTCCTCTCCTGACTGCTCCCTACTAGATAGCATTGCCGACGACATAGATAAGGCTATTACCTATCACCCATTTGCCCACATATTTGTATTTGGAGACCTCAATGCCCATCACTCTGAGTGGCTTGAAAACGCTGTTACTGATTCGGCGGGCACTCACGCCATGAACTTTGCTATTTCCCAATCCCTTACGCAAGTGGTGGACTTCCCCACTCGCTTCCCAAGCACACCCTCGGGTCATTCCTCACTGCTAGATATATGTTTCACCTCTGCGCCCGACGCCTGTCAAGTCTCGCAGCTTTGCCCTCTCGGCAACTCCGACCACGCTGTAGTCTCCCTCAGTATTTCTTTCCAATCTCACTCCCCCCAGGATCCCCCTACTCATAGAACCTCCTACCTCTACCAAAAAGCTGACTGGGAAGCCTTTCGCGATTTCCTCTGCGACGTCCCTTGGGGAAAAGTGTTTGACCTATCAGTTGATGACTGTGCCTCTGAGGTCTCGTCATGGGTGAAAGCTGGCATTGATGCCTTCATACCCACCAGGAAGTATTGCTTAAAACCTCATTCCCCTCCGTGGTTCTCTCCAGCCTGCTCAGCCGCCATTGCCCACAGGAACCATTACTTCCATCTATTCCAGAGACAGCCAACTGATCACAATAGGCGCCTGTTCACATCCGCTCGCAGTGAGTGCAAGAGAACTCTAAATGACGCCAAACAGTTGTTTGCGGAGAGAATGCGACAGCACTTAGCTGACCGCAAGTTCGGCTCCAAGGACTATTGGAGGATTTGTAAACGAGTGCTCAACAATAGGAAATCCTCAATACCTCCTTTAATCCATGGATTTGACGTTCTCACGTCATCTGCTGAGAAAGCTGAGTGCTTTGCCCGCAGATTCTCATCCAACTCCACACTCGACTCGTCCGGAGTGCACCCACCCGACTTCCCTATTAGAACTGAGGCCAAACTGCATGACGTGTATATTACCCCGACAATAGTATCCAGAGTAATTTCAAAACTCGACCCCCATAAGGCGTGTGGAGACGATGGAATCCCGGTGATAGTCCTTAAGAGGTGTGCCCCAGAACTTTCCCCTGTCCTCTCTAAACTGTTTAACTACTGCCTTTCTGCTTCCTGCTTTCCTGCATGCTGGAAATTCTCCTCAGTCGTTCCTGTCTTTAAGAATTGTGGTGAACCCTCGGACCCATCCAACTATCGCCCTATCAGTCTCCTACCAATATTCGGGAAAGTGTTCGAGGCTATAATAAATGCTGAAATAGTTCATCATCTCACCGCCCACAAGCTGTTCTCCGACAGGCAATATGGATTCCGATTTGACAGGTCCACAGCCGACCTGCTAACTACTGTAACGGAGTACATGCTACAGGCCCTTGATGAGTCTGACGAGGCTCGCGCGGTTGCTCTGGATATCTCCAAGGCTTTCGACAGGGTTTGGCACCCTGGCCTCCTATGCAAACTACGCGGTTATGGTATTACCGGTCGCCTGCTTGACCTAATCCAATCTTTCTTAAATAACCGCAAAATGAAGGTCGTTCTGAATGGGCGTGCCTCTTCGTCCTACAGCACGAATGCTGGTGTCCCACAAGGCTCTATCCTGGGCCCAACGCTCTTCCTTATTTTCATCAACGACCTCCCAGATGAGATCAGGTCCCAAGTAGGCATCTACGCAGATGACACTACAATATACTCCCGCTCCAGTAAGAAACCTGTCGTGGCGGACAGACATAATCTCGCTGCTGACCTTGAGCGGGATCTACACTCTGTGGTGAACTGGGGCAAGAAGTGGCTTGTCAACTTTAATTCCTCTAAGACCAAGCTGTTGTCTGTCAACCATTACAGGCAACCTCTTCTGCCTCCCATAAGCATGGACCAGATGATTCTCCCGGAGAGTAATACACTACGCCTCCTCGGACTTACCCTGTCCTCAGACCTCAAATGGAAGCACTATATTGAATCCATAGCAAAATCTACTGCTAAGAAGATTGGGTCACTATGTCGATCCAGGATGTTTTTTCCACCTGAATCCATCCTGCATATATACAAGTCAACCATCCGTCCGTGCATGGAGTACTGCTGCCATTTATGGTCAGGTGCCCCTGCCGTTCTCCTCAGTGTTCTTGACAAGCTCCAAAGGAGAGTCTGTAATGTGATAGGTACTGATCTGGCGACTCGTCTGCAGCCACTTTCCCATCGTCGAAATGTGGCCTCCCTCTGTCTCTTCTATAAATACTTTCATGGCTTCTGCTCGGATGAGCTTAAGTCACTGATGCCTCCTCAACAGGTGTTTACCCGTTCAACCAGACTGGCAACTGGGTCCCACCCATTCACAGTCAGGTTAGCCAAACGCAGACGACAATTCTACTCCTGCAGCTTCCTCTCTCGCACTTCCCGCCTGTGGAACTCACTCCCGTATTCTTGCTTTCCTGACGGCTACGACCTCCAGAAATTTAAAAGCAAAGTTAATACTCACCTACTAACCACTGGCCTCTAGCTCTCTCTCCCCTCCCCTGTATAACCTTCCCTTTCTCTCCGCCCATGTACCTGTCATTGCACCTGCTTTCTCAGTTTTCTATTGTTCCTTTCTAACTAGCTTGTACTCCTCACTCTTTTCTAATTAATCTTTCTACATTTATGTAACCCCCTGCACATCAGTGGCGTTTCTGCCTTGCTCGGGGTGAAATGATTAAAAAAAAAAAAAAAAAAAAAAGTGCAACGTCAGACGCCGTGAGAGCGAATTTGTGGTGTGGCCGATGTAGATATTATTGAGGTTGTTAGATACATTCTCTAAATGGACATATGAATTTATATACTACATTGGTCTTTTGCAAATCACTAACGGTGGGGGAAGAGTCGTTGCGGACAAATGAATTAGATGTAGTGGATTTAGTGTAATATATAATGAACTTAATTTTTTTGTTAGAGTCTGTCGGAGAAATATTAGTATTTATGAGTTTTTTTAGGATGTTTTCATCTAGTTGGTAGTTGGAGTTCATCTGGCTACGGTATAAGAGAGTGATATGTTTAGGATTGGTTGGGTTAGTATCATGTGTTGTTTTTTCCATGTTAAGCTTTTTAAGAAAGTAATGTATTTGTTCATCAACTATGTAGTTGGGAAAATTATTATTGATGAGTGTCTGTTTTATGTTTTTTAGTTCACTGTAGAAGATCTGATTTGTAGATGAATTGACTTTTGCACGGTATAATAGATTTTTTATAATGGCTATTTTGTAATAGTGGGGGCATTCACTAATATAATTGAGTGAGGATGGATTTTTATTAGTGGGTTTTTGATACGGTGAGATAGTAAATTTATTGTTGTCAGTGTTAATTAATATATCAAGAAAAGGAATTTTGTTATCTTTGCTAAGTTCATAAGTAAATTTTAAAACTGAGTTATTTTGAAACTGTTTTTGAAGTTGTAAGATTTCATTAGTATTTTTAATTGATAGTAGGATATCATCAACATATCTTAGATATATTGACGGTTTTGTAAATTTTGCAAAGGTAGTATTT
This sequence comes from Ascarosepion bandense, assembly GCA_037127315.1. NCBI lineage: Eukaryota > Metazoa > Mollusca > Cephalopoda > Sepiida > Sepiidae > Ascarosepion > Ascarosepion bandense. Next base: position 727,914 of record JBBBDQ010000407.1, read on the forward strand.
TCAAGGTTAGACATGTAGAAATTACTAAAAATCGGACCAAGCACTGAACCCATGGAGACTCCGTCACGTTGTATATATATAGTGTTGTTTGGATCAACAAAAGGCACTTCAGTAGTACAAGCTAGTAGAATTTTTCTTAGGATGTTGGGATTAATTTTGAGTGGGGGTAATGAAGGATTACTGTAAACATTTCTTATAATTATATCAATAGTTTCACTGACGGGTACATTAGTAAAAAGGTTTTCCACATCAAGTGAAGCTATGATTTCATTATTAGGTTTTTCACTCTTGAGGATTTGGATTGCCTCTAGGGTTGACTTTATGCTGTATTTACTCGGAAGGTAGGGTGTGATAAGCTGGTTAATATGTTTAGTTAACTGGTATACAGGAGTAGGAATTTGGGATATGATAGGGCGGAGAGGATAGTTAGGTTTATGAGTTTTTATGGTTCCGTATATGTAACCAGGTTTATAGTCACCAATAATTTTAGGGAGTTTTAAGGAATTCTGATCAGCGTTGTTGGCACTAATGAATTTATTAAGTTTAGATTTTAGTTGGTGTGTCGGGTTTTTGTTAATTTTTTTAAATTTTGTGTGGTCATGGAGTATGTGGTTGAGTTTTGTGTTGTAATCTGATTTGTTAAGTACAACAAAGATGTTAGCCTTGTCAGCTTTTTTTTACAATTATGTGAAGGTGGTTGCGTAGTTCGTGCGCGGCACTTTTTAGTTGTTTCGATAGAATTTTTGAGGAGCTTCTGCTTTTAATTTTATCGCTTGAATTTTAATTTTATCGCTTGAATTTTTTAATTTTATCGCTTGAGCTTGAATTTTTTATCGGGTCTAAGCTTTCGGCTCACATAAGCCATTATCAAAGAGTAAATAATAACACACAGTAAACATAGAACATTTAAGCTATTAACAATAAAGATAATTGAATTGAAAATATAAGTCCATCCCTACCGTGGCGGATGGCCGAAGACAGTGACAAAATAGTGGTGTTATATATATATATATATATATCCAGGTGAGTATAGAGTGAGGAGAGAAAAAGAAAAAAAATTTCCGTCCAAAACATTAATTTAAAACAGTGCTCGATATATGATGTATGGCGCAGTGAATATTTATTATAAATTATGTTTTAGAACATGTACATAATTTCTTCTATATATGTCCTCTTTTTTTTTTTTTACTCGAAAAAAATCTAAATTGGAAAGAAAAAACACCCTACCCTTATCATGTCTATGAAAACCTAGACAGAGGATCAAAGTAAATGCATGAATTAGGTCCACTAACAGCAGACATCAACCAGTTAAATGATAGCCGACCATAAAAATGACCACTCAAAAGCGCGCTCTTAGAAATCCTAACCAAAAGATATACCCAACTGATAAAAAGATAAAACATACATTACAACGGATAATACCATTAATCAACAATTTTACACTTACACACCAAATTCCTCAAAAGTCTAACGATCAAAACGAGACATTCACTTAATTACCAATAACCCCAACCAACCCCTCGACAACAACGAACCAAATATAAACAGAGAATGATTCCAAATCTTTATTTCCCCTGAGGAAGTGTTTAAATCCAAACACTGAAACAAACATATGATTGTAGGGAAGAGGACATATATAGAAGAAATTATGTACATGTTCTAAAACATAATTTATAAGAAATATATATATATATATATATATATATATATATATATGTGTGTGTGTGTGTGTCTTTGTAAGCGTATACATATTATCCTCTTCAGTTGGCACCATAAAAAGTTTTGGGATGTTTTACCCGAATACTCGACAATTCAGCCATATTATTACGCACCTGCTTACCAAAATTTTTTTTTCAATTTGAACAAACGATCTTAATATACGCGTATTTATTCATTTATTTACATATACTGACTTATTTATCTACGAATATTTAGTTATTTTTCTTTTACTTATTTATTTATAGATATTCCTTCCTACGCCTTTCATTTATCATGTGGATAACGATGACATTTTCCAAGATTGCGACCCGGAAAAAAAATGGATGAAATAAAATTTTAAAAAAGTAAATAAAAAAAATAACAAAATAAAAAGCCTTTGCGAAATTAAATAGTCATGTTGTCTTTTTGCGACAACCGATACCCGGGAATTCCAGGTCGACTTGCTCGTTAACCAAACGAACAGCTAACGATATTTTAGTTAGTTTCCAGATGGAGTGGGGGGAGAAAGAAAGGAAAAATAATTTTATGGATCTTGACAAAAATCATTAAGTTCGTAATGTTTACTTTTTATAGCAAAAAAAAAATTCTAACAGTTTTTGTAGTTTTGATATATTTATAAATTTAATATAATATATATATATATATATATATATATATATATATATTCTCATTTTTTCAGGTAAATGCCAGATGGTAGATATGAACTTAAACATTTGAGATTGATTATATGATTTTTCTTCTGCATAATGTTTTTCAGAGATACACAGGATGCGATGGGTAAATTGTCACCACTTTATTGTTTTCAATTTCGCGCATGCTCGCTGTTTGTTTTTAACTTTGTCGACAGCGCAGTATAGTATAGTAAGGTCAGTTGGGCATCGTCTGTAAGAACCATGACGCAATTCACTCAGCCAGAAATTTGAAAACTGCATGATGTACTGCTTGGCATTCGCAATGGAAGCTTCAATGCGAACATTTCACAGTGTTTGAGGGGAGTGCAGACGATTCGGAAAGAGTTGGATGAGATTAAAGGTGATTACGAAGGTACGGCAGCTCGGAAAACTCACTATGATTGCTCGAATAAGAAAAAACCTCGCCAGAGTTTATTGGTAAGGACCGCAGACTCAATACGAAGACCTCGCCATATGCCTTCAAGAGGTAGGGCTCACTGGGTTGCGAGAGTGTCTGCTGGATGACACTATATCTAACAACAGGACTCTACACCATGTCACACAAGGAGTCATAGCTGTCAGTCCATTTCTGCGACCACATCATTATTTATCCAACTCGCCAGACGGTAACATCGTTGATTATAATGTGCCAGGAGCAGTTGATCGCCCGGTTCACACTCCACCCACGTCTATTGAACAGGTTAAGAGGCTCATCCCTTGTTCCCTGTTTAGGAGGTGGTTTCCGGCTTTCTCTTTTCCAATCTTTTCACTATTACGTAGCCCCCTGCACATCAGTGGCGTTACCACCTTGCTCGGGGTGATATGTTTAAAATATATATATATATATATATACGGGAAGATGGGGTAAGATGAACCACTTTTTAGGTTTTTTGACCTGATTTCTCCCGTGATAATGTCATCTAGTCTATGCTGGTGTTAAATTGAGCACTTACCATTTACTTTTGATTATCTACAATTTGAATGTTTTCATAATATGTCTTCCACATTTTTAAAGCACTTGAAAAATGGTGTTAGAAAGTTTCAATTTACCCCACATATTGGGTAAGATGACCCCCCCCCCCCACATGGCGGTAAGTTGACCCCCTCCTTGCGGTTGAGGGGAGAAAAAATATATTTCTACAAAATAACTGAAAAGAAAAGACAAAATGATTTAAATTTCAGAAAAAAAAACATAAACCTGGCAACTTTACAGTCCAATTGTGGCATCCAACTGTACACTAAAAAAAGGCAACCAATAACAACAACCACTATGGCAATACAGCCACATTCCAGTCTATGAAAGGTTGAATTTTTCCAGGTCACAGGGGAAGACCCATTGGTTGGATTTGCGTTCACTCCCCAACTAGTTGTTTGGCACAGGTAGTTTTTTTTACAATATCCTGTCTATCGAATGATGCTTCATCATCGGAGTCGATAATAAAGGCCTGTCTGCTGTCCATGGGTTTTCGGCCTTGGATTCTCTTCAAGAAGACGCCCTCAGGTTCATCACCATCAATTACATCGACTCTGGCGATGTATCGACTCTGGTGGTTTTCTTGCCATTGACGCTGACTACCACGAAATCAACTTCTATTTGTTCGTCATCCGATACATCGTCGTTATCAGAATCGTTCATGGCCATGAACTCACAGTCTTCATCATCGGAGTCGTCATCCGGGGTGACATTGGCTGTTGTCTTTTGGGATGTTTGGCTAAACAGTTTCTTTTCTATGTTTTTTGTGGGTTTAACCTTTGCTTTCTCTGCTGCCAATTCATCTCGGACTTGTGTGTCAGTCAGTATTTTGGTTGCCCTTTTCTTTCGGCCCTTAGTTATGATGTCTTCATCTGCTTTATCCCTTGAATTCACGATGAAGTGAACGAGTCCCTGGCATCCCCCCAAGTGGGGCGAGGGGGAGAAGAGAAAATAATGTGGCACACATGTTGGGGTACAATGAATCATCGGTTCATCATACCCTCAGTTCAAAGGTTCATTTTACCCCACAGCAGCCATCTTGAAAAAAATCATTTGGCAGCGAGGCAATCGACTTTGTAGCCATTAACAACGTGCACAGAAGAACAGTCAAATAACAACTCAACCTCCAGTAATTAACAATGAAAAGAAAACAGTTATACTTACCAGAGTATTTGATGATGTTCCCACTTTTCAACTTTTCACTTGATGATCGTCAAAACACTTTTTTCGCACCCAAACTCTCAAACTGGTTATAAATCGGCGCCAATCGCTCAGAGACTTGTGATGACGTATTGCTTAATGTGTGTGACGTTAGAGGTTTATGGGGTCTCTGTTAACTCGTATACAGGCGTTGGTTTTTCCTATGCCACTGTTCATCTTACCCTTCCCCTATAACTCTACCGACCTAAATATAAAGAAATTTTATGAAATTATGTATCATTCGACAGGATTCGAACCTGCGACCACTAACAACACAGGGAAAGTCATCAATTGATCTGATGCGTCTTAGACCACTTGATCATTAATGATTTCACAGTAGCCAATTTAAACCTTATAAACACACATATTCGATTTCTGGTAAATATTTATTACTGCACTAAAGGTGTATCGATAGGTCTTACACAGCTGACTGTAACATAACAGATATAAAGACAAAAATATGGATAGAAAAAAAATGGGGAAATTGAAAACGAGAATAGTACAAGTCATGCTAGGTACGCACGGAATGATAAGAAAGGAACACAACAACACACTGAAATAATCCTTTGGAAATCCCAACTTAATAGTAATACAAAGAGTATGTCTTGATAAGTACAGTGCCTATACTAAGAACGTTCTAGTGTTGTTTTGCGAGTTAGAAAAACAATCCATGAAATGTAGACATAACAACGCACCACTACCTGCCTTGTGTCTTCCCGCAGACTTCATAGGTAGTATGACGACAGCAGAAATCGAAATATAATAATAATAATAATAATAATAATAATAATAATAATTCTAAAACAAGAAAAATTAATAATAGTAATAATAATTCTAAAACAAGAAAGCTTTTTATAAGCATAAGATGCATCATCCAAAGGCTGATGTAGACCGTCTATACATACCCCGTAAAGAAGTTGGAAGAGGTCTTATTCAGCTGGAATTGTCATACAAGACAACAACTATTGGCTAACTAACATACATAGAAAAAACAAAGGACAGGATGATACAATTAGTAAGGCAACATGAAGAAAGAAAGAAAAAATATTCAATAATAAAAGAAGGCAGTAAATACAAACAAGATTTACAGTTAGTAGATTCTGTAGAAAAGCAAAACAGAAGCCAAGAACCAACTATTGCGGCAAAAAAATATGAAAATGAAAGCCAAAGATAAAGCTCTTGAACAGGTGAAACAGCGCTGGCAAGACAAACCTCTGCATGGCCAATATCCAGAACGTGCCAATAAATCCAATGTTGACAAAGTTAATACTCATCGATGGTTACGTGCATCTGGATTAAAGTCTGAAACTGAAGGCTTTATTCTTGCAGCACAAGACCAAAGTCTTTTCACGAGAAACTTTCAGGCAAATATTATGCATAATAATATGGATCCAAAATGCAGGTTTTGTGATAAACACCAAGAAACAATAGACCACCTAATCTCAGGCTGTTCTGTGCTTGCTCCAAATGAATATAAAAATCATCACGATAGAGTTGGGCAATATTTACATTGGACAATGTGCAAACACTATGGAAAATCTGTAAACAAACACTGGTATGAACATCACCCAGCACCGGTTACAGAAATAGAAGATGTAACCATTCTATGGGATTACACCATCTACACAGACAGAAAAATTGAAGCAAATAGGCCGGACATTATTGTTAAAAACCAGAAAGAAAAAACTTGCCTATTAATTGATATGGCTTGTCCAGTGGATTGTAACATAGCAACCAAGGAATTTGAAAACTCAAAATATAAAGACCTAGAAATTGAAATAGAAAAAATGTGGAAATTGAAAACAAGAGTTGTGCAAGTGATAGTAGGTGCACTTGGAATGATAAAAAAATGGAACAAAACAACACATTGAAAGAATCCCTGGAAACCCCAGCTTAAGAGACATACAAAAATATTGTCTTGTTAAGTACAGCCTACACACTAAGGAGAACTTTGTCTATGTAACGCTAGGGATGATAGGGGAAATAGAAGAAACATGAAATGGAGCCATAACGACACACCGCGACCTGCCTTAGGTCTTCCCGCAGATTTGGTAGATAGTGCGATCATAGCAGAAATCGAAATATGATGAAAAATGACAACATAATAATAACAATCCTCTCTATTATAATAAAGATCGTTGAGTATTTATTTGTATATATATATATATTGAAAACAGAAATAGAGATTGTTCTAACGGGAGAAATTGGTATAAAAGAGAAAAATGCGATAAGCTGTGAAGGTTTTCTTTAAAGTGTACATTTATCGTTATTATTACTATTATTAATATTACCCTTTGTATCATATGTTAAATGTCCATAATGGTACTTGTGTCATTACATATGTTTCGAGTTCAAAGTTAACTCTCCTCAGGCGAATAAACTTGTGACTTTGCATATCGAGATCCGTTTGTTTTTCTGATGGCCGAAATATCGTGTATATATAGATAAGTGGTCGGTGAGCAGATAAGAAATTCATATGCATGCGTGTTTGATTGTTGTTTTTTTCTTTTCACACACGCTCGTTAAATCTCTTCCGTTTTGGGAATCATTCACCTTTCGTTCACCAGAATTTTTTTTACACTAACTTGATATTTGATTTCATCTTTTTTCTTCAAAATTGTTTTCAGCGATTTTCATTTAATTCGACGGGTGATCAAGTTCTTTTTGTTGCGATAACGACCAAAAAAAGACAGTGCAAAACTGAAAAAAAGACATTGTAAATGCTAGTTCTTTCTGTCTTTCTTTTTCTGTTTTTCTGTTTCTTTTATTTTTCATTTCGTTGTTCCTAATTCTTCATATCTTACTATTTTGCTTTAATTGTCCATTTATGCTTCGTTAATTTTTATTTTCTTTCTATATAGCTAGTTATTGTTCCTTTTATACTTTACATTGTAACGTTCATTCTTATTTCTAACCAACCCCCTCTTTTTTAGCTATCAAACTAACGATATCCCTTTCTTTCTTTCTTTCTTTCTTTTCCGTTCCTCTCTTTTATCTTTCAAGCTATCAATCTTTCTTTTTGATATCTATTTCTTTTCTCTTTTTACCTATCAAGCAACCAATCTTTCTTTCTTTCTTTCTTTCTTTCTTTTCCGTTCCTCACTTTTATCTTTCAAGCTATCAATCGTTCTTTTTGATATCTTTCTTTCCTCCGTTTACCCATCAAGCAACCAATCTTTCTTTCTTTCTTTCTTTCTTTCTTTCTTTCTTTCTTTTCCGTTCCTCACTTTTATCTTTCAAGCTATCAATCTTTCTTTTTGATATCTATTTCTTTTCTCTTTTTACCTATCAAGCAACCAATCTTTCTTTCTTTCTTTCTTTCTTTCTTTTCCGTTCCTCACTTTTATCTTTCAAGCTATCAATCGTTCTTTTTGATATCTATTTCTTTCCTCCGTTTACCCATCAAGCAACCAATCTTTCTTTCTTTCTTTCTTTCTTTCTTTCTTTCTTTTCCGTTCCTCACTTTTATCTTTCAAGCTATCAATCTTTCTTTTTGATATCTATTTCTTTCCTCTTTTTACCTATCAAGCAACCAATCTTTCATTCTTTCTTTCTTTCTTTTCCGTTCCTCACTTTTATCTTTCAAGCTATCAATCTTTCTTTTTGATATCTATTTCTTTCCTCTTTTTACATATCAAGCAACTAATCTTTCTTTCTTTCATTCTTGTCTTCATTTCTTTTTTTTGTTATCAAGCTACAAATCGTTGCTTAATTGTTTATTTGTTTCTTTTGTTTTACCTATCAAGCAACCAATCTTTCTTTCTTTCTTTCTTTCTTTCTTTCTTTCTTTCTTTCTTTCTTATGTTATTTCTTTCTTTCCATTTCTATCCCACTCCTCTTTTTTACCTACCAAAATACCAATTTATCTAACTTTATTCGTTTGTTTGTTTATTTGATTCTTTCTTTCTTTCTTTCTTTCTTTCTTTCTTTCTTTCCACAAAGTTAATCCGCAAATAAGATTGAACCTATGCTAAACACTCTACTGTCACTTGTTTATTTTACAGAAAGGCTTAAGTGAAAATCGGACTCTCATTAATAACAACTCAAACGAAATTTAACAACAATGACGATAAACAAGTAAATAAATATCCCACCTTCTATTTCTCTTAGTCTCATATAATCTCGTTTAATATTCAGCATCTCATGACAGGATTGAAAACCTCGAGATTTAATCAGGGAAACAGTCGGGAATCATTGTGTGAAACCCTCTGTCTTCCTGATTGGAGTTCTGTTTTAAGAACACTGATTAGTGATAGTGTTTGGTCTTTGTAACAGATTAATTACTTGGCTGGTAGCGAACGGGCATCTTACGCGTTTTCATTTAACGTTGATGGACATAGAGTGACTTGAGAGAACGTGACTCCAACGAGAAATGGGATCTCCGAGTGCGATCGGCCGGAGACAATCAAGTGAAAATGTTTTCAAGCAACGGATCTGACCACATCCCGACGGCAATGGCTACTTTTAAGATGATTGGAAATTTATCGATCTGCCTTTGCCTCTCAACATTGTTTTTTTTTTCTTTTCTCATTTATTTGTCGTCGTTGTTGATGTTATTGTTGTTGTTCATGTTGTATTTTTTTATCCCTCATTCTTTTATTTGTTTAATTCACGCGTTGACAAATTCGTCGGCGATTGGATTTTGCAATCCTTAATCAACGTCATGATACTTTAGGATTGGATTTCCTTCCTTCCTTCCTTCCTTCCTTCCTTCCTTTTTCGAGGTAAAACATTAATAATACTTTCTTTCTTTTGTTTATTTGTTTTTTCTTGTTTCAGATTAAATTCTTCTTTTGAATTTCTTTCTTTCTTTCTTTCTTTCTTTCTTTTCACGTCCTTAAATTTAGATATCATTTATGTTTCATTCATTCATTCATTCATTCATTCTTTCTTTCTTTCTTTCTTTCTTTCTTTTCTTTCCTTAAATTTAGATATACTTTCTTTTTTGTTTTTAGATACATAAATTTAGATATCTTTCTTTCTTTTCATCTCCCTAATTATATGTAAATATCATTTCTTTCTTTCTTTAGTTTTGATATTATAGTCATTAACATATTTTTTATTTTTTCTTCTTCTCCCTCTGTAACACACACACACACACACACACACACACACACACACACACACACACACACACACACACTCTCTCTCTCTCTCTCTCTCTCTCTCTTATACATTAACCATTTCCTCCTCCATCGCTAGTTTTTCTGTTCCTTCTCAGACCTGTTTTTACTCTGTTTACTTTCGCCTGTCCGGTCTAACTCTGACTAAATTCCCGCTTGGAGCAAATCCCCGGACATGTCCACCAACACGACCCTGGTCAGTGACTGAATGTAGAACACATAACTAGATACTCCAATCATCTTTTCTGACCTTCTATCCACGGGCGTTGTTGTGTATAAATGGCAGCGACCCGCGACTCGGGGATGTGTGTCCATTTAGCCTAAATGAGCTCTCGGAAATAAAAATTTCTATTCCGACACAAGCGCAAGAAACAAAGACAATACTACATAGACACACACGCGCATACATATATATATATATATATATATATATATATATATATATATATAAGCAATCGGAGCCTAACCGTACTGATGAGCTGTGATACAGCGAAACAGATCTGTCTGCGGATGACAATATATATATATATATATATATATATATGTATAATTATGAATTAAAAGTACATTGCGACACGGAAATTTGTATGTTTCGAGATAGAATCTCGTCATCAAACAACGTTGGATGTTGGTTGTTAAAATGATTTACATTTAAATGCAAAAAAAAAATCGGTTTGCTATTTATGCATATGGGAAGATATAAAATTTATGTGTGTGTTCCTTTTAACTAATCAGATTCAATTTGAAATTTGACAACTAGTTTCTATTTTAAGGGAATACATACATTTTGATTTTTTTCTTTTTTTCTTTTTTATTTATTTTTATCCCTAACGGTCAAAGTGTCAATCTACTTTTAACCTAATTTTCTTTTTCTTGTTTTTTCTTTTTCTTTTTACCTCTTATTATGCTCTAAAATATTTATTGTATTGAGCACTGTTTATAAAAAATAAATGCCAGGAACTCAAAATCGTAAAACCTTGATTCCTCATTACCTGGATATATATATATATATATATATATATATTTCAATCCTGGGTAAAAAGCAATCGGCTGTCTAACCGTACTAATGAGCTGTGATACAGCGAAACAGATCTGTCTGCGGATGACTATATATATATATATTTGTGTGTGTGTGTGTGTGTGTGTGTGTGTGTGTGTGTTTGTCCGAGTGCTTAGAACGTTCGCTTTCGGACCATGAAAGCTCAGTTCGAATCTCACTAAGGTCGATTTGTCAAGAAGGTGACTACTAGACATCGATTCCAGCGTGCAGCACCTTTTTAAAAAACCTGGAAACTATATCCAAGCCTGTGAGTGGAACTGGGTAGACGGCTCTCTTTGGTGGTGGTTGTGCTAGCTCGAAGTTACAATTCATTTGTGACCAAGGTTTTGAGGTTCTTCGCATTGTTTCAATTGTTGTTCATGCTAGATAACATTCTCTCTTCCAGAAACTGTAACTAAGGTCTGCTCAGAATCTTCTTCTTCTTCTTTGTGTCTTGTCCTTTCTGTTTTATGTTAGAACACTTCCCAGTTATTCAAACTTTTGTACCTGCGTGATTATCGCACACCTGAATTTGTCTGTGAGTATCGCACACCTGAATTTGTCATTTTGGGCTGCTCTTTTTGCTGATGACCATCCATTCAGTTTTCTTGCTGTTTATTTGTAGTCCTTTTTTGGCACTCTCTTCAGCTACCTTCTGTAGGAGGTCTTGTAGATTTGTTTCCATATCTGCAATCAGCGCTGTATCATCTGTGTTCAAACTTCGGCTATGTGAGTGTTGAACTAACACAAGTACCTGAGTAGGCGTCTGTAATGGGGATTAGCCAACCGTATATATATATATATATATAGTCATCCGACAGATCTATTTCGCTGTATCACAGCTCATCAGTACGGTTAGACAGCCGATTGCTTTTTACCCAGGATTGAAACCCGACCGAATTGGCGTCAGTCGGCGATTCTTCCTCTGTGCTACGGGCACTCGGTAGAAGGAGGCAGACTTTTTAGCGTGTATATTATCATTATACCCGCCCAATAGCTGAGAGTGTTCTAATTCATATATATATATATATATATATATATATATATGTATATATATATATATATATATATATATATATATATCCAGATGAAAAGAACTAATAGGTCTTGAATCCAGAGTTCTTCGGCATTTACGTTTTATAAAGTGCTCAATGCAACATAGATTGTAGAACTTTTTTTAAGGCAGGGATATATATAACTCTTAGAGCATTTCTTTGTAACTATATACATATATGTGAATTAGAACACATTAGCTGTTGGGCGTGTATAATGATAATATACACGCTAAAAAATCTACCGGAAGAAAGCAGTCTAGCCGAAAAAATGACATTTTTTATCTGACATGCATGAACATTCCACATCCCCTAACATCTAACCTATATTTCAAAGTCGACCTTCATTCTAATTAATTAAATTAAAAACACCCATGTGATCAAAATATTAACTTTTTAATAAGCAACCATTGTTTTCTGTATTCAAATGTAAATCATTTCCACCAAGGTAAGCTGGATATTTCCTGATGACGAAATAAAAGTTTTTAATCTCGAAACAGAAATTTTCGTTTCGCAATTCAAATTAAATCAATATTAAATAAAAAACAAATTTAATTATAATTATTTATATAGAGATCAAGTTTCTGTGCTTAATGCACGAACAACAGATATGATGATGGTACATTGAGCACAGAAACACGATAGTTTTTGAGTTGCAATACGGTAATATTTTAACAATATAATAACCATATATCTATAGATTTTCTGCTTTTGTACTGAGCAATCTTTCTGAAAAATAAACATTAAACTGTGGCTCTTTTCCGATCTTCTCACTTTGGTTTCTTCTCTTTTTTTCTTCAATTGGAGTAGATAGATCAATCTATCACCCGGTTCACACTCCACCCATGTCTATTGAACAGGTTAAGAGGCTCATCCCTTGTTCCCTGTTTAGGATGTGGTTTCCGGCTTTTCTCTTTTCCAATCTTCTCACTTTGGTTTCTTCTCTTTTTTTTTCTTCAATTGGAGTAGATAGATCAATCTATCGCCCGGTTCACACTCCACCCACGTCTATTGAACAGGTTAAGAGGCTCATCCCTTGTTCCCTGTTTAGGATGTGGTTCCGGCTTTTCTCTTTTCCAATCTTCTCACTTTGGTTTCTTTTTTTTCAATTGGAGTAGATAGATCTATCTATCACCCGGTTCACACTCCACCCACGTCTATTGAACAGGTTAAGAGGCTCATCCCTTGTTCCCTGTTTAGGATGTGGTTTCCGGCTTTTCTCTTTTCCAATCTTCTCACTTCGGTTTCATTTTTTTTTTCAATTGGAGTAGATAGATCTATCTATCACCCGGTCCACACTCCACCCATGTCTATTGAACAGGTTAAGAGGCTCATCCCTTGTTCCCTGTTTGGGATGTGGTTTCCGGCTTTCTCTTTTCCAATCTTTTCACTCTTAAGTAGCCCCCTGCACATCAGTGGCGTTACCGCCTTGCTCGGGATGATATGATTAAAAAAAAATATATATCCATTAGATTTAAACCACTGAGTCTGTTGCGGTTGATGTGAATGAATGGACAGGGGAAAAATAATATATATTTGTTATAACTTTTATTATTTTTCCGCTGTTCATTCATTCACGTCATCCGCGACAGGCATTTTTCTCATCATTTGTTTCCCTGTTTACAGTTCTGACGAGAGGGGACGAAACCGGTCGACTGGTGTTCTTTGTTTTAAAATTGATCATGGCCTATAGTAAAAAATATTCTTGCCTTTAACGCCATAATACGTTTTTGTACCGTTGTGGTGCATTGGATATAGGCTCGGAGCGAGAAATCAGGGAGCCGAGTTCGAATTCCAGCTGAATTCATTGCATTCACTTACGCACAAATACCCTTGGGAAAGGTATTAATCCGTCTATTCCTTCCAGTTATTGGTTAAATAACATGACAGATTAGGTTCTATAGCCTTGGTCGGCAACCTGTCTCCCGCAGAAAGCAATGGCAACCTACTACGGGATAATCTTCTGCCCAGTCAGTCATGTCTCTTTCGAGACATGATCGCCCAAGCGTGTACCACGTGTGGCACTTAACTGACTGACCGTCAAAAACATATTTAAATATATATATATGTGTGTGCGTGCGTGTGTATATTTGTGTGTGTGTGTGTGTGTGTGTGTGTGTGTGTGTGTGTGGACAAAATAATGGAGACAAATTCTGCCATAACAGCAAAATTTGGAAAAGTTGATTAAACTTTCAAAAGTCTGTCTATTTCAATGTTTTTTCATTTAATATTAGTAGTGTTGAAATTTTTTTTTTGCTATTTTTCTTTTTTTCTTTTTTTTTTTTATAGATATTATTTAAATAAAATCTTTAAAACCAACAGGCAGGACTATTTAAGAATTTTTAGTGAAAAACTTCATCTTATTGTTCAGTTACTGTTTCCGTAAATGACATCTTTCATAATGATTATGCAACCATTACAACTGTTAAATTTGTAGCTGAATAGCACGAGAAACATTCTAGAGAAGTAGAATATCTTATCTGGCCACTACAGTAACCAGATCTCAACATCATTGAACATTTGTGGTTCATTTTAGAAAAACAAGTGTGAAGTCAACATCCGCCACCATTATCATTGAAAAAATTGGAGAATGTTTAAGCGGTTTGGAGTATCAAAGCTACTAATTTGAATTACTCCAACATAAAGTAGAGTGACGATATCAAATGAATTGCTAAGTTTATGGCAAGGAAAGTTGATTCACTGTATCATTCCCGAATTTTTGTCGTCAGAATCCATCTTACAGACGAGGGGCGGACAAAGAAATGGAAACTTCTGGCACCATAATAGCATAACATGGAAAATTTGCTAAACTGTCCTAAGCTTGTTTATTTTTAGGCTTGTTGATTTAATATTAGTAATACTTCATTTTTTACTAAAATTGTTGATTTTCTACAAATATATTTAAACAAATTTATTAAAATCAAGACAGAACCAATTAAGTATTTTAAATGACCAACTTAATCCAATAGAACTGTTTCCAGAAGTAAATACCGTCTTTTAGGATGATAAAAATTCATTCATACTGCTAAAGTTGTAGCTGAATAGCACGAGAAAAATTCTTGTGAAGTAGAACATCTTATCTGGCCACCACAGTTCACAGATCTCAACATCATTGAGCATTCATGGTTCATTAAAAAAAAGGTGAGGAACTGATATCCTCCACCATTATCATTGAATGAATTGGATAAAAATTCCTCTGGAAACAATTTAAACTTTGTACAACTCAATTCCAACTATACTTCATTACTGCCTCATACTGAAATAAATTTGTTTGAAATTTCAATGTGTTTCCATTATTTTGTCCATCCCCTGTATTTTATACATCCAAATATTTCCATAATGGGCATTTGTATTAAACTCGACATAATTAATCGTAAGTATTATTACATGTATTACTTCTGTCTTCCCACGCATTTGAGAAATCTTAATAAAGAAAATGGGTTCTTACTCAAAGATCAAACATGCGTCTCCCTTTGTAGGGTAAACCACCGTCTGATCCGGCATGAGGTGGCGCTCGGCCATGGAGGACATCAAAGTTAAGCAATGTTCTGTTCTCCGTTTTCGAAGAAAGCATATCCTCTGCACTCAGATTCCATGTCTGCTCAGCTTCGTATATGAAATGTTAACGTAACCAAAGTGATTTTTAAAGAATTAACGGATATACTCGATTATATTCCGAGTTTTCATGATTAGTATTTTATGCCAAAAAAAAAAATGGCTTTGTTTAAGTTTCGGAGACAAAATTGAGTCAATATTCGCTTTCAACAATCAGTCAGTTAAGTGCTATACGTGATACACGCTTTGGGCAATCATATCTCTAAAAAGAAATGGTTGACTGGGTAGAAGATTATCGCGTAGTAGGTTGCCATTATTTCTGCGGTAAACTGGTTGCCAGCCAAGACTAGAGAACCCAATCTGTCCTATTATTTGACACATAGCTAGAGGGGGAAGAGATGTACTTTATTATTAAGTAGTAATTAGTTGGGGATCAGTTTATTACTTCATAACAATATAAAACTGATCCCCCACTTTATACCCAGCAGATGCCTAAATCATGTTTCCAACTATTTTATTCACTCAGTCACTTAAGTGCCATTCGTGATACACGCTTTGGGCGATCATGTCTCTAAAAAGAAATGACTGACTGGGCAGAAGTTGGTTGCCATTACGTTCTGCGGTAGACTGGTTGCCAGCCAAGGCTATAGAACTCAATCTGTCCTGTTATCTAACCCATAACTGGAGAAAAGAGACGTATTAATACCTTTCCCAAGGGTATTTGCGCGTAAGTGAATGCATGGAATTCAACTGGAATTCGAACTCGGCTCCCCGATTTTTCGTTCCGAGTCGGTATCCACTGCACTACAACGCACCACTTTCGACAATATCATTCCTTTTAAAACGATTGCTACTCTTTACTTTTACTCTTTATATTTTTACGGCTCCCGCGTACTCCCTCTACACAAATTTACTCGAGCAACTAAACTGGCAACAAGGTCCCAACCTTTTACAGTCAAAACAAACAAATACAACCGCCACTTCAACTCTACTGACTTTGTTCTCGCAGTTTCATCTGTGGAACTCCCTTTCATATATTTGCTTTCCTGATAGCTACAATATCCAAATGATTAAATGCAACGTCAACTGCCATCTCGTATCCCCTGAACTCCCATTCTTCTCTTATTCTTTCCCCAACACCCACTGTATCTTGTTATTCCACCTTTTCACTCTACTCTCACGCAACTCACTTCACACCAGCATTCCTATCCTTCTCTTAACCTGTAACTGGTTCGTCTTTCTCTTCGCTCTCATCTTACGTAACCTTTCTTTCACCTCTTATGTAGCCCCTTGTGCACCAGTGGCAGTACTGCCTTACTTAGGGTGAAACGATAAAATAAAAGAAGGAGCAGACAGAACCTTTGTGGCCTGTGTCACTCACACTGAATAAGCTGCCTAAAGTAGTGATTCGCAACGTGGGATCTTCGGTCCACAAGTTGGTCTAAGAAAATTTTACAATGGCCCTGGGAGCTTAATTTTGACAACGACGGAAAATGTGACACTGAGATCATAAGGCGTATTGACATGGCCAAAGAAGTATTCCGAAAGCTAAGCTGAGTATTGAGAGACAGGAAAAATGTCGTTGGAAACAAAGAAAAGAGTACTGGGTTGTTATGTGAAGTCTGTCCTACAATATGACAGTGAATACTGGGCAATCTCATCAAAGATGATGGAAAGATTTGAAGCGACCAGGATGTGGTCATACAGAAAAAAGATGTTGAGGATGCCATGGACCGAACGCACTCAACGATGAGGTTTTGGTGAGTTTGGACACAAAAACGAAACAAATACTTAACATCAAGAAAAGAAAGCTAAAGTTCCTGGGACAGGAAATGAAAAATAAGGGCTTGGAGAATCTGATACTCACAGGTTAGATTGTGTTTCTTGTCATAAATCAATTTCCTATATTGGCCATACTATCACTTCTCTAAGTAGACGCCTTACATGCAACCTATCTAGTGATAAAAGAAAAATAAATTATTAACCGATAATTAACAAGAACACTTATAAAAAAATTTTGTTTGGAAATATAAAAATAATATATAAATCACAATAACAAAAGCACCTGACTATAACAGAGACACTATGCATCAAACAATTTTCTCCTATCATCAACCTTACATTATTTATCTGTGTAAATATAGTTTTTAAAGTTTTTTAAAAATATAAAAGTAGTTTCCATCATTATTAACTGACTGATGAGACATTGTTCGTTCAATGTCGAAACAAAATGGACAATGTTGTAGTAGTTTGTACATGTTCAAGAGTAATAATTAATAATAAATATTCATTGCATTATTTTTATATTGAACACTGTTTTAAATTAATGTTTTGAACGTTGCAATTATTTTCTTCGTTCCTTTTTCATATATATATATATATACAGAAAAAGAGAACAAACAGTTTAGAATCCAGAGTTCTCTGGTATTTACTTTTTAAAAAGTTCTCAATACATCATAGAGCGGAATACAATTAAATTTACTTTTTCTTTAAAATTAATTTACTTTGCGTCATGGAAATTTTATGTTTCGAGATTTAAAGTTTTTCTTATCATCACTGACTGATGACAAAATCCAAAAACACGTTTGCTTATTATAGAGTTAATAAGGAGAGGAGGAAAAACTGGAAAATTAGATCTTATGAGTGTGTCTAAATTAACTAATCAGAACGAAGTTCATCTTTGAAAATTTAAAATATAGTTTTGATGTTAGGAGATGTGGAGTATTCATACATGTCTACGGAAATTATCATATTTACGCCCGGGTAGCTTACTTCAGGCAAGAAGTATACATTTTAGTTACTCTTGGGATTATATGTACCCCCTGCTCTTTGTTTTCTAAATGATTATATAAAAATACCTTTATTATCGACCCGTCTTAAAAGGATTTTTGGTATGATTAAAATATTTATATATTTTTTGGATTCAGAGTGCATTTCTTTATCAATTCGTCATATTCTTAACATATAGTAATCCTAAAATTAATAATCAATGAATTAAATTAATATTTATATTATAATACAAATTAAAGCAAATGATATTTATAAGTTAATCAATAAGCTTATATTAAGTACCTCTTCTCATTTATATATATATATATATATATATATATATATATATATATATAATTCATAACATAAATATGTTATAATATCGCTAGAAAAGTAACCATTTTGTTTCGAATCTGACTGTCTTATCAAGTGATGATGTTGATTTCAAGCAAATGATATTTATAAGTTAATCAATAAGCTTATATTAAGTACCTCTTCTCATTTATATATATATATATATATATATATATATATAATTCATAACATAAATATGTTATAATATCACTAGAAAAGTAACCATTTTGTTTCGAATCTAACTGTCTTATCAAGTGATGATGTTGATTTCAAGTTGAAGAGTTTTAAAAGTTTCAAAACTATCCAAACCCCCATAATCAAGGAGACATTATTACATAGAGAGTGGTGACCAATAAATTTGTAATTTGAACAACATAAGAACAGACTTCAAAATAATTTATTGGGGCATTAATTTTAATATTTGATTAAAAAAGAGATCAGCATAATTGATCGATTATTAGCTTCACTTCACAATAAAAATTAAAATTTATTATATATATATATATATATATATATATATTTACGCCCTCACTGATTGAGAACTCTTGAAGAATGGTAGACTTTAATAAACAGTAGCTACTCTGGCATCTACGCATCGTTCATTCAGCAATGAATTAGAACACTCTCAGCTATTGGGCGTATATAATGATAATATACACGCTAAAATAGTCTGTCTTGTTCTACCATTCTATTCTCAGAGGTAGAATCGCCGACTGACGCCAATTCGGTCGGGTTTCAATCCTGGGTACAAAGCAATTGGCTGTCTAACCGTACTGATGAGCTGTCATACAGCAAAACAGATCTGTCTGTGGATGACTATATATATATATATATATATATATATATATATATATATATATTACGAATTAATGTTAGAAACTACGAATTTTAATTTCTAAGTTTAACAAAGCATTAGATTTAAATTTTGGTAAAGTTATTCAGATATCAAACGAGAAAAAGAGACGCACACATATACAAATACATAGATATCCACATATGAACATATAGACAAATATATGCGCATACAAACATACACTCCTGATCAAAAATTTAAGACCACTTAAAAATCTTTAAAAAGAACTTTTTTTTTATGGATAGATTTTAAACTCCTCCCACTTAAGGTTATCAATACTACAATCTAAAAGCTTATGGAAACAAAAAGCTACATTCCAAATATTTTATTAAGAAATTTACATTTTTATAAAATAAGACGATTTACACATGATCAAAATTATAAAACTAGGGGTATAAATTGTTTGATCTATGGCAATTCCAATGTTTTTAGTTCAGTTAGAGATTAGCAATCACTGCGTAAAGGTGTTACCATGCCTAAAGCAAGCAAACTTATCAAAGTTGAGCGTTCTCGAATTCTCGAATTTCATAAGCAAGGTTTGTCATAGCGGGTGATCGCAGCTAAGGTAAATCGCAGTAAAACTGTGATTTGCAACTTTCTAAAGAACAGTGAGAATTATGGAAAAGCAAAATACTCTGGTAGGCCCCAAAAACTTTCTCCTGCATTGAGTAGGAGAATAAGACGGGTTGTTATGAAAGACAGGGGACTTTCTTCTAGTCAAATTAAGGCAGTCACAGATGCTGATTGCAGTCCCGTAACCATTAGACGACACTTACGACAAAAAGGCATGGTAAATAAAAAGCGTAAACAAATTCCTTGGCTGCTTTCACGTCACAAGTTGGGCCGCTTAAAGTTTGGTCGTGAATACTAAACATGGGACGTTGAGAAGTGGAAGAAAGTCCTTTTTTCTGATGAGAAAAAATCTATCACGATGGTCCTGATGGCTTCCAACGATATTGGTATAACAAAAACATGCCTCCTGAAATTTTCTCCACACGTCATAGTTGTGGAGGGTTCCTAATGGTATGGGGTGCCTTTTCTTACAGAGGAACGATGGAGCTCCAGGTGATGCAGGGTCGTCAGAGAGCGGCTGGTTGTGTTAACATGATACAAAAAGCATCTTTGATGACGGAGGGCCATCGTTTGTGTGGGGATGGATGGTTATTCCAACAGGATAATGCTGCAATCCATGTTGCAAGACGGACCTTGACCTTTCTACAAAAAAATGGGTCCCTCTCTTGGGACATCCTGCATGCTCACCGGACTTAAAGCCAATTGAAAATGTTTGGGGATGGATGACAAGAGATGTTTATCGAAATGGCAAACAATATTCAACAAAAAATGAACTTTGTGAAGCCATCTTCAGAAGCTGGAGCAACATCTCCGCACCTTAATGGAAACGCTTATTTCTAGCATGCCCGACAGAACTTTTGAAGTCATCAAAAAAAGTGGAGGTAGATTCATTATTAAATTTGGTTGTTGAATACTTTCATACACTTTTTGTACAATTTCGTAGAATTTTTGTCTCTGGTCTTATAATTTTGATCATGCGTAAATCGCCTCATTTTATAAAAATGTAAATTTCTAAATAAAATGTTTGGAATGTAACTTTTTGTTTCCATGACCTTTTAGATTGTAGTATTGTTAACCTTAAGTGGAAGGAGTTTAAAATCTATCCATAAAAAAAAAGTTATTTTTAAATATTTTTAAGTGGTCTTAAATTTTTGATCGGGAGTGTATACCAGTATGCAGACATATGTACAGATATATATATACGTACATATATATATACATAATGATATTTTTAACTTTTGTTTTTATCGACGTGTCAATTTATTCGTTAAATTTTAAAGTGAGGTTTGGAAAAACTTCTGTAAAAGCTACAGTATAGGATACAAGTAAGAAATAATTCATGTGTCATGTATAAACAAGGTCAAAACAGACAGTCATATTCAAATGGATGTGTAAACAAGCATAGTTAAGCATATACGCACGCAAATACACACGCAAAAAACAAAATACGTACGCAGCTAAGATTCTACAAAGTATCATATACAGAATAAAACCCCATATATTGAGCTATTTATATCCAACTTTTGGCATAAATACGTGCAAATAAGCACAAGAACATTCACACATAAGCAAACGCACGCATTATTACTTGTATAGACAAGAATATATATATATATATATATATATATATATATGTGTGTGAAAAGTGTATGTATATAATTATAAATATCAATATATATATATAAATATGTAATTTGTTATATATATTATATTGTTTACATATTATATATGTGTGGTACTTATTTAAAAGCGCTTAATATCAGTGATAGAGCAAACATATTCATATAGATAGGTGTGAGTTTGTAATCCTGGGTTTCACGCTTTTGCGATCGTCAGACAAACTGATTAATTTTTTTATATGTCTGCGTCTGTTGTGACGTGTACGTACGAGAAATCGACAACTATTCGTGCGTTAACATCGCTACACACCATTCGAATATGCCAACCGAATGAGTGTGTATGTGTGCAATGGCACACATATACATATATAGATACCGAACCCCGCACGATTCGCATGTGTATGTTTATCCAAACCTCAGTGACCGAACGCGCGTACGTGTGTGTGTGTGTGTGTGTGTGTGTGTGTGTGTGTGTGTGTGTGTGTGTGTGTGTCCTTGCACGCGTTGATGTGTGTACAAATGTATATATGTGTCTGTCTGCGTCTGTCGTGCCGACAGATTTTTTCCCCCCCACTTCCACAAAAATACACGAATCTAACCAATTTAAAAAAAAAATTAATCAGTTTGTCTGACGATCACAAAAGCGTGAAACCCAGGGTTACAAACTCACACGTATCTATATGAATATATATATATATATATATACGCCAAAAGTCTGCCTCCTTCTACCGAGCGCCCGAAGCTCAAAGATAGAATCGCCGACTGGCGCCAATTCGGTCTGGTTTCAATCCTGGGTAAAAGACAATCGGTTGTCTAACCGTACTATATATATATATAGATTGCCTTTTACCCAGGATTGAAACCCGACCGAAATAGCGCCAGTCGGTGATTCTACCTCTGAGCTTCGGGCGCTCGGTAGAAGGAGGCAGACTTTTTAGCGTGTATATATATATTTATATATATATATATATATATATATAATATGAAATTCAGAAATCATGTGAAATTTTGACTATTGGTGGTATAATAAAAACTTATTAATATTAACCAGATGCTAGATAAACATCTATCAAATATTAAAATGATAATTTATATTAGATTAAATACCTCATAATTATATAATTTTACGGTCTATGTTAGATTAAATGCTTCAAAATATTACTATGATAATATATACCAAATTAAATGCTTAGCAAATATTGACTTGATAATCCATGCCAGATAAAAAGTAAATCAAATAAGAGTAAATAATTGACCCCAATGAAAATAATATACATAAATTCTTAATATTACAACCTATATTGTAAAGAGAACACAGTGGACTAGGTTTACAGTGAACAGTAAGTTCATTTCTTAGGTTTAATAGATTAACCTTGTCTTTAAATCTTATGATTGCTATTTTCTCATTGAGCCAAAGATAGCAAGATAATAGAATAACGAATACTTTATTTATAAGAACTTTTACTGAAAGATAGTGCGTGCTGATACCAACGGATTTTGAACGGGTTTTTAGTAGACCCGCTATAAAACTTTATAACATCAGGATCTTCAATTGTAAAAATAATACAAAGATAAACTAGGAAACTAGCTAAGCAGTTCTTATGTAGTAGATAATCTTTGGAATTCCTACAATTACATCCGATGGTATTAGTTTTGTTATCATTAGTATTATTCATCTCAGCATTGTAATGCAACAAGTCTTTTTCTTTTTGTATTTTTTTTATACTTGTTGAAGACTTTGTTATTGTGCTTTTTAATTATTTTTTCTAAATTATCCGTGCAACAATAACGTAAGAGTATTATTTTTGAATATTTTACTAAGAAGATTAGTTTTGGGAAAGTGTTTATTAATAAGATTTAATAATTTTGTCACAATTTAATTTTAAACATTAGATTTTAAGGGGAGTAAACCAGATTATTATCCTAGATCTTTTCTTCTTCTTATTGTCATTGTTAATGGAATTTCTGAATTTGATAATAGTAGCTTTGTAACCGCTATTCATAAGGGCAAAATTATAAGATTCACTATGCTGATCGAAAATTACTTTGTTAAAAAAGTTAGTGTTGATTCTACATTCAATGGAAAAGGGTATATGTTCAAAAAGGGTTGAGAGTCAGAATTAGGATTTATATATATATTGGGTTAGAATTAAAATTTATATAAGGTTGGAAAGAATTATTGCCAAGGTCTAAAGTGACATCTAAAATCTACCTGTTTAATGTTGGTGGTTATTTTTACTTTAATACTTAAACTTTTTTGTTCTCTATGTATCATTGTCCTAATGCGGTATACTCTAACTTTAGTAGAATCCTTAAAAATAAGTAAGCCATCATCTCCATATACATAAATACTATTTGTATTAACACAATCAAAAATAATCTGAACAGAACTTCTGTATTTTAAAACAATATCCAATTCACTGTTCGAATTGTGCGAACTCCAAAGCCATAGTGAAAGGATCTTTGAAAATGGATGGATAATAATCAATTATGTCAAATTATATAAAGGTGCAATTATATTTTTTATTCTGGATGTGCGTTGTGGTACAGTGGATAGCGGCTCGGAAGGAGAAGCCGGGGAGCCGAGTTCGAATTCCAGTTGAATCCATTGTATTCACTTACGCGCAAATACCCTTGGGAAAGGTATTAATCCGTCTATTCCTTCCAGTTATGGGTTAAATAGCAGGACAGATTGGGTTCTATAGCCTTGGTCGTCAACCAGTCTACCGCAGAAAGCAATGGCAAACTACTGCGGGATAATCTTCTGCCCAGTCAGTCATGTCTCGAAAGAGACATGATCGCCCAAGAGTGTATCACGTATGGCACTTAACTGACTGACCTTTGAACCAGTTAATAACATCCGCGGTATTAATCCATTTTAGGATCCGAGGGTACTTTTAATAGACTGGTTAACTTTTTCTAAAAATGGTTTTTCTGATTCTTCTGACTTTCGTTCTAGTAAGATTAATTAGACGTGTAGATGGCTTGGATATAAAGTCCGGTTTATTAACCTTTAATAGAACATAGACTTGCAGTTTATTGAACCGGTCACTGATACATAATTTGTCAGTAATAGATTTGCCAATACAATTAATATTATCTACCAGATTGAAATTGGTAATGTCAATTTTCTTATAGATTTTGGTTAAAGTATTTTTAATTAATGTGTCATACTCCTTAGGGGATGACTCATAAAAAATGTCAGTTTTATCCTAGCTAACATATATGTTACCTGATCTATTAATGTCCTTAACGATATTATTCAGATTTTTTGGAAAGAATTCTATTTTTACGGAAGGTTAATCCATTAATAGTTTCCAGTATGTCATTTTCAAATCCAGAAAGAGCTTCAATAATTGGTACTGCTTTTAAACGCTTAAAACCATACATTTCCTGTTTAGGTACACGGTCTTGGTCAAGAAGAATGAAATGTGTTTTCCATTCTTCGAATAAGAATATTATTAGGTCTACTTTGTATTGATCACTTTTTTTAAGAATAATGTTTGTTTTTTTCTTTTTGGGGAGACGAAATTTTATTCCAGCCATACCTACCGTATATATAATGCATTTGCTTTGATAAAGTCCCTGAAAGGATGAACCTTTCCTTTCGTTTTTATTCAAATTGTACTTTTACAAATGCGTTGTGGTGCAGTGGATATCGGCTCGGAACGAGAAATCGGGGAACCGAGTTCGAATTCTAGTTGAATTCATTGCATTCACTTAAGCGCAAATACCCTTGGGAAAGTTATTAATCCGTCTCTTCCTTCCAGTTATGGGTTAAATAATAGGACAGATTGGGTTCTATAGCCTTGGTTGGCAACCAGTCTACTGCAGAAAGCAATGGCAACCTACTGCGGAATAATCTTCTGCCCAGTCAGTCATGTCTCTTTCGAGACATGATCGCCCAAGCCTGTATCGCGCATGACACTTAACTGACTGACTTTTACAAATATATTCAAAATTAAATTTTCTTGCTCATATATTATTTTATAACCATTATTTTTATTTTATATACTTATAATATAAGTAATAAATATATAATATTTATATTTGAATATACACAAAGTCTGAAAAATATTATATTTATTTATTTCTGTTAACCATCCTGAATGTTTCAGAAAACATATTTTTTTTTAATCCTTTCACCCCGAGCAAGGCGGAAACGCCACTGATGTGCAGGGGGTTACATAACTGTAAGAAGATTAATTAGAAAAGAGTGAGGAGTACAAACTAGTTAGAAAGGAACAATAGAAAGCAGGTGCGATGACAGATACATAGGTGGAGGGAAAGGGAAGGTTATACAGGGGTGGGGGAGAGAGCTAGAGTCCAGTGATTAGTAGATGAGTATTGACTTTGCATTTAAATTTCTGGATGTTGTAGCCGTCAGGAAAGCAAGAATACGGGAGCGAGTTCCACAGGCGGGAAATGTGAGAGAAGAAGCTGCAGGAGTAGAATTGTCCTCTGCATTTGGCTAACCTGACTGTGAATGGGTGGGACCCAGTTGCCAGTCTGGTTGCACGAGTAAACACCTGTTGAGAAGGCATCAGTGACTTAAGCTCGTCCGAGCAGAAGCCATGAAAGTATTTATAGAACAGACAAAGGGAGGCCACATTTCGACGATGGGAAAGTGGCTGCAGTCGAGTCGCCAGATCAGTACCTATCACATTACAGACTCTCCTTTGGAGCTTGTCAAGAACACTGAGGAGAACGGCAGGGGCACCTGACCATAAATGGCAGCAGTACTCCATGCACGGACGGATGGTTGACTTGTATATATGCAGGATGGATTCAGGTGGAAAAACATCTAGGATCGACATAGTGAACCAACCTTCAGAAAAATATGCGTTTCTCAGCAGAAGTCGTATCTGCGTCTCACTTTGGCAGATCCAGTGAGCTTTAGACATTCTTGGCCATGAAGAGAGAGAGAGAAAGAGAGGGAGAGAGAGAGAGAGGAAGAAATAGAGAGAGAGAGAGAGAGAGGAAGAAAGAGAGAGAGAAAGTGAGAGTTCCGCACAATGATTCCTGACTGTCGCTCTGATTAAATCTCGAAGTTTTCAATCCTGTCATGAAATGTTGAATACTAAACGAGATTATAGGAGACTAAAAGGAAAAATGCGGGATATTTATTTATTTGTTTATCGTCATTGGTGTCAAATTTTGTTTGAGTTGTTATTAATGAGAATGAGATTTTCACTGAAGCCTTTCTGTAAAATAAACAAGTGACAGTCGAGTGTTTAGCATAGGTTCGATCTTATTTGCGGATTAACGTTGTGGAAAGAAAGAAAGAAAGAAAGAAAGAAAGAAAGAAAGAAAGAAAGAAAGAAAGAAAAGGAAATATTGGTAGCTTGGTAGGTAAAAAAGAGGCGAGAGACAGATGTAAATAAAGAAAAAAGAATTAGCTTGTTAAGTAAAACAGAAGAGAAAGGAAAAAGAAAGAAAGAAAAAAGAAAGAAAGAGTGATACCTTGGTAGGTAAAAAAGACAGAAATGGAAAGAAAGAAAGAAAAAAACAAAGAAAAAAGAAAGAAACATTTGTAGCTTGGTATGTAAAAAGAAAGAAAGAAAGAAAAAAGAAAGATTCGTATCTTGTAGGTAAAAAAAGAGAGAGAGAGAGAGAGAGAGAAATGAAGAGAGAAGAAAGAAAAAATAGTAGCTTTGTAGGTAAAAAGAAAAAAGAAGCAGAAATGGAAAGAAGAAAGAAGAAAAATTGGTAGCTTGTTAGGTAAAAAGAGGAATTGAGAGAAATGGAAAGAAAGAAACAAAGAAACAAACAAACAAACAAACAAGAAAGATTATTAGCTTAATAGATAAATAGGAGCTAGACAGAAATGGAAAGAGAAGAAGAAAAAATGAAAGATTGATAACTTGGTAGATAAAAGAGAATAAAAGAGACAAAAATGAAAAGAAAGAAAACAGCAAAGAAAGATTTGTCGCTTGAAATTAGGTTGTTACAAAAATAATGGCTGATTTTAGAAACGTAATTTTGTTCTTGAATAATTAACTGAAGAAATGTTGAAATTATTCAAAATACGAGCCTTGAGCATCTATGCACCTCTGCGATCGATCGACGACATTATTTATTCCTCGTTGACAAAAAGTTATTGGCTGTGATGTGATTGGCTGTGATGCAACGAAGTCTTTGAAAGCTGATTCCACTTTTGGTTTGCAATTGTTCGTTGCCAAGACTACATGTCCTCTACCTGCTTCATCTTCAGGGATCTTATCACCAGTGCAGAATTTCTGGAACAACATTCGTACTGTTTGATCATTTGTAGACCAATCTCTCCATGCTCTGTTGATATTGGCAGAAGTTTGAGGGGCACTGTGCCCAAGTTTGAAATCATGCAAGAATAGTAAACGAAGATTAGGTTTTTTCATGTTCATAATTAAAGGCTTCAAGAATATTTCTGTCTGAAAATAAGGTAAAAATTATTAAAGAGCATACGTTAATTATTACGTATACCCAAATTCATCTAATATATACGGTGAATACTATGTTAAAATGGGTTTTCTTCGATCGGACATTATTTTAATAACAACTTAATAAATAGAAAGACGAGAGGAACAGATATAGAAAGAAAGAAAGAAAGAAAAGAAAAGAAAAGATCGATAGCTTCGTGAGTAAAAAAGAGAAAAGGGATAAAAAGAAAGAAAGATTAGTAGGTCAAATATAGGAGAGGGGCACAAATCAGTTAAGTGCCATACGTGATACACGGTTGGGCGATCATGTCTCGAAAGAGACATGACTGACTGGGCAGAAGATTATCCCGCAGTAGGTTGCCATTGCTTTCTGCGGTAGACTGGTTGCCGACCAAGGCTATAGAACCCAATCTGTCCTGCTATTTAACCCATAACTGGAAGGAATAGACGGATTAATACCTTTCCCCAAGGGTATTTGCATGTAAGTGAATACAATGGATTCAACTCGGCTCCCTGGCCTCTCGTTCCGAGCCGATATCCACTGTACCACAACGCACATCCTATATATATATATATATATATATATAGTCATCCACAAACAGATCTGTTTCGCCGTATCACAGCTCATCAGTGCGGTTAGACATCCGATTGCTTTTACCCAGGATTGAAACCCGACCAAATTGGTGTCAGTCGGCGATTCTACATCTGAGCTATGGCCGCTCGGTAAAAGGGGGCAAACTTTTAGCGTGTAATGTATCATACACCAGTAGCTAGAGTGCTCTAATTCATCACTGAATGAGCGATGTGTGTGTGTGTGTGTGTGTGTGTGTGTGTGTGTGTGTGTGTGTAAACAAATCTTTGGAGGTACAAAATATGCACATTACTTTAAAAGCAAGGCATTTATTAAAAGTCTCAAGAGCTCTTTCATCCAACATCTCATCAGGAGAAAATTGTTGGAATCATATATCAATCGAGAAAACAGCAACGAAAATGGAGAGCAAAAAAAGGGGGAACGCTAATATGTATATATATATAACGAGGTGGGGGAAGAAATCCCGTGTAAATAATTATCGAGGGACAGTTAAAATAAAATATCCCCCAACAAATAAAGAGACTTAACAAAATCCTTCTTCCGGCAAAGAGATGGCTTCCATAATGATATGCAGACTGATTCCAAAATCTTTAATTGATTATTGGAACCAGCTACATGTAAAAATTTGAACCACTCTTTCTTATACGACTTAGCACAGGCTAATATATATATAAGGCAAGGTGTGTGTCTGTCTATCTGTCTGTCCTTTATACAAATTTACAATTTTTATTCGATTCTCACCAAACTTCGCACAAATATTTTTAACAGGGTTCCAATCAGCGATTTATTTTTTCTGATTTTCTCCCGATATCGGAAATCGATAACCTGATATCCGATCAGGTTTGATCAAGATCAGGACTTCAGCCCTTTTATCGTTGTTCTTGCTGCAGAATTTGCTCTAACTTCATAAAATTATAGTTTTTAATCTCAAACATTAGTAGATCTTCTTAGACGACTCATTTTCCCCGATATCGGAAATCAATATCCCCGATATTCTATCGAATCCATCAATATGGCTCATTTTCTCCAATTTTACCCCCAAAGAGTACGATAAGTTTTCAGGGTCTTATTTAGGTTAGTTTATCATTGGATGACTTATTTGACGCCGATATTGGAAATCGATACACCGATATCCTATCGGGTCTGATCAAAATCAGGTTTTCAGCCCTTTTATTTTGGTTTTTGCTTCGAGTTTTGCTCTAAGCAGATATAATTGTAGTTCTTAGTCTCAACTATGACACCATTTACTCAGAGGATTTATTGGACTTATTTAGCCTTCAAAATTCAGTTTGCGTAGGAAAACTTATTTGATATCGATGCTGGAAATCAGAATTTGACTTACATACATTAATTTTTCTTTCAATCTACGTCTTCGCTTTGACTGGAAACAACTATTTCTTTTTAGTCTTTCGTGCCAACATCCAAGAGTCTGAGCTACAGGACCATGGACTAGTTTTAAAGCTTTCATTACACTCAAGCAGCGCTGCGCTATACTGCTAGTATATATATATATGTAAGGTTTGAGACGCTATTACGATGAATGGTGTCAACATTTATTTCTCTTGATATTATATTTCCTTTTATTGTATCTCTTTGTCTTTTCTTTTTCTCTTTTTGCTTTCCGGTCAGTTTTTTCTGTTTCCCCTTTTTTCTTTTTTCTCTTTTTTTTCTTTTTTCTCTTTTTTTTCTCTTTTTTCTTTTCTATACATTAATCAATCGTCTATCTTTTCTTTATCATTGCTTTCCGCTTTCTTTGGGGTTCTTTTCGAATGAGCAAGAAATTTTTGTAAATAAACCGTTACAAATGTCTATTCTAATATGGACATGGGAGCGTCTGTGTAAAATAAAATAAATGAAAAGAAATTTGTTTTGGTGTGGGGATATTTTGAGAACCAACTGTTGTACTATTTGGGCCTGACGAAGCACGATAACAACATCAGGACGCGGTGAAATATGTATTACCCATTGTAATAATCTAAAATCTTTTATAAATTTTATAACTCTGTTTACTTAAATAAATGAATTTAACATTGAGTTCTCTTGAGTTCGTCTCTATCGGAATTTGCCTGGATTGTATCCCAAGTGTGCTATGTTATATATATATATATATATATATATATATATATATATATATATCTTGAAAAGATTCTTGGTGGTACAAACTTTTATTATAGCAAGGAATATATATATATATATATATATATATATATATATATATGCGTGCGCATATGTGTGTGTATCCGTGTGTCACGCTCAGAGAGTTCGGATTATTTTTTTCTGTCTTAATACAACATATTCAACACTAGGTACATGTTTTAGATGTTTATGTTATCGTCACTCTAAACGGAATATCAATATAAACGGTTTACCTATATAAATATTTTGCCTTATATATATGTATCATAAAAATAATAGATATGAACAGGAGGAAAATTCTCGAGAGTGCCCCTATCGGACCCTATCAAAATATAAATCTACAGCCCTGTTTTTTCTTCGATCTTATCTTTTCTGATATAATTTTAACTTTTACAAGCCAACAATTACGACCACAAAGATGATGAAATTTAAAAGAAACAGAGATGTACAATACGTCTATACTAAATCATAACAATTTGCTTTAAACAATATTCATCAATGAAAAATATAACAATCTTGAATATTACTAGCTTAATTTTCTCTTACCAGATTTTTAATTGCGTCACGTTTTATCCTTCACATATTTTGACTGACTTGTCAGACACCTGGTGAATATTAATGGCGGTTCTCAAATTTAAAGGCCTTGATAAACCAACGACATCCTTGCTCTTAAATGTAAACACATGCAATACAATAATTCCTAAATTTGAATTAATAAAGTCTCCCAGAGGATGAAACACTGAGAATAGATTTTTCCGCTTGTCTTTCTATTCCTTTTGTTCCGTTCCACATACGCTATCTAAAAATAATTTACACATAAAGAATAATATATATATATATAGCTGTGATACAGCATAATAGATCTGTATCTGTCTGCGTATGACAATATATATATATATATACGTTTACACACAAAGTATAATATATATATATATATATATATATATATATATATATATATATATATATGTTTGCTCTACTTTGGTATTGAGCGCTTTAGTGTTAGGGTTTTCGTCTTGGTTTTTTTTTCTTTCTTACGAGTGCTTGACTTTTTGTTCATGTACTTCATTTGTTTCTTTTTTTTCCTTCCCCCTTCTTTTCCCTCCGAGTTCGTTCTCGGTGGGTTATACAAGACGATTTAAATTATAGCTTGGTTAATACTAGTTTTAGTATTGGTATTGTTGTTGCTACAGTTAATATTATATATATATATATATATATATATATATATATATATATATATATATATATATAAATTAAAAAAGGATTAATTCAATGATGTTGAATGGCCATTTCGATATGATATATCTTTTTATTCCCTTTAAAAATAATTATGCCTTTTTAAGTAAAGGCCTTTTTCTAATTCTCCAAAGTTTTTGGGAAGTTAGGTTTTTGAATATGTCCAGCGTCTGTAATATTTAAAAAAAATTTTTTTCTTTCTTTTCTTTTCTTTTCGTTTTCCCTCCAGTTCTTCCTTTATCTCTCTTATCTCCCACCTTTTTTCCGTGTTGCTTAACCTTACGTCGATTTAACACGGCTGTCTGTTAATTTTTAGTTACAATTCTCTTTCCTTCTTTTGCGAACCCAGACGATGTCAATTTTTTCTTTTCTTGTTTATTTGATTTTATTTTGTTTTATCTTTTTCTTTTTCTTTTTCTTTTCCTTTATTTTTCCTTATTTTCTGTTTTAATTTCTTTGCAAATCTATTTAAAAAGAAAAGTAGACTAATTTTTCTCCAGTTTCTGAAAGGATTTTTCTGTTGCTGAAGTGATGTGTTATCCCCCGTGGGGATCTTCATATCGAAATGGCCATTCATCATTGAATTAATCCTTTTTTAATTTATATTTGCTCTGTAATATTTTATTACATGGAGCTCTCTTCCTGTATCATTTTTTAATATTAAAATAAAATTTTTAATATTAATTAGTATCGGGTTTTTGGAATTTACCTTCCTGCTTTTTTCCCTTGGATTGAAGTATCTGAATTAATATATATATATATATATATATATATATATATATATATATATATATATAATTATTAACCATTTATTGATCAAACTTAAATCAGAAGTGGTGTACAGTGCTCAATATGTACTTAATGTAGTGTCTTTAAATGATCTAATTTGAAAGTCAGTTGATTGAGCAACCTTGGTTTCAACTTTTTAGTATCTTCAAGAATTTTATATTCTCGTTTTTTTTTAATTCCAAACGTATAAGAGGGATGTTCACAACGCATGACTGGAAGGTTAAAATAACTGAAATTTCAAAATAAGGCAGGAGCATTCCAACAATTATAAACACTTTCATCTATTTATCTAACTATATATATATATATATATATATATATATATATATATATATATCAGTTTACATCTATGTATATATGTAAGTATTCATGTAACCATCTATCCGTGTGTAGATGCACTTAACTATTTCGTATAGTTATCTCAATAATTTCGTAAATATATATGTCAGTATACATCTATCTTGCAGTCTGTTCACATCTATTTATTTGCTTGAATTATATATATATATATATATATATATGTGTGTGCGTGTGTGTGAGTGTGTGTGTGTGTGTGTGTGTCAGTTAACATATATCAATCTATCTTATTATAATTTTACGTCAGTATGCCTTTATCATATTTAGTTATTTTTTATTTTAGTTAATTATATATATTTATATGTATCAATCTAAAATCAATCTATCTATATATATATTAAATTTAGTTGTCAGTCTACATATACCTATCTATATATGATCTATTTTATAAAATCAAAATGTGTGTGAACAGATATCAGTGTACACCACCTATCTGTCAGTCTTATGATTATGTCTCTCTGGTAGTATCTATCTATCTATCTATCTATCTATCTATATATATATATATATATATATATATATATATATATTGCAGTCTGCTCACATTTATTTTTCTGTTTATGTATGTATGTATGTATGTATGTATGTATGTATGTATGTACACTACCGACCATAATTATTAGGTTACCCTAGTGTTTTAAAAAAAATGATTTATTTCATATTATTTTTTAGTATCTATTGTCAAGTGAATAATTGTAATGAAAATAGAATGGTTCTTTTTGTAGTATTGCACAATAACATGTACATCAAATGAATTTATCAATATCTAATAATTACCTATATTGCGGTTTTATCAATGAAAGAATGAAGAAAATTTAGGGTGATTCGGACGAGTTCATCTTTGCTTCCTTGCCTTGTAAAATTTTGCAATTAATAATAACAAAGGAACCCTTCAATTTTCATTTGGAAATAAATACTAAAAATAGTATGAAATACATCATTTTTATTAAAAAACTGGGGTGGCCTAATTATGGCCGGTAGTGTATGTATGTATCTTATTTAATTATGCATGGGTTATTTCTTAATTATCATCATTATATATTTGTATATAAATATGTCTTTTCATATCTCACTCTCTGACAGTCTATTCAAATCTCTCTCTCTCTCTCTAACTATCTATCTATGCATTTATCCATTTTATTTAGTTATATATATATATATATATATATATATATATATATATATATATATTTTAGTTGATCATATATATATATATATATATATATATACCAGTCTACATATATCCTGTAGTCTGCTCACAAATATCCACTTTATTTATTTGTGGGCGTATGTATAGGTCAGTCTACATCTATCTATCTATCTATCTATCTATCTATCTATCTATCTATCTATCTATCTATGTCTAATTACATCTACCGTTTATCTTTATAAATGTAAGTCGGTAGTTTTAACCAATCAGCTTAGTTGGTGGTAAACTGGTTGTATATTACTTCAAAGCTCTCTTTAAATCATTCACCGCGGGAAGCTACAGTTGGCCTTGAGACGTTTTACAGGAAAATTGCGTCTCTTAAGAGGCAATATTTTTACTCGATTACTCTTGAAAAGTGTCTGCGGTTTTGGCGTGAAACGGGAACTAGATGACGACGCCATTTCTGATCAATAAAAAGAGGAGAACAAACAAACAAACCAACAAACAAAAGTAGATATAACAACCCCAGTCGCCAGGACAGGATACCATAATTTGTGCTGAAAATATTTCAAGTCCGTCAAGATTAGGTTAGTGACAGACAGCAATTTTTGCAATATTATGTTTTCGGTAAGTGGGCTTTAACGTAGACATTTGTGGGTATGTTGAATTAAACAAGATAGCTTTTTATTTAATTTAACATATCTAACTAAATTAACAATTGTCTCTTATGGTTGACTTTATGAATTTTAAACGAACCGCAAAATGAAGGTCGTTCTGAATGGGCGTGCCTCTTCGTCCTACAGCACGAATGCTGGTGTCCCACAAGGCTCTATCCTGGGCCCGACGCTCTTCCTTATTTTCATCAACGACCTCCCAGATGAGATCAAGTCCCAAGTAGGCATCTACGCAGATGACACTACAATATACTCCCGCTCCAGTAAGAAACCTGTCGTGGCGGACAGACATAATCTCGCTGCTGACCTTGAGCGGATTACACTCTGTGGTGAACTGGGGCAAGAAGTGGCTTGTCAACTTCAATTCCTCTAAGACCAAGCTGTTGTCTGTCAACCATTACAGGCAACCTCTTTTGCCTCCCATAAGCATGGACCAGATGAATCTCCCGGAGAGTAATACACTACGCCTCCTCGGACTTACCCTGTCCTCAGACCTCAAATGGAAGCACTATATTGAGTCCATAGCAAAATCTACTGCTAAGAAGATTGGGTCACTATGTCGATCCAGGATGTTTTTTCCACCTGAATCCATCCTGCATATATACAAGTTAACCATCCGTCCGTGCATGGAGTACTGCTGCCATTTATGGTCAGGTGTCCCTGCCGTTCTCCTCAGTGTTCTTGACAAGCTCCAAAGGAGAGTCTGTAATGTGATAGGTACTGATCTGGCGAAACGACTGCAGCCACTTACCTTCGTCGAAATGTGGCCTTCCTCTGTCTGTTCTATAAATACTTTCATGGCTTCTGCTCGGATGAGCTTAAGTCACTGATGCCTCCTCAACAGGTGTTTACCCGTGCAACCAGACTGGCAACTGGGTCCCACCCATTCACAGTCAGGTTAGCCAATGCAGACGACAATTCTACTCCTGCAGCTTCTTCTCTCGCACTTCCCGCCTGTGGAACTCACTCCCGTATTCTTGCTTTCCTGACGGCTACGACCTCCAGAAATTTAAAAGCAAAGTTAATACTCACCTACTAACCACTGGACTCTAGCTCTCTCCCCTCCCCTGTATAATCTTCACTTTCTCTCCGCCCATGTATCTGTCATTGCACCTGCTTTCTCAGCTTTCTATTGTTCCTTTCTAACTAGCTTGTACTCCTCACTCTTTTCTAATTAATCTTTCTACATTTATGTAACCCCCTGAACATCAGTGGCGTTTCTGCCTTGCTCGGGGTGAAATGATTAAAAAAAAATACTAGATTGCTAGATAGGTCTGTAAAAATGTGTAGGTGTAACTGCAGTTTCTTTTCTAGCAATTCTCGCTTCTGGAACTCTGTTTCGACTCCATGTTTTCCCGTCAACTTTAATAGTAAAAAATTAAATGCAATGTCAATTGTTATCTACTATCTTCCTGATTCTTTTTATAATCGTTTCACCCCAAGCGAGACAGTACTGCCACTGGTGCTACATAAAATGGAGAGCGAAAAGAAAGAGTAACAAGATACAGGGGCTCTCGGAGATTGGATAGGAGTAGCATTGAAATACTGATGTGAGGTATGCGACAGGAAGAAGAATAAGAGGGGGTGTCGGGTAAACGATAAGAGAAAGATGGGAATCAAGTATAGTAATATTTTTTAATCGTATCACCCCGAGCAAGGCGGTAACGCCACTGATGTGCAGGAGGCTACGTAATAGTGAGAAGATTGGTAAAGAGAAAGCCGGAAACCATATCCTAAACAGGGAACAAGGGATGAGCCTCTTAACCTGTTCAATAGACGTGGGTGGGTTGTGAACCGGGCGATAGATAGAAATATCTACTCCAATTGAAAAAAAAATGAGAAGATTGGTAAAAAGAAAGCCGGAAACCACATCCTAAACAGGGAACAAGGGATGAGCCTCTTAACCTGTTCAATAGACGTGGGTGGAGTGTGAACCGGGCGATCGATAGATCTATCTACTCCAATTGATAATAAAGCTGGCAATCGACGCTGCTCTTAAAATCTTGGAGATTGTGGCTTATCAAGGGAGCAAGTATACCGAATGGAGTTCTTTAGGCAGGAAGTGCGGGAAAAGTAACTGTTTTGACTGTAAAAGGGTGGTACATGGTTGCCTGTTTAGTAGCACGAATAAATTCATGTAGAGGGGATACCAGGAAGATATATTGGTTGGAGCAAAAGCCATGAAAATATTTGAAACCAGAGATTAAACCAGAGGTGAGTCACATCCCGTCGGTGAGAAAATGACTACAGTTAAGCTACCAAATCAGGATTGATTGCACACCTTTTTTGTTCCTTAGTAATGTTTCTTCTTCTTCTTCTTCTATGTGCCCTGTCCCTTCAGGACGTAGGCGATCATGGATCTCCACGTCTCCCTATCCCTTGTGGCTCTCCACGTCTCCCTATCCCTTGTTTGCTCCTGTTGCTCCTGGCAATCCCCGTTCCGTCATCCACCTGATCAGGCTCTGCAAATATGTTATTCGCTGCCTTTCTCTCTCTCTCTCCTTCCTTCTATCTGTCCAGTCAGTATCAGGTTCTCCAGGTTCTCCTTCCTCATTGCATGTTCCAGGAACTTCAGTTGTCTCTTCTTGATGCTCAGCATCAATTTCCTTTTTGTTGCCATTCTTTCTAACACCTCGTCGTTGCTTGTATGCTCAGTCCACGATATCCGTAGCATCCTTCTGTAGAACCACATTTCGTGCCGCTTCCAGTTTTGTCCTCATTTTCGATGATATTGTCCAGCATTATTTTCTAATTCTTTCTCACCTTCTAATGCCTTATAACTTAGTGGCTTTACTGCGTTGGGCCAGGGAATTTTTCCCGTCTGAAACAATCCTGCACATATATAAATTTACCATCCACTCGTGCATTGAATATTGATGCCATATCTGGTCGGGTGCCCCTCCTATCCACCTCGGTTTCTTTGACAAAATCCAACGGAGAATCTGTAATGTGATCGATTCCGACTTTCTCAGCGGCGCAATGTGGCTTCCCTGTGTCTCTTCTACGAATACTTTCACGGCATCTGATCCGATTAAATTAGCTCACGGGTACCCGCTATATATTGATTTACTCGAGCCATAAAATTAGCAACTAGCTCCCACCCTTTTACTGTGAAACCAATAAATTATAAACACAAATTCTATTCCATCAGCTTCTTTTCTCGCACTTTCCGCCTGTGGAATTCTCTTCCGTTTACTTGCTTCCCCGATAGCTACAATCTCCAAGAATTTAAATGTAAGGTCAATAATCATCGCCTATTTCCCTAACCTGCATCCTTCCTCTCATGCTCCTCTCTCAGTCCACTCTCATCCTTCTATTACCCACTTCTTGTTACCCCCTATAACCTGTCACTCTTTCTCATAACTTTCCTCTTATATAACCCCTTGCAAAACAGTGGCAGTAAAATTCCTTGTTTGGGGCGATATGATTATTAAAAATATATATATATATTTCAGTAAAACTCCATAATTTCTACGCTCCATCTGTGGTATTCACTCTCATATAGGTTGAGAGATATTAGATAAGATTTCAGTACTCGTTTCTTTGTTTCATTCGCTTCAAGTCTCCATTTTATCTTTGGAGGAAATTGTCCAATATTACAGCAATATAGAAGGACTAGTAGTCTTTCATTGGTTCTAATACCACAAGTATCTCCTTTATCTGTGAGGGAATGTCCAGCATTCACTGCTATATTGGATGGGTGATATTAAGTAAGTGTTCAGTACTCATTTGTTTGTGTCTAACTCCCCATGTCTATTCTTTATTTGTGAGGTGAGATGTCCAGCATTCACTGCTATATTGGATGGGTGATATTAAGTAAGTGTTCAGTACTCATTTGTTTGTGTCTAACTCCCCATGTCTATTCTTTATTTGTGAGGAGATGTCCAGCATTCATCAAGTTATATTGATGGGTGATATTAAGTAAGTGTTCAGTACTCATTTGTTTGTGTCTAACTCCCCCATGTCTATTCTTTATTTGTGAGGAGATGTCCAGCATTCACTGCTATATTGGATGGGTGATATTAAGTAAGTGTTCAGTACTCATTTGTTTGTGTCTAACTCCCCATGTCTATTCTTTATTTGTGAGGAGATGTCCAGCATTCACTGCTATATTGGATGGGTGATATTAAGTAAGTGTTCAGTACTCATTTGTTTGTGTCTAACTCCCCATGTCTATTCTTTTATTTGTGAGGAGATGTCCAGCATTCACTGCTATATTGGATGGGTGATATTAAGTAAGTGTTCAGTACTCATTTGTTTGTGTCTAACTCCCCATGTCTATTCTTTATTTGTGAGGAGATGTCCAGCATTCACTGCTATATTGGATGGGTGATATTAAGTAAGTGTTCAGTACTCATTTGTTTGTGTCTAACTCCTCATGTCTATTCTTTATTTGTGAGGAGATGTCCAGCATTCACTGCTATATTGGATGGTGATATTAAGTAAGTGTTCAGTACTCATTTGTTTGTGTCTAACTCCCAGCGTCTATTCTTTATTTGTGAGGAGATGTCCAGCATTCACTGCTATATTGGATGGGTGATATTAAGTAAGTGTTCAGTACTCATTTGTTTGTGTCTAACTCCCCATGTCTATTCTTTATTTGTGAGGAGATGTCCAGCATTCACTGCTATATTGATGTGTATATTAAGTAAGTGTTCAGTACTCATTTGTTTGTGTCTAACTCCCCATGTCTATTCTTTATTTGTGAGGAGATGTCCAGCATTCACTGCTATATTGGATGGGTGATATTAAGTAAGTGTTCAGTACTCATTTGTTTGTGTCTAACTCCCCATGTCTATTCTTTATTTGTGAGGAGATGTCCAGCATTCACTGCTATATTGGATGGGTGATATTAAGTAAGTGTTCAGTACTCATTTGTTTGTGTCTAACTCCCCATGTCTATTTTATTTGTGAGGAGATGTCCAGCATTCACTGCTATATTGGATGGGTGATATTAAGTAAGTGTTCAGTACTCATTTGTTTGTGTCTAACTCCCCATGTCTATTCTTTATTTGTGAGAGATGTCCAGCATTCACTGCTATATTGGATGGGTGATATTAAGTAAGTGTTCAGTACTCATTTGTTTGTGTCTAACTCCCCATGTCTATTCTTTATCTGTGAGGGAATGTCCAGCATTCACTGCTATATTGGATGGGTGATATTAAGTAAAGTGTTCAGTACACATTTGTTTGTGTCTAACTCCCCATGTCTATTCTTTATTTTCAGAGGGAAAGATGTCAAGCATTCACTGCTATATTGGATGGGTGATATTAAGTAAGTGTTCAGTACTCATTTGTTTGTGTCTAACTCCCCATGTCTATTCTTTATTTGTGAGGAGATGTCAAGCATTCACTGCTATATTGGATGGGTGATATTAAGTAAGTGTTCAGTACTCATTTGTTTGTGTCTAACTCCCCATGTCTATTCTTTATTTGTGAGGAGATGTCAAGCATTCACTGCTATATTGGATGGGTGATATTAAGTAAGTGTTCAGTACTCATTTGTTTGTGTCTAACTCCCCATGTCTATTCTTTATTTGTGAGGAGATGTCACATTCACTGCTATATTGGATGGGTGATATTAAGTAAGTGTTCAGTACTCATTTGTTTGTGTCTAACTCCTCATGTCTATTCTTTTATTTGTGAGGAGATGTCAAGCATTCACTGCTATATTGGATGGGTGATATTAAGTAAGTGTTCAGTACTCATTTGTTTGTGTCTAACTCCCCATGTCTATTCTTTTTTGTGAGGAGATGTCCAGCATTCACTGCTATATTGGATGGGTGATATTAAGTAAGTGTTCAGTACTCATTTGTTTGTGTCTAACTCCCATGTCTATTCTTTATTTGTGAGGAGATGTCCAGCATTCACTGCTATATTGGATGGGTGATATTAAGTAAGTGTTCAGTACTCATTTGTTTGTGTCTAATCCCCATGTCTATTCTTTATTTGTGAGGAGATGTCCAGCATTCACTGCTATATTGGATGGGTGATATTAAGTAAGTGTTCAGGTACTCATTTGTTTGTGTCTAACTCCCCATGTCTATTCTTTATTTGTGAGGAGATGTCCAGCATTCACTGCTATATTGGATGGGTGATATTAAGTAAGTGTTCAGTACTCATTTGTTTGTGTCTAACTCCCCATGTCTATTCTTTATTTGTGTGAGGAGATGTCCATTCACTGCTATATTGGATGGGTGATATTAAGTAAGTGTTCAGTACTCATTTATTTGTGTCTAACTCCCCATGCCTGCCTTTTATTTGTGAGGAGATGTCCAGCATTCACTGCTATATTGGATGGGTGATATTAAGTAAGTGTTCAGTACCATTTGTTTGTGTCTAACCTCCCAATGTCTATTTTTATTTGTGAGGAGATGTCCAGCATTCATCACATATTGATGGGTGATATTAAGTAAGTGTTCAGTATTTGTTTGTGTCTAACTCCCCATGTCTATTCTTTATTTGTAGAGATGTCCAGCATTCACTGCTATATGGGATGGGTGATATTAAGTAAGTGTTCAGTACTCATTTGTTTGTGTCTAACTCCCCATGTCTATTCTTTATTTGTGAGGAGATGTCCAGCATTCACTGCTATATTGGATGGGTGATATTAAGTAAGCGTTCAGTACTCATTTGTTTGTGTCTAACTCCCCATGTTCATTCTTTATTTGTGAGGAGATGTCAAGCATTCGCTGTCATATAAGAGGATCAATATTAAATAACAGTTCAGTTTTCTTTAATTTTGTTTTTTGTTGCATCAATTCACGTCTTTATCTGTGAGGAGGTTATCAGGCATTTATTCCATATCAGTCAGTTAAGTGGCATACGTAATATACGCTTTGGGCGATCATGTCACGAAAGAGTCATGACTGACTGGGCAGAAAATTATCCTGCAGAAGGTGGCCAATCTATCCTATTATTTAACCCATAACTTGAGGGAAGAGACGGATTAGTACCTTTCCCAAAGGTATTTGTGCATAAGTGAATGCAAGGAATTCAAGTGGAATTCGAACTCGGCACTCCGTTCTCTCGTTCCGTGTTGATATTCACTGCACCACAACTCACATCTGTATAAAAGGCCTAATAAAAGATCATCATACTTTTCTTTGTTTCTGTTGCTTCAAACCTCTTCTTCATCCTTGGGGAGATTGTCAAGCCCTCACTGCCATATAGGTAGTCTGATATTACATAACATTTTGTCGGCTTTACTTTATTTCTGTTGTTTCAAGTCTCTTCATATGCGAGAAGAATTTCCAGTCTCACTGCCAAATCAGCCAGTTAAGTACAATACGTGATACACGATTGGGTGTTCATGACTCGAAAGAAACGTGACTGACTAGGATTTCTCATTGGAGATTACCATTTCTTTCTGCGGTAGACTGGTTGCCAACCAAAACTATAGAACTAAATCTGTCCTGCTATTTAACCAATAGCTGGAGGGAGAAGTGAAGGATTAATACCTTTCCGAAGGGTATTTGCAAGTAAGTGAATGCAAGGAATTCAACTGGAATTCGAACTCGGCACTCCGTTCTCTTGTTCCGTGTTGATAGTCACTGTACCACAAAGCACAGGCCGTATAGCAGAACTGAAAATGCATAACAGTTTAGTAGTTTTTTCTTTGATTATGTTACTTTGAGTCTGTTTTTATCTGTGAGGAAATTGTCCAGCCCTCACTGCAAGATAAAATGAGTGATATTACATAAGAGTTCAGGAGTCTGTTCTTTGTTTATTACGTTTAAAATCTCTTCTTCGTCATTAAAGAGGTTGTCCAGCATTCACAATCATATAGAAGGACTGATATTCCATAATATTTTTATACACTTTTTTTTATTCTGTTATTTCATGTCTCTTTTTCATCTGTGAAAAGATGGCCCAAACTTCACTGCAATATAAGAGAACCAAAAAAATAAAAATAAAAATAAAAATAATAATAAAAATAAAAATTAAAAAAAAATAAAAAAAAATAGGAGTACAAATTTTTAATCCATTTCGATAGTAAACCATTTGCCTCTTATTCATCGAGTAGATCGTTTGCAATGAAGGAATATTGAGAAATATTTGTAATGCGATTTTGAACGATTCATGTTCGTACAACTGTGGTATCATATTTTTCAAGCCAATAATATTTTAAAGGCTTTACAATACATTATAATCATAAAAAATCCGGCCGTTTCCGTCTGTTTTGCAGAAGAGAAGTAAAAATCGAACTAGAAGCTAGTTTTGGATAAAAAAAGAAGAAGACTTTTCTCACATAATAATTTCGACAGAATAAACAGACTCATATTGCATTTAGCCGCGTACTGCAGGCGACAGAATAT
This sequence comes from Ascarosepion bandense, assembly GCA_037127315.1. Classification (NCBI taxonomy): domain Eukaryota; kingdom Metazoa; phylum Mollusca; class Cephalopoda; order Sepiida; family Sepiidae; genus Ascarosepion; species Ascarosepion bandense. Next base: position 771,087 of record JBBBDQ010000407.1, read on the forward strand.
TTTTTCCCCAAATATTGCCCTCGGCTCACTGCTTCCATTTGCAACTTTTCATTATTATTTCATGTACAAAATGATTAGAAAAATTGCCTTCAACCAACCACAGGCCAAACGCCGCGGGGGGAAGTGAGATTAATTTCAAGCTGAGCATTGCATTTTATATCCGCTACTTTTATCGTATATATACTAGCTAAGATTATTCACTTCTCTTCGTCAGGTTCGCCTGATTGTGAGTTAAGTAGGGATAAATATTGATCTGATATGAATAATTAAATAAATAAAAAATAAAATAAGATTGCCATCCAATGAACTATATATATATATATATATATATATATATATATATATATATATATATATATATAATGGTTACTAATGGAAGTACATTCCACAGGTAGATATTTACTTTTAAAAAGTACTCAATACAAAAGTAGAGCATAGATATATGTTAATTATTATTTTGTCATTTTTAATTATAAATCGATTTCTGCTAAGGTCACACTACCTACCAAGTCTGCAGGAAACCTTAAAAGCAGGTCGTGGTGCGTTGTTATGGTTACATTTCATGTTTTTTCTAGGGTTCAAGCATAATATGGCTCCACCGCATTGTAATCACGTTGTTTGAGATGCACTGACTGGCATTTAACATGAAAGATGGATAGTTAGGGGAGGACCGTTTCCATGGCCTGCACAATCCCTAAAAATCTGTGAGGCGATCTAAAATAATTGTTTTATGCAGCAGAATTTAATAATACAGATACGTTTCATTAACGTGTTTAGGAGGGGGGATGCGAAACCATTCGACACTGTCTTCGAGTATTTGTAAAGTTCCGCCAATCAATGATCCGACGGGTGCATTGCGTGTGTAGAAGCAAGGGGAGGACATTTTGAATATTTTTTATGAGTTTCTGTTTTAACGGGCTTTTGGACATATGCTTATATGGATATGTTACCTTGTTTTGGTGTCAGGAACAGGCTCCCAATGTTTGCAATATATATATATATATATATATATATATATATATATAGATAGATAGATAGATATGCGTGTGTGTGAGTGTGTTTGTGCGCCGTTTATTATTATTATTATTATTATTATTATTATTATTATTATTATAGCAATAATAATAATAATAAAGAAAAAAATATTCAATAATGAAAGAAGGCAGTAAATACAAGCAAAATTTACATGTAGCAGATTCTTAGAAATGCAAAACAGAAGCCAAGAAGCCAATGATCCGACGGGTGCATTGCTTGTGTAGAAGCAAGAAGAGGACATTTTGAATATTTTTTATGAGTTTCTGTTTAAATGGGCTTTTGGACATATGCTTATGTGGACATGTTACCTTGTTTTGGTGTCAGGAACACGCTCCCAATGTTTGCAATATATATATATATATATATATATATATATATATATATATATATATATGTGTGTGTGTGTGTGTGTGTGTGTGTGTGTGTGTGTGCCGTTTATTATTATTATTATTATTATTATTATTATAGCAACAATAATAATAACAAAGAAAAAATATTCAATAATGAAAGAAGGCAGTAAATACAAACAAAATTTACATTTAGTAGATTCTATAGAAAAGCAAAACAGAAGCCAAGAACTAACTATTGCGGTAAAAAATATGAAAAAGAGAGACAAGGATAAAGTTCTTGAACAGATGAAACAACGCTGACAAGACAAACCTCTGCATGGCCAATATCCAGAACGTGCCAATAAATTCAATGTTGGTGAAGTTAATACGCACAGATTGTTACGTGCATCTGGATTAAAGTCTAAAACTGAAGACTTTATTCTTACTGCGCAAGACCAAAGTCTTTTCACTCGGAATATTCAGGCAAATATTATACGTAATAATGTGGATGCAAAATGCAGGTTCTGTGATAAATACCAAGAAACATAGACCATCTAATCTCAGGATGTTCAGCACTTGTCCCAAATGAATATAAAAATCGTCACGTTGGGCAATATTTACACTGGACAAAGTGCAAACACTGGAATATATGTAAACAAACACTGGTATGAATATCACTAAGCACCGGTTACAGAAATAGAAGTTGTCACCATTCTATGGGATTACAGCATTTATACAGACAGAAAAATTGAAACAAATAGGCAAGATATTATTGTTAAAAACCAGAATGAAAAAACTTGTCTATTAATTGATATGGCTTGTCCAGCGGATTGAAACATAGCAACCAAGGAATTTGAAAAACTGTCAAAATATAAAGACCTGGAAATCGAAATAGAAAAAATGTGGAAATTGAAAACAAGAACCGTGCCAGTGATAATAGGTGCACTTGGACTGATAAAAAATGAAATAAAACAACACATTGCAAGAATCCCTGAAACCCCCAGCTTAAGAGATAGTCAAAAAATTGTCTTGTTAAGTACAGCCCACCCACTAAGGTGAACTTTGTCTATGTAACGCTAGGGATGATAGGGGAGATAAAAAATAAAACATGAAATAGAGCCATTATAACACACCACCACCTGCCTTAGGTCTTCGCGCAGACTTTGTAGGTTGGTAGGTAGTGCAACCATAGCAGAAATCGAAATATGATAAAAATGAGAACATAATAATGATAAAAATAATAATAATGAAAATAAAAATGCTAATGATCATAATAATGAAGACAACATACAACCAAAAATGAATATAAATTAATAATAATTATTTTAATATAAAAACTAAATTTAAAAATATATGTACTTATATTCAAATAATATTATTATATAGCTACTCTTATTAAAATTGAAAATCATAATAATAATAAAAACAATAATAATAGTGTACCTATGATAGCAATAAGGATATAAATGTTTTTTGAAGGTATAAAGTCGTAAACGGGACATTCTAGATTTTTTCAAAATCAAACATTTAAGTTTAATATATATATATATATATATATATATATATATATATATATATATATATATCGAATATGCCGAAGTACAGAAATTGAGTAAAACCAATAAAGGAGAAATGCATAAAAAAATAAGGGAACTGACAGGATAAAGAACATGCACCTCAACAGGATCTATAAAATCAAGGGCTGGAATGATCATATTCGAGAAAGAGAAAATACTCCAACGATGGGAAGAATATATCAAACATCTCTTCCACAACAAGAGAGAGCAAACGATTGTAAACAAAGATGATGACGGACCGGAAATACTAAAATCTAAATTGAAAGCTGCAATCGTCAAACTGAATAGGAACAAAGCAGCTGGACCAGACGGTATTGTAATAGAGATGTTGGCAGCCTTAGAATATTTCGGCATAGAGAAAATTACGGAAATAATAAATGAAATCTATGACAGCGGTGTAATAACGGATGACCTAAGCAAATACATTTTCATAGATTTGCCTAAGAAGTCAGGCGCAATCGAATATGAGCTCCACCGAACAATCAGTTTGATGAGCCACAAAACGAAACTCATTGTCCGAATACTGATGAAAAGCGCTCTCAGCAGAATCAGACCAGAAATAGGATAAGAACAGTGCGGTTTTCTCAAGGACATTGGCTTAAGGAATGCGATATTTATGCTTAGGATGCTATCAGAATGGGCGTTACAAATGAAAAAGGAAGTTTGCCTGTGTTTTGTAGGCTATACCAAGGCGTTCGACAAAGAAAAGGATGAGTCTTTGCAACAGATCTATTCAATTTGTGCAGTGAGACTAGAAGTTATCCCAGGATTCGTCATCGGCGGTCACAGTCTGAACAACATAAGATACACAGATCATACAGTGCTGATAGCTTACACGGAAAGAAAATTACAAGACTTCCTAAAAAAGGGAAATAAAGAAAATGGAATAAAAGGACAACAACTGAACTACAAGAAAATTGAATGTATGGTCATCAGCATACAGAGGAGCCCAAAATAATAAGGCTCTGTTAAAGAGCAAAGACGCTGCAAGAGCTTTCATAAATGATAGTAAAATTTAATAACTGATCAAAAACTTGATACAAATACTCAGCAACTTCGACATATTTGGGAAAGACCTAAGAGTAATCAAGAACCTCTACTGGCAGCAAACCGTCTGCATACGAACAGGAAATGAATTCAGCAGACATACAAAGACAGAAAGGGGCGTAAGGTAAGGATATGTCTTTTCACTGGATCTATTCAACTTGTACAGCGAGACTATTATGAGAACCTTAAAAGTTATGCCAGGATTTGTCATCGGCGGTCACAATCTGAACAACATAAGATACGCAGATGATACAGTGCTGATAACTGACACGGAAAGAAAACTACAAAACCTCCTAAAAAGTTAGATGAAGAAAGTCGAAAGAAAGGACTACAAATAACCTACAAGAAAACCAAATGTATTGTCATCAGCAAACAGAACAGTCCAAAATGCCAATTGCAGGTTGGGGATGCTAAAATCAAGCAGGTACAAAAATCTAATTACTTAGGAAGTGTTCTTACAGAAGACGGAATGTGTGAAACTGAGATCCGAAGGCGAATTGGCATGCCGAAAAACGCATTCCAGAAGCTGGGTAGAGTATTTAAAAGGCAGAAAAATTTCGCTAGAAACAGAGTATTTGATTACTATGTGATGTCTGTTTTTCAATATGGCAGTGGATGTTGGACAATGTCATCAAAGATGAAGGAAATACTTGAAGCAACTGAAATGTTGTTCTACAGAAGGATGCTGCGGATATCATGGATCGAGCATGTGACCAATTATGAGGTTTTAGATGAAGATGGAAACGAAAAGGGAACTAATACTGAGCATCAGGAAGTTACAGCTGAAGTTCTTGAGACGTGTGATGTGGAAGGAAGACTTGGAAAATCTGATTCTTACATTTCAGATAGAAGAAAAATGAAACAGGGGAAAGCATCTGATAACACATTTGAAGGGCCTGAACAGGTGGATGGCAGAGAGAGATTTGGGTGGGATAAATTAGAAAGCGTTACCTCAGATAGAGAGACGTGGAAGCCCATGATCGCCTACATCCTGAAGGGATATGATACATAGAACAAAAAGAAGAAGAAGAAGAAGATGATTTTTCGAAATATATCAGCTAATATATTTTCATCGAGTGAATTACAAAATTGAAAGAAACATAGAGTTTGTAATCTCAACAAAAAATCTTGGCAATAACTTCAACAACACTGTGGAGACTTCAACACCCGTTAATCCGTAGCAAAAATATTGTAGTATAATAAATTGGTCATAATTCATATTCTGGTCTCCCAAGGTTTCATTTCACATAAACCAAATCGTGATCGGGACGAGAAATAAAAAAAGACTAATAGTTTTTTTCGGAGAGAATGTCCATTATTAATTTATTTGGAGATGTGAAGTTATTTTTTGAAAACTCAATCAAAACAGCCAAACAGCATGTCACGTGATAACAACATGTAATAATTATTTTGCGATGATCAATAATATGTTTGAAATATTATTTCTTATGCATTCAGGACTGTTGGATGTTTGTTATATTTCGATGATATGATTAATAAAAATTCATGCTTCATTTGGGAGGAAAAAAAAAGTTTGAAATTTTTATTTATTCTGTTATGCGAAGCTACTTTGGCCAAGTTATCAGCAGCCATTACACCTCCATGCCATGTGATGGTCTTTGAATGGGAATTTACTTAGCAGCTTAACTCGATGTTGATTTTTGGGAAAAGCAAGAATTGAAGAATGAATCTTTAATTCAAATTTCGTGTGTTAACCTGTGAGGTATTTTTCGTTTGTTTTTTTTTTTTTTTTTGTATTTTTTTTTTATTATATCTGTGTTTTTTTTTTTTTTCCCCTTTTTGGAGCTCATGCTTCATTTGGGAGGAAAAAAAAGTTTGAAATTTTTATTTATTCTGTTATGCGAAGCTACTTCGGCCAAGGTATCAGCAGCCATTACACCTCCATGCCATGTGATGTTCTTTGAATGGGAATTTACTTAGCAGCTTAACTCGATGTTGATTTTTGGGAAAAGCAAGAATTGAAGAATGAATCTTTAATTCAAATTTCCTGTGTTAACCTGTGAGGTATTTTTCGTTTTTTTTTTTTTTTTTGTATTTTTTTTTTATTATATCTGTGTTTTTTTTTTGTTTTTTTTTAACCTTTTTGGAGCTCATGCTTCATTTGGGAGGAAAAAAAAAGTTTGAAATTTTTATTTATTCTGTTATGCGAAGCTACTTCGGCCAAGGTATCAGCAGCCATTACACCTCCATGCCATGTGATGTTCTTTGAATGGGAATTTACTTAGCAGCTTAACTCGATGTTGATTTTTGGGAAAAGCAAGAATTGAAGAATGAATCTTTAATTCAAATTTCCTGTGTTAACCTGTGAGGTATTTTTCGTTTGTTTTTTTTTTTCGTTTTTTTTTGTGTATTTTTTTTATTATATCTGTGTTTTGTTTTGTTTTTTCCCCTTTTTGGAGCTCATGCTTCATTTGGGAGGAAAAAAAAAGTTTGAAATTTTTATTTATTCTGTTATGCGAAGCTACTTTGGCCAAGGTATCAGCAGCCATTACACCTCCATGCCATGTGATGGTCTTTGAATGGGAATTTACTTAGCAGTTTAACTCGATGTTGATTTTTGGGAAAAGCAAGAATTGAAGAATGAATCTTTAATTCAAATTTCCTGTGTTAACCTGTGAGGTATTTTTCGTTTGTTTTTGTATTTTTTTTGTTTTTTTTGTATTTTTTTTTAATTATATCTGTGTTTTGTTTTTTTTTGTTTTTTTCTTTTTCCCCTTTTTGGAGTTCATTTGGACTTTAACTAAGTTAAAACTTAGTTAACTCCACTTTTGTAAGTATGTGTTTTTTCAAAGGTTGTTCGTGTTCGTTTGTTTTTTTTTTTAATAGGAGTAGATAGGTCACACTATCGCCCGGTCTATACTCCTCCCACGTCTATTGAACTGGAGTAGAGGCTCGTTCCTTGTTTCCTGTTTAGGATGTGGTTTCCGGTTTTCTCTTTTCTCTCTTCAGACCTTGGTACTGGTGCTTCCGTGAGTTTCCTGCGATCTGGCCGGTTGGTGGCAATGGCTCATCACTGTGAGGGTACCGGGTTGGCAGTTTCCTGGTTGCTGCTTCCGACTGGTAGTTAGGAGCCCTAACTCTTGCGTAGCGTCAAGAGCGGCTGCTCTGATCAACAGTTGTATAATATCGGGGTTCTTGTAGTGCCATGTCGCGCATGGATAGGTGTCCCTGCAAGCGCTTTCGGTGGGCAACCCCGAGGCCACACCTTGTTGCAGCCCTAGCCAGTCTCCCTCCCGGCACAGATGGTGGGTAATGACTGCCTGTGTCCTCTACCCTAGGTCCCTTTCTATAAACAAAAAACATGACGAAACAAAACAGAAATGACCCTAAACCAGTTAAATCCAAACCACCTAAGCCCATTAACCTCTCCTTCACTAATATCCGAGGCATTCGTACTAACTTTGCTAGTGTAGAAGCGTTCCTGCATGAAAAGTCCCCTGACATCCTCGCGCTCTGCGAAACTAACCTCAACTCAGCTATTCCCTCCTCTGACCTCTTCATCCCTGGTTATCTTCCCCTTTTAAGGAAGGATTCCACTGTCCACATGCATGGGCTGGGTGTTTATGTCAGCGAACACCTCCCCATAACTAGGGTGACTTCACTCGAATCTACTGACCACCAATACATATGTCTCCGCTTGTCTCTCCTCAGTTCGGTTAGCTACCTATTCTTCCTTTACCGTTCTCCCTCCTCTCCTGACTGCTCCCTACTAGATAGCATTGCCGACGACATAGATAAGGCTATTTCCTATCACCCATTTGCCCACATATTTGTATTTGGAGACCTCAATGCCCATCACTCTGAGTGGCTTGAAAACGCTGTTACTGATTCGGCGGGCATTCACGCCATGAACTTTGCTATTTCCCAATCCCTTACGCAAGTGGTGGACTTCCCCACTCGCTTCCCAAGCACACCCTTGGGTCATTCCTCACTGCTAGATATATGTTTCACCTCTGCGCCCGACGCCTGTCAAGTCTCGCAGCTTTGCCCTCTCGGCAACTCCGACCACGCTGTAGTCTCCCTCAGTATTTCTTTCCAATCTCACTCCCCCCAGGATCCCCCTACTTATAGAACCTCCTACCTCTACCAAAAAGCTGACTGGGATGCCTTTCGCGATTTCCTCTGCGACGTCCCTTGGGGAAAAGTGTTTGACCTATCAGTTGATGACTGTGCCTCTGAGGTCTCGTCATGGGTGAAAGCTGGCATTGATGCCTTCATACCTACCAGGAAGTATTGCTTAAAACCTCATTCCTCTCCGTGGTTCTCTCCGGCCTGCTCAGCCGCCATTGCCCACAGGAACCATTACTTCCGTCTATTCCGGAGACAGCCAACTGATCACAATAGGCGCCTGTTCACATCTGCTCGCAGTGAGTGCAAGAGAACCCTAAATGACGCCAAACAGTTGTTTGCTGAGAGAATGCGACAGCACATAGCTGACCGCAAGTTCGGCTCCAAGGACTATTGGAGGATTTGTAAACGAGTGCTCAACAATAGGAAATCCTCAATACCTCCTTTAATCCATGGATTTGATGTTCTCACGTCATCTGCGGAGAAAGCTGAGTGCTTTGCCCGCAGATTCTCATCCAACTCCACATTCGACTCGTCCGGAGTGCACCCACCCGACTTCCCTATTAGAACTGAGGCCAAACTGCACGACGTATATATTACCCCGACAATAGTATCCAGGGTAATTTCAAAACTCGACCCCCATAAGGCGTGTGGAGACGATGGAATCCCGGTGATAGTCCTTAAGAGGTGTGCCCCTGAACTTTCCCCTGTCCTCTCTAAACTGTTTAACTACTGCCTTTCTGCTTCCTGCTTTCCTGCATGCTGGAAATTCTCCTCAGTCGTTCCTGTCTTTAAGAACTGTGGTGAACCCTCGGACCCATCCAACTATCGCCCTATCAGTCTTCTACCGATGTTCGGGAAAGTGTTCGCGGCTATAATCAATGCTGAAATAGTTCATCATCTCACCGCCCACAAACTGTTCTCCGACAGGCAATATGGATTCCGATTTGACAGGTCCACAGCCGACCTGCTAACAACTGTAACGGAGTACATGCTACAGGCCCTTGATGAGTTTGACGAGGCTCGCGCGGTTGCTCTGGATATCTCCAAGGCTTTCGACAGGGTTTGGCACCCTGGCCTCCTATGCAAACTACGCGGTTATGGTATTACCGGTCGCCTGCTTGACCTAATCCAATCTTTCTTAAATAACCGCAAAATGAAGGTCGTTCTGAATGGGCGTGCCTCTTCGTCCTACAGCACGAATGCTGGTGTCCCACAAGGCTCTATCCTGGGCTCAACGCTCTTCCTTATTTTCATCAACGACCTCCCAGATGAGATCAAGTCCCAAGTAGGCATCTACGCAGATGACACTACAATATACTCCCGCTCCAGTAAGAAACCTGTCGTGGCGGACAGACATAATCTCGCTGCTGACCTTGAGCGGGATCTACACTCTGTGGTGAACTGGGGCAAGAAGTGGCTTGTCAACTTCAATTCCTCTAAGACCAAGCTGTTGTCTGTCAACCATTACAGGCAACCTCTTCTGCCTCCCATAAGCATGGACCAGATGATTCTCCCGGAGAGTAATACACTACGCCTCCTCGGACTTACCCTGTCCTCAGACCTCAAATGGAAGCACTATATTGAATCCATAGCAAAATCTACTGCTAAGAAGATTGGGTCACTATGTCGATCCAGGATGTTTTTTCCACCTGAATCCATCCTGCATATATACAAGTCAACCATCCGTCCGTGCATGGAGTACTGCTGCCATTTATGGTCAGGTGTCCCTGCCGTTCTCCTACGTGTTCTTGACAAGCTCCAAAGGAGAGTCTGTAATGTGATAGGTACTGATATGGCGACTCGTCTGCAGCCACTTTCCCATCGTCGAAATGTGGCCTCCCTCTGTCTCTTCTATAAATACTTTCATGGCTTTTGCTCGGATGAGCTTAAGTCACTGATGACTCCTCAACAGGTGTTTACCCGTGCAACCAGACTGGCAACTGGGTCCCACCCATTCACAGTCAGGTTAGCCAAACGCAGACGACAATTCTACTCCTGCAGCTTCCTCTCTCGCACTTCCCGCCTGTGGAACTCACTCCCGTATTCTTGCTTTCCTGACGGCTACGACCTCCAGAAATTTAAAAGCAAAGTTAATACTCACCTACTAACCACTGGACTCTAGCTCTCTCCCCTCCGCTGTATAATCTTCACGTTCTCTCGACCCATGTATCTGTCATTGCACCTGCTTTCTCAGCTTTCTATTGTTCCTTTCTAACTAGCTTGTACTCCTCACTCTTTTCTAATTAATCTTCCTACATATGTGTAACCCCCTGCACATCAGTGGCGTTTCTGCCTTGCTCGGGGTGAAATGATTAAAAAAAAACAAAAAAAAAACCATAATTAGAAAAGAATTTAATTTACTATGCAGAAAATATTTAGAAGGAATATTGATGAATATATCCCCATCAATAAACACACGTCAAACACTTTATTATATCACCAACTTTATGAAACCGATGCTTAAAGCCTGTTCACAACCAAAACCTATGTAGCCTAAATTCTTTAACTTATTCAAAAAATATCCCAATCAATATACGTACATATAAATAAAGAAGTCATATTAGACACACAATTTTGCACGCACAAACACACGCATGATAATTCAAATGCCACATAAACTGACTAGAATTATGATACTTTTGTATATTTAGCTTTTTATAATATATTGACCTAGTATTATGCGACTCAATTCAGATGTTGTCGGAGCCTTCATTCAATAATATAGGAAGAGAGAGTGAACAAGAACATCCTTGACTACATTTCTGTCATGATTTCATTTGATGGCACTTAAATTCACTTACCGTAAAGCTTCAACCTAAATAAAAATTATCTTCATCTTAATTTGAGTTTATTTGTTTGACGTGTCAGTATTTGATCTGTGATTGTCTTTTTATTAGACAATTCCAAAAGTCGATGTTCAATTAGAAAATTGAAAATAAAATTTAAAAAAAACTTGGATATCTTATCCTTCTAAGTATTTGCCAATAAGTTTTCTACCTCCTTTTGGCAAAGTCCTAGAGGCTCTAATCAACATCGACTTGATTAAGTAACTCACCTCATACTCTCTTCTATCAAAGAAACAATATGGCTTTCACATTTTAGATCAACTGCTGATGTGTTAACAGTTATTGATGAAAGATATGATTTAACTAACTAGAAAGCTTCAACCTATATAAAAATTATCTATATCTTTATCTGAGTTTATTTGTTTGACGTGTCAGTATTTGATCTGTGAATTTCATTTTATTAGACATTTCCAAATGTCGATGTCCAATTAGAAAATTGAAAATAAAATTTTACATCCTCAAAAAACTAACATCCATTAGATAAGTACATAATCTCCATTGTTTTTAACAATTTTTACCCATCATTTTAAAAGATTGTTGATGATATTTTCATAGAAATATCATGTTTTTGTTTGAAGAAGGTTTTGATTGATGGTACAATGTCAAATCTTTTGCGATTTAAATCATTCTGTAGAGACGAGAACAAATGAAAATCCAAAGGAGCCAATTCAGAAGAATACGTTCAACTCCTTAAGCTTTGGCATAATCTGTTTTGTAATACGGGGTCCTGTGTTGATGTGGTAGAAAGTGGCACCATTCCAATATGTCTATTTTTTTTTAACACAAATCTCTTTAAATAGCAAAAGGCAGTTGAAACATTGATTTTCAAACTCTTAGCAATCCAATGACTTGGTATTTTGTGCATTTATAGAAATTATCTCGTTTGTATATTTAGCTTTTTATAATATATTGAGCTAGTATTATGCGACTCAACTCAGATGTTGTCTGAGCCTTCATTCAATAATATAGGAAGAGAGAGTGAACAAAAACATCCTTGACTACATTTCTGTCATGATTTCATTTGATGGCACTTAAATTCACTTACCGTAAAGCTTCAACCCAAATAAACATTATCTTCATCTTTATTTTAGTTTATTTATTTGACATGTCATTATTTGATCTGCGATTGTCATTTCATTAGATCATTGCTAAAGTTCAAGCCTGATTCAGATAATGAAAAGCAAAACTTAATATCCTCAAAAGAACAAACATCTATTCGGCTATTACATAATCTCCATTGTTTTTAAGAACTCCCACTCATCATTTGGATGTGCGTTGTGGTACAGTGGATATCGGCTCGGAACGGGATAATCTACTGTCCAGTCAGTTATGTCTCTTTCGAGACATGATCCCCCAAGCGTGTATCACAGATGGCACTTAACTGACTGACTGAATCATCACTTTGCAAGCTAGTTATAACAATTTTACAGAAGCTTTGTGTTTTTTTTTAAGAAGGTTGTGAGGTAGTTCTTTTTTTTATTATTCACAAGACGAAACTTTTTCTCATATAAACCGTTCTGTAGGGACCTGAATATATTAAAATCTAAAGGAGACAAATCGGGAGAATATGGCGAGTGATGTAGGTTTTTTTTCTTTTTTGTTTCAACTCTTACAGTTTCTGCAGGGGTCTCTTTTGCAACATGCAGTTCTGCGTTGTCGTTGAAAATGACAATTTTTGGTTTGTTAAAATTGATCGTCTTTCTTAAACCCAAAACTCTTACAATGAAAAAAAAAGTATCTGAGATATCGATTTTCAAACTCTTAGCAATCTCTTTCGCCAAAAGCTTTGTTTTATTCTCAACGATAGCAAGCAGCGTGTCTTCACCGAAGTCGAAAGGGCACCGGGGGCGTGGTTGGTATTCACGTTTAAAATCATAAAAACCGCCAAACCACTTTCTGACCGCTCGAAGAAGAGGTGGCGCACGATCTATATAAAGCTTATTTACACTGTTCAGATTGTTGTCTTCATCTTTATTGTCTTGTTTACAACTTTTCGGCCGTTTCACGCTCCGGTCTTCTTCAGGTACTACTGATTTTGAACAAAACCCTTTATTTCGATTCCATGTGCGATGCCACTTTCTGATGCTATGTAGTTGTCTCCCTTTAACGCAACTCTTTAAGTTATTTGTTCACCACTGCTGTAGCCAGGTATTGAACTCACAGCTATGGGGTCAAATTACTGGAACTAACCAACGCTTGTATCCTCTAGACTTTCTTATATCATTATTTACGATAAATTTTGTTACGAAAATGTTGATAAAGGTCGCAGGTTCGAATCCTGGCGAATGACACATATTTTCGTAACAAAACTTATCGTAAATAATCAAGCCGGTAGAAATAAATATATAATACTGTTTAATTATAAGCAGAATATCTACTCAAATACGAGTATCGATCAAAAAATGATGTTCAAACAAATAATTATATATATATATATATATATATATATATATATATATATATAACGTAGAACACTTAGTATATTATCCAGGTAAATTACGATAGAGACGAACTCAAAAGAACTCAATGTTGAAATTTATTTATTTAATTTAACAGAGTAATATAATTTAGAAAAAATTGTAGATATACTACAATTTCATGGGTAATAGATATTTCACCGCCCAATTATCGGCGAAATATTTATTACCCATGAAATTGTAGTATATCTAAATTTTTTTCTAAATTATATATATAGGGTGTCAGCCGTTTGAAGTGCATTCTGTTTGCTATTTGGGATTGAGTCTCCAGTTGAATTCCTTACATTCACTTACGCACAAATACCCTTGGAAAAGGAATTCATCCGTCTTTTCCCTCCAGCTTACAGGACAGTTTGGATCTATAGCCTTGTTTGTCAACCAGTCTATAACAGAAAGTAATGACAACCTGCTGCAGAAACAATATTCAGCCCAGTTAGTCAGGCATGTTTCTTTCGAGACATGATCTCCCAAGCCTTTATTACGTGTGGCACTTAACGAACTGATAGTGTGAGTTTCATTGTAGTGTAGTGGATATCGGCTTCGAACAAAAAATCAGAGAGACAACTTCGAATTTCTGTTAGAAATTGATTGCGCCCTGTGACGCCAGTGGGTCAAAAACTGACCGTATACTAAGAGAAACAAAAACACTCATTTCAATTAATTTGCACATGGGTATATATATATATATATATATATATATATATATATGTATTGTAATAGTTGTTACAATGGTTTATAAAAGCATAATATCGCTACACAAAAATGTTCATGTTTCAGAGCAGAACCGCTCCACATCGGGTGATTACCGAGACAAAATTTAAAAAGTGACCTGTCCAGAGCATAGCCATCCTGCCCCCTCTCCTAACCCAAATGTGTATCTCTATGGTTACAAACTGCTGATGGACTAGTTTAGACACACCAACTTCCATTCTCTACAACTATTCATTCCCTACCGGCCTGATTATTTATGATAAATTTTTGTTACGAAAATGTGCCTGATCTTGATGAAAAATCCTGCCGAATGACACACATTTTCGTAAGAAAAATTTATCGTAAATAATCAGGCCGGTAGAAATAAATATATAATACTGCTTAATTATAAAAAACAGAATATCTACTTAAATACGACTATCGATCAAAAATAATCTTCAAACAAATTAATTTATATATATATATATATATATATATATATATGTGTGTGTGTGTGTGTATGTGTGTGTGTGTGTGTGTGTGTGTGTGTTTTAAAGAACATAACAGACACCAGGTTTCGACCATGCAGGTCTTTAAAAGAGTTTGCCTGAAGAGAACTGTGTGATTGAAACCTAGGTAGCAAGTACTATGCTCTATTCTTTTTCACATTGTTAGCTCTGCATATTCAGTTCATTTGTGTTGGTTGTGCATTGAACATTGCTAGTGCTAGTGTATATATATATACATGATATCAGTGATATCAGCAGTTGTATTAGAAAGTTCTCAATACATGATTGAAGGAAGATGAATATTCAATATATAAAATGTTCAGATATTTAGGGATGGAAGATCAGCCGGTTAAGTTAACATGGTTTCGACATATATATATATATATATATATATATATATATATATATATATATATATATATATATATAATTTGTCTTCTTGAGCTTGTACTACTTGATCATTTATTTAAAACTTCCTGTAAGACAATAATAAAAATTCCACAGATTCGATAGGAAATGCCGAAATAATCAGAGCCTCTGCAAAATAAAAAAAAATGTCGTTCTGCCTTTTTGTATTGAAAGAAATCGTTGTTGAAAAACCTTCCTGCATGTGAGATTGATACTGCTATTCGCTGCTAAGGACACATTTCGCATTTAAAAAGGTAATCCACTCATCAACTGATATGGGTATAAAATGATAATATATTTCTGTAGATACAGCCGCCGGCCACAGAAGCGGTGTTTACTGTGCTAGAGTCTGGAAAATAATTTCCGCACTGAGTTCAGTTTCGCCTTAGGAGTCCTATCGTATGTTACGTATGCAAAGACGAATGCGCATGCGTATTCAGTAAGTCGACATCAGCTTTCATATTGAAAGAAGATAGAGTATCAGTTCGTGACGCAGGTCTGTAAACATACTTATCAGTTAGTGATACAAGTGTATAAATTCGTCTTTTCCCTCGTGTAGATGCAAAAATTCCCAGCACCATTTTAACGGATTTCTGAGTCACCTCGACGCTGTGCAATGATTAACAAGCTTGTCTCGTTACAAATGCATAGTGAATTCGATCCTCATTGGGATTCCATAATTTAAGCCATGTATAAACAGGGGAACTTCGATGCGATATAATGGTTAGCAAAAATGTTTCACTTAATAAATCGGAACTGAATAAAGAGTATGATACTCATTGGGTGCTGCATAATTTTAGCCTTGAGCCAGACCTAAGCTAGGCCTAGAAAATCACCAGGGGCACTTCAACCTGGAATAACCATTAGCGACAGTGACACGCTAGACGAATTACAATGACGTGGATGGGATACAAGGTCGAGGTTTTTGTGGAGAACCCGAATGCGTGCGCACGGGTAAGTATAAAAAATTACCCCGTTCTCGCAGCTACCGGTCACTCTGACCCTGGTGGCGACCATCTGTCCACCCCTTTGGTAAAATGGGGTGGCACAGCCTCGGGACACTGTTTTCCGGGGGACCGGGCATCTCTCAGTACAATATTTCTCAATTGCATGTCTGTCTTCGGACTGAGATACAACCGAGTTGCACTCTGCCCGAGGACAGAGACGCAACAAAAATGCCAGGTAAGTATTAGGACTTAATAGTCTGTTTGATCCTCACTGGATGGACAATACTTTCGACATGGAGCCACATAAAAGCCAGGCTTAGAAAATCACCAAGGACACTTCGACGTTGTGTAATGTTTAGCAAGCTTATCTCGCATGATCAAGTACGAATCAATAGCCCATTGTATCTTCAGCGTCTGGCTCATACTTTCAGCCTCGTGACAAATGTAAGCTAGACTTAGAAAATCAACCGACGCATTTCCGATAGCTGTAAAAGTTGTCGCGCTTGATCAATTACGACTGAATATTGTGTTCGATTCTCACTGCGTGGTCCATACTTTCATCCGTGTGCCATATCTAAATTAAGCTTTAAAAACTCACCAGGAGCATTTAGACGTGGTGTAGGTAGGGGTCAGCAAGTTTCTTGTTAGAACATTTACGACTAAATTCCATTCTCACTGGGTAACCCATACTTTCGGCCTTTAGCCACATCTATTCGTCGCTTAGAAATTCAGAAATTTTCGTGGGGTAAAAATAAACTTTTTATTCGTCTTTTTATTATTGTTCGCCCAAAACAAGACCGAAGTGCCACTCACGGTAGAGTAGAGGTTCCCAACCTGTTTGCTGCGAATACAATTTCACTATTATCCATTATCCCAATGAACAAATACAATTTCACTATTATCCATTATCCCAATGAACAAATACCCGTAATATAGGAAACTATATTAGTGACAACAATTAGTAAAATTTGACCATGATCAGAGTTCTATGATCTGGTGTCTAAAAAGTGGAGAATTTTGATTTTCTTTTTCCACAAGGCTTGAAAGAAAGACACTTTAAGAGAGATTGTGGTAGGGGAAGTCTTCCTTGAAATGCTGTCTCGTTAATAATTTGGCACAGTGTGAAATTATAAGCTGAGTGCCTCTTCCCAAACCAAACATCTATTGCCCCCAATATATGGGCACATTACCCCACTGAAGTAATTTACCCCGGGGTTGGGAACTATGGCGGTAGAGGATTACTGAACGGGAATATTGTAACAGCGTATAATATTTAATCGGTAGAGCAATATCGGAGTATCACGTTAACCATAACTGTCCTGCGTCAAGGTAGATATGTGGTTTGTATGACATTGCTCGTCGTGACATATTGACTCAATATCAGTGATTGTTGGCTGACCGATCCGTTGTGCATCATGGCCAAGTGTATAAATCTGTAGATTACTCGCAGTTTCTTGTTTTGTTTACCAACAGTGTCTTGCAAGGCGCATTCTGCGTTCAAGTAATATTGTAGAAAATATTGTAGAAAACTTACATGAAGAATGTAATTTGCCTATCATAAGACGATCTAGGATAGACAACGAATTTAAGAGGTTAAACTTGTACTAATCAGAGAAGAATCCCTTGCGAGTACGCTCTACATTGCAACAGTTCTAAGAAAGCCGAAAGTATGGGGTACTCAGTACGGATCGAACTCACTTCTTAGTTCTAACGGGACAAATTTTCTAACCATTACACAATGTCGCGATAACAGATTTATGTTAATTGTTCTGGTGAACTTTGCTCTATGATAATTAGACTTTATGAATTTGATAGCAGTACTACATTGGCGGCTAGGTCTCATAATTTTATAACTGAATATTCTAGATGTAATGTAAGTGGAAGTCATTCGTTACCAATAGAATATTAAGGGAATTGGGATGAGTCTAGTCAGATGTGCGTTGTGGTGCATTGGATATCGGCTCGGAACGAGAAATCGGGGAGTCGAGTTCGAATTCCAGACGAATTCATTGCATTCACTATCGCGCAAATACCATTGGGAAAGGTATTAATCCGTCTCTTCCTTCCAGTTATGGATTAAATAGCAGGACAGATTGAGTTCTATAGCCTTGGTCGGCAACCAGTCTACCGCAGAAAGCAATGGCAACCTACTGCGGGATAATCTTCTGCCCAGTCAGTCATGTCTCTTTCGAGACATGATCGCCCAAGCGTGTATCACGTATGGCACTTAACTGACTGACTGACTAGTCAGTGTACGAGACCTGGTGGAATCATTTAATATCCTAATCGAAACGGAAGCTACTCAGCGGAAAATGATGTCTTGACTCGAGGTTCTAATATGGCAATTTGATTTTTAGCGGGGCAATTCAAGAAAGAGTTATTAACAGTGAATTTGTTTTGTCAGTGTACGAAACTTGGTGGGTCATGGTTGTAAATGTCTGTGTGGTTTAGACACTGGAACTCATTTAAAACCCCATTTGAATCAGAATCTGCTAGACTGAAAATAACGGTTAGATGCAGGAATCATTTAATATCCTAATCGAAACGGAAGCTACTCGGAGGAAAATGATGACTTGACCCGAGGTTCTAATAGGGCAATTTGATTTTTTAGGCGGGGCAATTCAAGAATTTGTAATGTGATAGATCCCAACTTGGCAGCTTGAATACAGCCACTTTCTCACAGGCGCAATGTGGCTTCCCTGTGTCTCTTCTACAAATACTTTCACGGCTTCTGCTCCAATGAACTTACCTCACTGATGTCCCCTTTAAATGAATTTACTCGAGCAACAAGATTAGCAACTAGGTCCCACCTTTTTACTGTGAAACCAATAAAATATAAACGCAAATTCTATTTCATCAGCTTCTTTTCTCGCATTTTCCGCCTGTGGAATTCCCTTCTATTTTCTTGCTTTTCTGACAGCTATAATCTCCAAGAATTTAAATGCAAAGTCAACAGTCATTTATCTCACTAAACTTCATCATCTCTCTCATGATCCTTTCTCCGTCCACTCCACTCCCATCAGTATTCTCATCCTTCTCTTAACCACTTTCTGACACCCCCATAACAAGTCACTCTTTCTCATAACTTTAACAGATACGGTGGATATGCAGCATGTATTCATTGCATTCACTTATGCGCAAATACCCTTAAGAAAGATATTAGTTCATCCCTTCCCTCCAAATAACAGGATAGGTTGGGTTCTATAGCCTTGGTTGGCAATCAGTCCACCGCAGAAAGTAATGGCAAACTACTGCGGGAAAATCCAGTCAGTCATGTCTCTTTCAAGACATGATTGCCCAAACGTGTATCACGTATGGCACTTAACTAAAGTATCCTTCGACTACCAAAATGGCAATATTTACACTCAACTCATGAAGTAAGTAAGGGAAACCTTACGCTTCTCAAACTATTACATGACCTACGTAGAAAACAACTTTTTTTGAAAAAGTTGCGAATGTTCTATATCACTGAGACGACTACGACGACGAAAATAAAACTTCAATCACTTCAACAGCGGTACCAATGTTATATACCTTCGTCGGGGAATAAACCACTTCTCTTTCCAGTTCGAATCTGTAACTCATTCAGCGATGTTTTTCTCTCATAAATGTCGATACATAAACTGCTATCAATTCTACAAGATTACACGTTTTCAGCTTCGTCGGCGGAAATAATCTGCAACCCATTAGGCGTGAATCTTATCGAACCGAATGCTGTTTGCTGAAAGATCAACCGAAGAGGTTACATCACCGCAAGAAGCACGGGAATTCTTGCATTTATGTCAACAATATTAGGCAACTAAACATTGTGAAGCAATTTACTGAGAGATCTGAGAGGGAACTGAAAACCTCACAAATCGGGGACACTGCCACAGAGAAGTGGGCTACTTTACGGGACACAATGCATCACACTGCTTTAGCGGAGTACAAGCGGTCGCCAAACGAGAGAAACCTTCAAATCCTTCGGGTTGTCAGGATCAAAGCTCAGCAGACTGCCAGACGCTGCGCCAACGAGTACTAGTCAGGGCAAAATGAAAATATCCAGATAGCAGCAATCCCAGAGAATATCAGAGGAAAGTATGATTGCATCAAGACATCTATGGGACCAGTGCAGAACAAGACAGCTCCCGTTAAATCCACCACTGGAGTAGTCATCACTGACAAAAGACAACAGGTGGAGAGATAGGTGGGACACTATTGCAATCTATACTTTCAACAGAATGTTGTGATGACTGCAACCCTTGACGCCATTAAGTGTCTACCTGTAGTGGAAGAGCTGGACACTGAGCTGACGATAGATGAACTCAACGAGGCCATCAACAGCTTGGCCACAGGGAAAGCCCCATGCAATTATGGAATTCCCCCGAACTTATCAAGCCCTGCAAGACCATATTACTGCTTCCTCTGCACCAAGTCCTCTGCTAGTGCTGGAAAGAAGGGCTGGACTACAGGACATGAGGGACGCTACGATGATCACTCTTTAAAATAAGAAAGGCGAGTGAAACGACTGCAACAGTTACAGAGGTATCTCTCTGCTCTGCGTCGTGAGCAAAGTCTTTGCTCGAGTCATCTTGTTTCGTCTGCAGAAACTTGCCGCATTAGCATTCCACACCCAGCGTGAACTTCAGTCACTGATGGATCACTTCTCACAGGCCAGTAGAGACTTTGGGCTGATCATTATCTTGAGCTCGACAAGAGAATTGGGAAGGTAGCCACAACCCTTGCGAGCGCACAACACGTGTTTAGACCAATTCCAAGCTGACAGTAAAGAAAAATATGCCAGTGTACAACGCCTGTGTCATCAACACACTGCTAAAAGGCAGCGAGACATGGACCACGGACACCAGGCAAGACAGGCGTCTGAACATCTTCCACGTGAGAAGTATCCAACGCATACTGGGAATCTCCTGGCAAGACAAGGCGCTCAACATTGAGATCCTGTCCTGGAGTTTTCCACTATATTCACACTCCTTAAAAAGCGCAGACTCCGCTGGCTAGGCCATGTCCACCGCATGCCAGACAGTCGCATTCTAAACAACCATCTGTATGGAGAGTATGGAAGAAGAACCACTGAGTGGCCACAGTTGCGGTATCAACACAGACTAGTTTTCTGATGTTTGAGATTCAATTGCTTTGCGTTTTCAGCCGTGACTGGGGCTTACGGCCTATCACGTTGAATACACCCGTTCTCGCTCGATCACCGAAGTTAAGCAACGTTGAGCCTGGTCAGTACTTAGATGGGTGACCGCTTGGGAATACCAGCTGCTGTAAGCGTATAGTAACGGATGCGCGTTTTGGTGCAGTGGATATCGGCTCGGAAAGAGAAATCGGTGAGCCAAGTTCGAATTCCAGTTGAATACTCTGTATTCACTTAAGCACTGGTACCCTTGGGAAAGGTATTAATCTGTCCATTCCCTCCAATTATGGGTTAAATAACAAAGGGTAGGACTTGGGGACCCTGCTCTTAAAAACAAAATCCCAATGAATCGTGAAAAAGAAAAATGCTGTAAAAATAAAAATAACCTTACCCAAAAATCATTGGTTATGACCTTAAATGATCCCATAAGGATTGATAGGTCGTTAAGCCTAAAAAACAAACAAACAAATCAGCCGTGACTGGACCAAAATGGACGTCAGTTTGTAGATAGGCGTTATCAAAAGTGTCTGTAGATTCTAGTAAATTTTGAAAATGATATGTATTTTAATAAACAGTGACTTTACAATTAATTAATATGTGTATACTTTTTTGACACGCTCTCTATATATTAGTAACACAATATCTTATAAATAATAAAAACTTATAATTAAGCGATAATACTATTGCATGTATCCAGTCACACCTTCTTAAGGAAAGTTAATGGGAATGACATATTCGGCTTTCTCTATGTGAATATGAGTTCCCTTTTGAAGTAATATGGGTCATACATGACAGAGGGAGACATAAGGATTTTACAGAGGCATGTCATACGACCTCCAAGGTTGAAAACCACCGATCTAGACAGAAGGAATATTCCCAACAGAAATGTAATCTCTGTACGCAGTTACGTGCCAACATTTAATATGCTATTTGAATTTTTTGTTTGTTTAGCGGCGTATCAAATATTTATTTATATTTATGGGTCATTTAATGACGGAATTTACTTTTCTTGATAGATTTAAAGTAATAAAATATGATATATGTTATTCTGCTTTCACAGCTGAATACATGGTAGATGATAATAAAGATTTAGGTTTATTTGTTTCCGGGTATATCAATTCTTTATCGGTCATTTAATGTCGAAATTTAATTTTTTGTGGAGCTTTACTAAGTTCTTTTAAAAAAATGTATTTCTGGTAATTTTTTAATTATGAAAATGTATTGCTAGTAGTCTTACTATAAAATAAATATAAATGTCTTTATATATTTCATAATACTTTTACGGCATTTACATTATTCGAAATATTGGTATATTTTTTTTATAATCATATCGCCCCAGGCAGATCATTTTACTGCTTCATAGGAGGAAAGTTATGAGAAAGAGTGACAGGTTATATATGGTGTCAGGAAGTGGGTAAGAGAAGGATGAGAATACTGATGAGAGTGGAGTGGACGGAGAAAGAAGCATGAGAGAGAAGATGCAGGTTAGTGAGATTGTATATGACTATTGACTTTATATTTTAATTCTTGGAGATTATAGCTGCCGGGAAGCAAGTAAACGAAAGGCAATTCTACGGAAAGTGCGAGAAAAGAAGCTGTTGGAGTAGAATTTGCGTTTACATTTTATTGGTTTCACAGTAAAAGGGTGGGACCTAGTTACTAATCTTGTAGCTCGAGAAAATTCATATATAGGGGACACCTGTGAGCTAAGTTTATCGGTGCAGAAGCCGTGAAAGTATTTGTAGAAGAGACACAGGGAAGCCACATTGCGTCGGTGAGAAAGTGACTATATCTTGTGCTGTCAAGTCGGGATATACTCCAGTGATTGTAATAAAGGGTTCGCTTCAAAATTCTTAGCACCTGAAGAAGGCCGGAGCGTACAATAGCCGAAACGTCGTACAAATGGCAACAAAGATGAGGACAATAGTCCGAATAATGTAAATACTGCTGTTACGCCAGTTTAGGGAATCACTATTTCTCTATATCTGGCATCATAATAGAGGTTACCACCTCGGATCAGGGTAGATCTGGGAACAATAGAAATTATAAGGTGGTTCCTCACCCCTGAAAACTTCCAAGATGTAGTTTATCGACATACACCGGATGATCTAATTTGAAACGAAAGGTACTCGTCCGACATTGATGCTTACATAGAAGGAATCTTTCAATATCATACATAATTTTTAATATTAAAAATTCAAAAAGATTTGTGTTGACAAAAAATGGTTTTCTAGATATAGGATATCATTTAATATCACAAATTAAAACGGATTCGTTTAAATGTGTGCTTTCTTACATATCCACATCAACTACATTACTTGATTTCAATTATAACGCTCATACAATCTTATTTAATAGCGCTGTAACTTGAGCCGCTCTTGGACATAATGTTGGACAAACATTAAGAAAAAAAAAGACATATTAAGTATATATGAACAGCAATGCAGTTTTAATAAGATAGGAACTTCAAGAAAACTGCTGTTGCAGAAATAGACAGCGAGTGTATGACAAATATACTAAGATTGGACACATGCTTCGTGCTCTCTCTCTCGCTCTCTCTCTCTCTCTCTCTCTCTCTCTCTCTCTCTCTCTGTTGTGGCCAACTTAACAGGCAGTTAACTCGCCTAGATTATCTGAGAAAAAGAGTTTAAATTTTTATTTTGGTATCATTGTCTTCCGAAATTGTTTTTTACTCAACTTTTCAGTTTGTTTTCTGCACATGATAAGTTCGCTTGAATCAGTCTGTTTATCTCTTATTTTATTTTATTTTACTTTATTTTCTTTCCTTTTTTTTTTATTACTAACTTACGTACTTTGTGTAAATTATTTTGGCTTTCAAGGTTCATTTCGATATAAATGGTTTGAGGTTTTATTTATCTTATTTTTGTTAGCGATGCCGTCCTGTGAAAGAATCCTAAGGTAGTTACTCTTTGATTACGGGTCATTTACCCCCCCCCCCAATGGAAAACTTAACACTCACAGGACATTTTGGAGGAAAAGGAAGCAGTAAAAGGAATCAAGAAATCGGCTTAACACGTTTGAGTGAATAAAAAATAATGAGAGATGGTCAAGGGACAAAAGCCTGATCAACAAATGAGAGGATGTCGTGGAGAAACGCGTCCTGACAAGGGTACGGCATATAAATGAAGAAGAAACTAATTCTAGCGGCACAATCAATTCTGTGGGTAGCATCAAAGTCTTTGAGACTGTTTACAACTATTTCTGACTTCTGGAACTACCTTTCGATTTTTTGGTTCCCAGTCGACTTTGATTTTAAAAAATATAAATCAAAATGTCAAGCTTTTGTTTTTTTTAACTTTTGTCTTCTTCAATGCTTTTCTTTCATTCTTCTCTTTCTTTGAATTTGTTACATTGGAGGCTAGGTCTCATCATTTTATAGCTGAAATATCTAGATGTAACCGCAAGTTCTATGCCAACAGTT
This sequence comes from Ascarosepion bandense, assembly GCA_037127315.1. Lineage (NCBI taxonomy): Eukaryota > Metazoa > Mollusca > Cephalopoda > Sepiida > Sepiidae > Ascarosepion > Ascarosepion bandense. The sequence goes on from JBBBDQ010000407.1 coordinate 795,623, forward strand.
TCTTCTATCGCATTTCTCGCCTGTGGAACTCTCTTCCGCTAATTTTGACAGTCAAAAATTTAATGCTTTCCGTTTTCTCTGTTTTTTCCCACTCAATATCCCCCTTGCGTCTTAGTGACTATATTCCCTTAAAAAATAATGGACAACTTTGGTAAAAATATAACTATATATATATATATATATATATATATATATATATATATATATATATAATTTTACTACATGTAAATATTTAGAGCATCCTGAGCACTTTTCTAGATTTTATAGCGCCGACCGTGACTACATTAGACACGTGAACAGATTTCGTTAAATAAATAAAAAGAAATAAGCTAAATTTCATCGTGTGCAGACTTTAATAGAAAGCATGCAAAAAAGAGAATATCTTTTAACTAAATGCATAAATAGAAAACAAAAACAAAAAAAAATACAAAAAAAAACTATGTATACACCTGTTAGCATATTCATTTTGTTTGTACCAAATACCTAAAAAGAATTCGAAAGAGACTAATTTTAAGTCTCTTTCCTTCTTCATTTTTGTTTTTGTCAGAGTAAATAATATTTAAATAAATAAACATGGCCGTCATCTCACGTCATCTTTAGAACATGTTATTGACTAACGTGACAAGGCGGGACGAAAAGGTTGAGCGTTCGTCTCAGTGGAATTTGAGACACTGAAGAACTCTCCAGTCTTTGGAGGTTTGAAATAAAAGTCAGCGCAATAACATGTCTGAACTGAGAACACAGGAATATTTCTACACAATAACATTTTTTGTTGTTGTTGAAATAGCTACAATAGCGAGCATTATGTAGAAGTTGCAAATTTTACTCAACATCGAATTAGTGGATCGTACAATGTTTCATTGTACAAATCGTTTCGAAAAAAAATTTCACCTTTTGTAATATTACTCGTACCCACACGTATTTCTTTGAGGAGGAAGGAGAGGAGTAACATTACCTTAAAAATAGTGTCCTTGTGTCATGCATCGACTTTAGAAGCTGAAAAGAAATATTCCCCGCCTTCATTTTTAATTTGCCATTGGCTATGCTATGCTAGAGATAAGTGTAGCGAGATGTAGGAATACATTTGACGATGTAATGTAAACTGCCTCGAAATCAAAGAATTCTCATGCTTTCTTTCATTGTTACAAAATATCTAAACTTATTTATAAATGGAACTTTGTCTGTGTGTGTGTCCATTACTTATAGACTCCGAAACGGCTGAACCGATTTTCTTGAAAATTTACTCAGTTGTACTATAAGCATCTGCGAGTGTTCTTAGCTCGGTTTTGTGTCGAGGTACTCCCGATAAATATCGAAAATCGATAATCGAAAAAATCGGGTTATAGAAGGAGTGGTCTGATTTTAATCAAATTTGATACACTCATAGACAAAGACATAAGAAACGATATTCAGAAGTTTCAATGTTGCAGTTCTTACAATAGTGCAGAAAATTTGATATCGATACCAGGAAATTAAAATTTGACTTACATGCATTCATTTTTTTTTTCAGTCTACGGTTTAGCTTTAACTGGAAACAACTTTTGCTTTTTAGTTTTTCGTGCCAACGTCCAAAGAGTCTGATCTCCAGGACCATGGATTAGTTTTAAATCTTTCATTACACCCGAGCAAAGCCGAGCTATACTGCTAGTTTGTTTATATTGCTGAGATGAGGCAGTATTTAAATTATTTACATTATTCGGACTATATATATATATATATATATATATATATATATATATATATATATATAAGGCAAGATGTTTGTGTGTGTGTCTGTTTATCTGTCTCTATGCCCTTTATACAAATCCACAATTTTTATCCGATTCTAACCAAACTTCACACAAATATTCTTTATGCTGAGTCTGATCTCCAGGACCATGGATTAGGTTTAAAGTTTTCATTACACCCGAGCAACGCCGGGCTATACTGCTAGTCTTTTATAATATGACTCACTTTGTTGCTGGATATCTCATTTTCTATAACTCCTCACACACTTCCGTAATAAAAAATACGATTCCTTAATGTTTACGTTTGCAACTGAGGTGTGACAGGTGTGTGGAAAGAGAACCAGATGTATGTGCGGAAAATAATTAATTTAAAATTTCATTTTATATTTCTGGTCAAATTAACAAATATGTTTGTGAATTTTTTCGCGGATATATATTCACAAACGCATCTAGAGTTGATTTTCTAAGCGCCGCTCAGATGTGGCACAAAGCCGAAAGTATGGGGCACTCAGTACGGATCGAACTCACTTCTTAGTTCTAACGGGACAAATTTTCTAACCATTACACAATGTCGTGATAAAAGATTTATGTTAATTGTTCTGGTGAACTTTGCTCTATGATAATTAGACTTTATGAATTTGATAGCAGTACTACATTGGCGGCTAGGTCTCATAATTTTATAACTGAATATTCTAGATGTAACCGTAAGTTCTATGCTAACAGTTTCTTTTATCGCACTTCTCGCCTGTGGTATTCTCTTCTGTCAAATTTCCCGCCAACTTTGACTGTCAAATATTTAAATGCAATGTCAATCATTTATTTTTTTTATTTAATCATTTCACCCCAAGCAAGGGCGGACCACCACTAATGCACAGAGGTTTAGAGTGAAAGAAAAAACAATGTACAGGGATTATATAGAAATAATTAAAGATAAATGGTATGCAAAGAGATAGAAGATAGAAATTGACGTTGCATTTAAACTTTTGGATATTGTAGCTATCTGAGCATCAGGAAAAGACAACTAAAGTTCTTGGGACATGCATGCAAAGAGGAAAGAGGGCTTCGAGAACCTGATACTAAAAGGCCAGATAGAGGGAAAAAGAGGCAGGGGAAAGCAGCGGATAACATATTTGAAGGGCCTGATCAGGTGGATGACTGAACGAGAGTTGCATGGTGCAACAGAAGAAAGTGTGCTAAGAGCCACCAGGGATAGGGAGATGTGGAAAGCCATGATCGCCTACATCCTGAAAGGACATGGTACAAAAAAAATTGGAAAAGAGAAAGCCGGAAACCACATCCTAGACAGGGAACAAGTGATGAGCCTCTTCACCTGTTAAATAGACGTAGTTGGAGTGGGAACCGGGCGATAGTTTAGTCTGTCTACTCCAATTAAAAAAAAAAAAAGTAAAGAGTGAAAAAAATTGGAAAAGAGAAAGCCGGAAACCACATATTGTAGATATAGAGCAATGTTTATCTTTTTTTATTCTTTTCCCAGTCAGTAAACACTTGTATAGTAGGTTTATTGTTTTAAATGATTGAAAAAAATCCCTTCAAGAACCTGTCAGTTGTTCTTTTCCGGTTTTTTACTTGTTCTCTCTACTTAACTGTGACATTTTCTAATACATGTATTCAGTGGCTTTATTACCTTGTTTGCGGTGAAATGATTAAAAGAATTTTCATTAATGAGCCCATGTATGGCGGATCATCAAAACATTCGTTTCTCTATAAAAGTCTTTGCAAATGCTATCAACTGCTTTCATGTGTGCATATAGATGAATAATCTATGATAATCTGTTGACAAACTCATGGGGGTGGGGAAATGACCCATAGTCACAGAGTAACCACCCTTTAGATTCTTTCACAGGACGGTATCGCTAACAAAAATAAGATAAATAAAACCTCAAACCATTTATATCGAAACGAACCTTGAAAGCCAAAATAATTTACACAAAGTACTTAAGTTATTGTAATGCTAATGGTGGAATTATCCGTTTCCATGCATGAAACATTAAACATTCACTAAGGAATAGTTTAATCTCCGTTATATGAGAAAATTCGCCAATAACTAACATGGGAAAAGGTTGATCTGCCATAAAGTAAAATATATTCTTTAGAGATGGGAAAATATTTCGATAAACATGGTTTATAAAAATAAAGATATTTTGTTTTTCGGGAATAGTATGAAAAAATAGGGTAGGTTGATCTTTTAATTTTTTCAGAAAATCAACATTGAAACTTATGTAAAAGATTGGATTGACTGTCAAATGCACTGAAACTAAACAGCTTTCACCAATCAGTTAAGTGCCATACGTGAAACACGCTTGGGCGATCATGTCTCTAAAGAGACATGACTGACTGGGCAGTCGTTTGCCATTGCTTTCTGCGGTAGACTGGTTGCCAGCCAAGGTTATAGAACCCAATCTGTCCTGTAATTTAACCCAGAACTGGAAGGAAGAGACAGATTAATACCTTTCCCAAGGGTATTTGCGCGTAAGTGAATGCAATGAATTCCCTGATTTCTCGTTCCGAGCAGATATCCACTGAACCACAACGCACATCCTCCAAGTCCTGACTGCCTGCCTGCCTGCCTTTCACCAATGCTTGAGCATTAATTTTAAATGTCGTCTGAAAAAAATGTACAGAAATACTTAATTTCGTTGATATGCGTTGGAATTTGGAAAGGAGCCCTTTATTTCGCAAACCGGGGTAGATTGTTCTAATTCCACGTGCAATACTTCTTCTGGGTGTTTAGTTTAAATTATCTCCCTTTAGTAACCCAACTCTCCGAGTTTTCGTTCTCCTCTGCTGTGACACAACGTTTTAAATCGAGTCACTGAATTTCTTTGACTCAAAGACCAAACATTCCAACGTATATCTCCTTTGGAAGGCCGGAGTGTACAATGGCCGAAACATTGTGAATGTGATAACAAAGATGAGGACAAAAATCAGAACAATGTAAATAACGGAAGTTAGATAGACTAAACTATCGCCCGGTTCACACTACACCCACGTCTATTGAACAGGTGTAGAGGCTCATCCCTTGTTCCCTGTTTAGGATGTGGTTTCCGGTTTTCTCTTTTCCAATCTTTTCATTTTTTTTTTCCAATTGGAGTAGATAGACTAAACTATCGCCCGGTTCAGACTCCACCCACTCTATTGAACAGGTGTAATGGCTCATCCCTTGTTCCCTGTTTAGGATGTGGTTTCCGGCTTTCTCTCTTCTAATCTTTTCACTCTTACGTAGCCCCCTGCACATCAGTGGCGTTACTGCTTTGCTCGGGGTGATATGATTAAAAGACAAAAAAAAAAAAAACATCACAGAAATATTGACAGAAAAAAAAAGAATAATATCCTTTTAATCATTTGCCATTTCCAATGTGGGAGATTGTGGCTTTTGAGAAAATAAAGTCAGTTTCTGTTAGGTTTGTTCCAGTCTTAGTCTGTTTTAAAAATCAGGCGTTACTTTCCAAAGAAGTAATTATAATTCATTAGTATACTGAACATATCTAATTAATAATGAACAGATGTAATGATATAAATCAGTCAGTTAAATGCCATACGTGATACACGCTTTGGCGATCATATCTCTTTCAAGACATGACTAACTGGGCAGAAGATTATCCTTCAGTAGGTTGCCAGCCAATGCTATAGAACCCAATCTGTTCTGATATTTAACCCATAACTGTAGGAAAACGACGGATTGATACCTTTCCCAAGGGTATTTGCGCGGAAGTGAATGCAAAGAATTCAACTGGAATTCGAACTCGGCTCCCTGATTTCTCATTCCTAGCCGATATCCACTGCACTACAACACACATCCGAAATTATATAAATACATGGTCTGATAAAACTGTACCGGACTGATTAATAGAACTGTTATTTTGATTCGTCATTTAATCTTCTTCATAGTAGTCCTCTTCTGAAGTCAAACATTTTACCCATCGTCATTTCACTTGATGGAAGATGTCCAGGAAGTCATCTGGGATAATGAGCATCTGTCCCGTCGCATTATCTTGGATTTTCTCGACGTTTTGAAATCTTAAATTCTTTTCAAATGGGATCTAATTTTTGAAAGACAAAAATGACGAAAGTTGCGAGGTCTGTGGAATATGGTGATGTATGCGCGAATTCTAGGTCACTTTGTGCCAAATGTACTTTAACTCCGTTACCGTGAAAACAGTCACGATATTTTTTATCAGAACTCGTAAAAAAGCGAGTTGACACTCCTTGATGAGTAAACAGAGTGTTCCGTCTACGAAACTCCGGAATCGGGATGCTGAAATAAGCATAAATCAGCTAAATGACCAGACTTTTACTTATAATAATTCTATATATCCAGCGATGACCAATATAGTGTATCAATTTTAATGCCTAGTGCAAGACAGTGTTTCTTGTCGCAAATCACTTACCTATATCGGACATGCTATCACCTCATTAAGAAGACGTCTTTCATGTTATCTGTCGAAACAAAGTGCTACTCAAAAGTATTTATTAAACCACAATTTAACAGAACCCTTAAGGAAAATTCTAGCCGATAAAAGAAAAATCCTTTTTCAATTACATAACAGTCGGGGCTTACAGCCTATCACGTTGAATACACCGGTTCTCGCTCGATCACCGAAGTTAAGCAACGTTGAGCCTGGCCAGTACTTAGATGGGTGACCGCTTGGGAATACCAAGTGCTGTGAGCGTTCATTGACGGATGTGCGTTGTGGTGCAGTGGATATCGGCTCGGAAAGAGAAATCGGGGTGCAGAGTTCGAATACCAGTTGAATACCCTGCATTCACTTAAGCACTGGTATCATTGAGAAAGGTATTAATCCATCTCTTCCATCCAGTTATGGGTTAAATAACAAGGGGTCCTTTCCCTTAAAAAACAAATCCCAATGAATCTTGATACTCGAAAAAGAAAAAAGTATTACTAGACACAAAACTTATATAAAACCAACATTAAAATTGTTGAAAGAAAAAAAAGGTAAAAAAAAGTATTACCAGCAATAAATAAATAAATAAAAATTTAGTTGGCAATAAATGACCCGCCGAGGTTGATAAGCCATAAAAACAAAACAATCATTCAATCATAACCGTTGGCATCTAATGATTAGAAAAACCTTATTGATTAAACGCCGTTACAGCGCTGTTAATCTTAAGCTGTTCAGTAGTGGAGATGATGTGTTAAGTGTTTTCTTAAAATAGAAGTAACCCTCACGTGAACCTAGCCACGCACTGCGCACGCTGCTGAAAACGGTCACTCTTCAACAAGAATCTTCACACAGTAAAACATTCTATGAAGTACAACACACGGAAACTAAATATTACGAATACTACACTATTGAGAATGGATAAAACACTGACCGAAAGCGTTCTGAACAATAAAAACTATGGACAATTTTATATTTTCACGGAAAAATGTTAGAATGCTGAAAAAAACTCAATAAAAGATTGATTAAATCATCCTTGTCGGCTGTATGAATATTGATTTTCTTTCTTTCAACGATAATGCTATTAAGCTTATCAGACGATATGAAAAGAATTTACATAAAATAAATAGACAAAACTTGTCTACATTATTTAACGAAATATGCATCAATATATATTTAAAATTTCGTGTATTTAGGCAGCAAATTTTCTTTTAAACATGTCAGATGAGATAAATTGCAAAAACTATGTTTGCTGATTTTAATTAAAATCCGTTCATACCCACGGATAATTTTTCGCGAATGACAATCTAAAGATATCTAAAAAGAGCTGTAACGTTGGCAGGTGTTATTTTCATTCGTTTCTCACACACACACACACACACACACACACACACACATATATATATATATATATATATAGTGTGTGTGTGTGTGTGTGTGTGTGTGTAAAAACTAAGGTAATGTACATTCTCTTCCTTGACGTCTTCAAATTTTGTTCATTTCAAGTGAGATTTGATTCTTGGAAAAAGAAAGTTGAAGGGTGAAAATTGAGGGACACGGTGGTTATGAGTCCAGGATAATGTTGATTGGTCAAAAAATTGTTGCACATGGTCACTGATGTAACCTCTGTGATGTCGTGAGAGGAAGCCACTCTCCACACTTTCTTTACAAGTACTTCTGTAAACAAGGGAAGTGAGCAAGAACGTTATAATTTAATGTCCTTTTACCAAAAATGGCAAAAAAATCATTAATTCTACACAAGCTGTTTATTTTGATAAATATGATGATTGTATTTTTGATAATAAAATTCAGTATTTTATATTTAAGCTACATCTTAATTCTCTCTCCCAAAATATGATTTTCTAACAGTACAATATATATGTATTTATGTGTCACTAGCAGTATAGCCAGGTGTTGCTCGGGTGTAATGAAAGCTTTAAAACTAATCCATGGTTCTGGCACGAAAAACTAAAAAGCAATAGTTGTTTCCAGTTAAAGCGAAACCGTAGACTGAAAGAAAATGAATGGATGTAAGTCAAATTTTAATTTCCTGGTATCGATATCAAATCATTTTTTTTCGTCGTAAACTGCATTTTGAAGGCTAAATAAGTCTTCTGAATAAATGGTATCATGGCTGAGACTAAGAACAATTATACCTACTTAGAGCCAAACCCGAAGCAAAAACTAAAATAAAAGGGCTGAAAAAAATACAGACATACAGGCTGATAAACAGACAAGCACAAACATCTTGCCTTTATATATATATATATATATATATATATATTATCGATTTTGTGCACTATTGTAAGAACTGCAACCTTGAAACTTCTGAATATCGTTGCTTATGTCTTAGTCTATGAGCGTATCAAATTTGATAAAAATCGGACCACTCTTTCTATAACCCAATTTTTTCGATTATCGATTTTTGATATTTATCGGGGGTAGCTCGACACAAAACCTAGCTAAGAACACTTGCAGACGCTTATAGTACAACTGTGTAAATTTTCAAGAAAATCGGTTTGGCCACAAAGACACACACAAAGACACACACACACATATACACACACAGACAAAGTTCTATTTATAAATAAGTTTAGATTTATCACTTTATAAATTAGTGATCGTTACTTTATTTGCATAAATTTTCTTCGTTTTGTAGCAAAAATATTTTTCTATAATTGTGTCATCTTCGGCATGTGTTATAAATAAAACATATCGTATTCCATTGACAGACTGACAAGATCTCATGAAATTATTTATCTTCCGGCAGGAATCGAAAGATAGATATTTTCTAAATAGCATTTCCTGAAAATTTAGGCCGGTGGGAATTATATAATGTATTGTTTAATTATAAAACAAACTATCAGCTCAAATACAAGTATCCACTAAAAAAATAACATATATATATAGTCATCCGCAGACAGATCTGTTTCGCTGTATCACAGCTCATCAGTACGGTTAGACTCCGATTGCTTTTTAACCCAGGATTGAAACCTGACCGAATTGGCGTCAGTCGGCGATTCTACCTCTGGGCTATGGGCGTTCGGTGAAAGAAGGCAGCCTTTTTAGCGCGTATATTATCATTATACTCGCCCAATAGCCAGTGTGCTCTAATTCATTTTACTGAATGAGCGATGCGTTCATGCTAGAGTAGTTACTGTTTTTCAAAATCTACCATTCTTCTAGAGTGCTCAATCAGAGTGTAAGAGCGTACATATTGTTAATAAATATATATATTATATATATTAATAATATATATATATATATATATTATTAATTATACTTTAAAACATGTACAAACTACAACCTACTACAAAATTGTACATTTTGGTTCGATATTGAAAGAAAATATCTCATCAGGTAGTTAATAATGATGATTATAATCGTTTTATTGAAAAAAATGAAAAAAAAAAACACTTTCTTTTATTTTTTAAAATCTTTTTGTACGAGGCAAGAAGACGTTAAAAAAGTGCGGAAAAATGAGGGAAATTATTTTCTTCGTTCCGTTATTCATTTATATATATATATACATATATATATATAAACTTACAAATTTTGGAATACGTACTAAGCTATCCGGGTTTCAAGGCACATGTACGGAAATCTAATAGAGGTCACTCCCAAAAATACGAACAACGAAAGAGTGGGAGCAAATGAAGAGGAGAAGGAAAAAATTTGGAAGTGAGAGAGAGAGGGAGAGAGAGAGAAAGAGAGAGGGAGAGGGAGAGAGAGGGAGGGAGAGAGGGAGATGGAAAAACACACTGAAAAGAGAAACAGAACTTGTTTACTACTAAAAATTGGTAGTAGCTTGATGGTAAATAGATTCATCTGGGTTCGTAAGTACGCAGGATTCCCCCACCCTTTTTTAGAGGTCTACATCTTGATAATATTTCACTTACGAACCGGGATGAATCTCTATTTTTCGTTAACCTACTACCACACTTTTGTTGTAAACAAGTCGTGTTCCCGTCTTCAATGTGGGGTTATTCCCCTCTCTCACGCTATTTCCTCTAGATTACTTTCTCGTCCTCTTCATTTACTCTCATTTTTCCGATATTAATATATTTGGGAATGACATCTACTGAATTTCCGCACATGTACCTGAAGATGACCTAACGGCTGAAACTACATATTCCAAATTTTGTTAGTATATTTTGCTCTCCTTTCTCCCGATAATATTGAGCACTTTTTTCTTTTTTAATGCCTTCGACGGCTGGTATTTACTCACTTCCATTTATTAACATTCATATATTATTGTTGATATATATATATTCGTTTTTCTTGAAGTTTATCTTTGTATAAAGTTAGGATTTAGATACTTACAGAGTCTGGTTAGTTATTTTTTTGAATAGTATATATATATATATATATATATATATATATATATATATATATTTGTCTATATTTATCTATATTTATGATACGAGGTAGTATTTACAATAGTTACATTATTCCGACTATCGTCTTCATCTTTGTTGCCAGCTGTACGAAGTTTCGGCCGTTGTACGCTCCGGGCTTCTTCAGGTGCTAGCAGTTTCGAACCGAAGCCTTTATTACAATCACTGGAGTATATTAACTTCATTCCTTGCAGGAAGCCTCGATTGGGAGTAATGAGTTATCTCCCTCTAACCCGGCAAGATAGTGGTGAACAAGTAACTTGCCGGGTTAGAGGGAGATAACTTATGACTTCCAATCGAGGTTTACCGCAACGAATGGAGTTCATATACCCTTGTAATATATATAGCTATTATAAATTATACTTAAGAACATGTACAAACTACAAACTACTAGAAAATTGTACATTTTGTTTCGACATTGAAAGAAAAATGTCCCATCAGGTATTTAATAATGATGAACTACTCAAATGAGACATTGTTCTTTCAATTTCGAAACAAAATGTACAGTTTTGTAGTAGTTTGTAGTTTGTAGATGTTCTAACGCAATAATTAATAATAAATATTCTTTGCTCTTTGTTTTGAATGTTGCCAATATTTCCTTCGTTCTTTAGTTATTTGGATATATATAAGAAAAATAATACATATACAATAATAATATATATATATATATATATATATATATATATATATATATATAACAACAATATATATATATATAAACATGTAGGTAATATCAGACAGATTTTGGTCAACAATACGGTGATCCTTACTCATACACACAGTAAGAGGAACCTGCAGATATTGGAGGCCATGTACATCAAATCAAAACAACCAACACTCAATAAAATCAACTTTAAAACAGGAAATAACATATTACATTGCATTTGACTACATGGTTTTGTTGTCATTTCGCGCTATCCCGCGGTGTGACGTCATAAAACCGCATCGCAAACTTAAGAACTGCGTTTATTATTTTTGGTAACTATTGCCGTTGCCAAGCGGAGTTTTATGTCAACACAAAATAAAATCGTCGGTGATGGTGGATTTTATAATATTTCAGTTTAAACTACCTCTCTGAAGATGGCTCATGTGAGCCGAAAGCTTAGAAGAAAACCAATAAATAATTATCCAAATGTTGGAGAATTTTTGTCTTTATTTTCAACTGAAATTAAAGCAAAAATACGACGTTTAGAACGGCTCATGATTAAACATAATAGACATTCATTGTCTCTTATATTTAATAGCATATGTCTAGAAAATTACTTGCTGCCTCGATATATATATATATATATATATATATATATATATATATATATATATATATAAATAGAATAAGTAAAGAACAAGTTGGAAAAAGTGTCTTTAATCTAACATATTTCACTTTAACAAGCTTCTTCAGAGTTTTTTTTTAAAGACGAATGATTTTAAAATTTAAGAGACAGTATGTTGATTGAGGTATAGCCTCATTGGTCAGATACGTGTCATCTGTGATGAAGCAATCGATGAATATTAAACGTAGAAGAAAAAACATATTCACATATTACCTTTACTGACTCATAAACGTGCATATTCACACATGAGTTCTCTCAACACACACATTCATAACTAATTCTTTCATTTTTTTTTTAAAGGTAAATTCGTTCTATCACTTGACACAGTTGTACATTTTTCTTTCGTATTTTAAACGAAAATTTATTTCATCACTGCCATTCACACATACTATTGTTATCAACATATACACACACTTAGTTCATCTATGGTTTGGATGCGCTTAACACACATTATTTTGCTTATTTATACTTACATTCATAATAAACATTTAATGTTTTTATTATGCGTTGAGACACACACTTAAACAGACACAAGTCTTTTCTTCTTCTACATTTAAAATTCATTCATAGCTTTATCACACGTGTCGCGTATCTGACCAATGAAACTATACCTCAACCAACATACTGTCTCTTGGATTTTTAAATCATTCGTTTCTAGGGCTTATCAATCCTTTAAGTGTTATTCAAAGCCAGAGACTAATTTTTGGAGTGTAAAATATTTATTTATTTTTAGATAATATTAGTTTTGTTATACAAATCTTACTGGAAAGCTGGAAGAGAAGAGGTAGCTTCATACCATTTCCCAAGACTATTTGCGGATCAGTCAGTCTGTTAAGTGCCATACGTGATACACGCTTGGGTAACCGTGTCTCGAAAGAGACATGACTGACTGGGCAGATGATTATCCCGCAGTAGACTGCCATTGCTTTCTGCGGCAGACTAGTTGCCAACCAATCCTATAGAACCTAATCTGTTCTATTATTTAACCCATAACGTGAGGAAAGAGATGGATTAATACCTTTCCCAAGGTTATTTGTGCGTAAATGAATGCAAGGAATTCAACCAGAATTCGAACCTCGGCTCCACAATTTTTCGTTCCTACATTGCACCACAATTCACATGAGTGAATGCAATGAACCCAACGGGGATTGGAACTCGGCCCACCGAATAATAATTTCCAGCTATTATTCATTACACCACCTGCATATCCAAGAGGTCACTCATCTAGGTACTGACCAGGCTCAACGTTGCTTAACTTCGATGATCGTACAGGAAATGGTGTTTTAACGTGACGTGGCCGTGAGCAATTTAAGTGATATAGTTTTTGTTATTTGTTACAGTTATTTTTTATTAAGTAGCGCCAGACCAAAATGATCGAAGAGAGATGACCTTTGACAAAGGCCTCGGGTTTCGCTTGCTCAAAGACTTTTTTCACCATCTTAGGAAGGCGATTGTATACAGCTGAGAGTTTAAATATTTCTGAATAAGTTTGGCGTCATGCATAACATCTATATAAATTTGATGAGTCAATTTAATAACATGACTCAAGTTTTTCACCACTGATTTTTGGAAGTAGTTGTATAGAACTAACAGTTTAGATATTTCTGAAAGAGTTTGGCACCATGAATTTCCTCTACATAAATGTCTCAATCTGATGCGCTGTTTAACAGTGTTCAAAGCAGGATGATCTTTGCCGAGACCCTCAAGCATTACCCGCTCAAAGGTTTTTTCTCCATTGATCCTAGAAAGCGGTTATATACAGCTGACAGTTCTTTTTTTCTTTCTGAAAGAGTTTGGCACCATTCATGTCATCCATATGAATGTCCCACTTTGACGGGTCTACTTAAGAACGTGACTCGAGTTTTCAGGTTCATGTTTTGGTTTCGTAGCAATTAACTGTATTATAGGAAACTACCTCTGACGCAGCCTCTTCTGTTGGTTGGTTCATTCAACCAGCATATCAACCTTCATTAGGTCATTTAATGCTGAAAATAGTTTTGATTTGTTTTATTTAGTTTATTTGTTTTATTGTTTGTTTCAAGATTCATTGGGATTTGTTTTTAAGGGCCGAGTCCCTAAGTCCTACCCTTGTTATTTAACCCATAACCGGATGGAAGAAACGGATTAATACCATTCCCAAGAGTACCAGTTCTTACGTGAATGCAGGGTATTCAACTGGAATTCGAACTCGGCTCTCCGATTTCTCTTTCCGAGCCGATATCCACTGCACCACAACGCACGTCCGTCACTGTACGCTTATAACATCTGGTATTCTCAAGCGGTCACCCATCTAAGTACTGACCAGGCTCAACGTTGCTTAACTTCGGTGATCGAGCGTGAACCGGTGTATTCAACGTGATAGGCCGTAAGCAATAAACGCTTACAGCACCTGGTCACTGTACGCTTATAACATCTGGTATTCTCAAGCAGTCACTCATCTAAGTACTGACCAGGCTCAACTTTGCTTAACTTTGGTGATCGAGCGAGAACCGGTGTCTTTAACGTGATAGGCCGTAAGCCTGCCTATTCTGTATTCGATTTTATTTTCTGCTATACTTAATTTGTTATACGCCAATGTATCTGAAATGTTACTAATTCCACATCCTGAATATTTCATGATGAATAAGGTTTTATTAAAAAGCTTCTAATTTTTGTTTTACTGCCTGCACAGTTGGGTAAAGGAAAGTGAGAAAAAGCTAGAAGAAAATACTAACCATCGATTGCAAGAAGTTGCTAGGTACGAATTGGATATATAAACATCAAGCAAATATAAATATCTGGGACGTTTTTAACAGAGGGTGGAAAATGCGACACTGTGGACTAGCGAAAGAAAGATTTCAAAAGCGAAGCAAGATGTGGATAAGCGGAAAATTTTGTTAGAATCAAAGAAAAGACTGTTAGGTTGCTATGATAACCAAGTTATTTTTAATGCTAGACAATCTACCCACTGATGAAAAAAAAAACTAAGGGCAGCAGAAATGTGGTTCTACGGAAAATTACTGAAAATTCCTGGGATGTAGTGAATAAGCAACAAGGAAGAATTAAAGAAAATGGCAACTGAAAGAACAGTTATACTCAGAATCAGGGGAAGACAACTAAAGAGAAAGCAGAGCTTGTTAAGCTTAACCATCACAAGGTATATTGAGGAATACAATAATAGACAAAGGCAACGAACCACTTAACTGACGAGTTTGCACGAATGATTGGCAGACTTTTGTATCGATACTAATTAGTTTTCATAACGGCTCAGAGTCACATGAGATATAAAGATGTGGAAATCCACCATCGCTTATGTCCTAAGAAAAATGGTAAGTGTTATATCAAAGAAATATTCGCTATCTAAACTTATTTATAAATGGAACTTTGTCTCTGTGTGTGTTTGTGTGTGTGTATCCGTTACCTATAGACTCCGAAACGGCTGAACTGATTATCTTGAAAATTTACACAGTTGTACTATAAGCATCTGCTAGTGTTCTTAGCTAGGTTTTCTGTCGAGGTACCCCCGATAAATATCGAAAATCGATAATCGAAAAAAATTGGGTTATAGTAAGAGTGGTCCAATTTTAATCAAATTTGGTACACTCATAGACAAAGACATAAGAGACGATATTCAGAAGTTTGAAGGTTGCAGTTCTTACAATAGTGCACAAAATCGATAATATATATATATATATATATATATATATATATATATATATATATATATAAAAGGCAAGATGTGTGTGTGTGTCTGTTTATCAGCCTGTATGTCTGTATTTTTTTCAGCCCTTTTATTTTAGTTTTTGCTTCGGATTTGGCTCTAAGTAGGTATAATTGTAGTTCTTAGTCTCAACCATGATACCATTTACTCAGAGGACTTATTTAGTTTTCAAAATTTAGTTTACGACGAAAAAGACTTGATATCGATACCAGGAAATCAAAATTTGACTTACATCCATTCATTTTTCTTTCAGTCTACGGTTTCGCTTTAACTGGAAACAACTATTGCTTTTTAGTCTTTCGTGCCAACGTTCAAAGATTCTGAGCTCCAGGACCATGGATTAGTTTTAATGCTTTCATTACACCCGAGCAACGCCGGGCTATACTGCTAGTTTATTTATTGAGCAGCTAGTAAGGCGTTTGGTTTACACTAACACACTAACCCACACCCATTCTTCAACTCTCCCCCTATGTACATCCTAACTTCTCTGTCGCCTTGTGTAACCCCGTCGTGCTATAGTGGCAGTGGAATGCCTTGCTTGGGGTGACATGATTAAAAAAAAATCATTCTATTAAAACAATTTTTAATGAAAATTGACTTCTCAATGCTAGTAGCTATTATTACCCCAGTCTTAATGGTGGTTTCCTTGCTAAACATTTCAAGATGTTGACATTACACACTTAAGCGTGTAATCTTGAATATGTTATTATTTTCTCTTAGAATTACAGTGATAATAGTTTCCGCTGTTGTTGCAGTTGAAAAGCACTGAAGTGATGCGCTTCATTTTCTTTGATACAGTTCTTTGCTTATGTTTATGCAGTGCCAAAATCCATAGGTTTTTTTTAACCACTGATCTGCTTATACACAACTGACATTTTAGATATTTCTGAACGGATTTGGAGTCAAGCATGACGTCCATATTAAAAACTGCATTTGATGAGGCTATTTAAGAATATGACTCAAGTTTTCAAGCTAAAGTTTTGGTTATGTAGAAATATGCGGTATTAGGAGAAACTAACCATAGCGCAGGCTATTCTGTTTTCAATTCCCCTACGGAACTGGTCGTAACTGATCCAGATACGGAGGTATTTGAAGTGTTTAGTATTTCTTGGATATCTATGAAGGATTCAAAAACTTTACAATAATAAAATACCTGAGAGCCACTCAAGGTAGGGTATACTGAGTGTATCATATGAATGTAAGAAGATACTGTTGAAGGTGAGGATAATAAGAACAATCACTCTTTAAATCAGCCAAGCACATAAAAATATTTCTAATAAGAAATAAATCATTATTTTTTTCTTTTCTTTTATGCATGGTGTTCTTTAAAGATGTAGAGGATTTTCACTAATCACTTTTTTTTTGTATCTTACAGACTTTTCTAAAAGAAAATAACATAATCAAAAAGGTTAACACTTCACATTCAAATAAAAGGATAGGAAAAAAACCCTTATCAGTACTGGAGAGAGTGATAAAAACTAAATAAATATTTTACACTCCAAAAATTATTTTCTGGTTTTGAATAACACTTAAACGATTGATAAGCCCTAGAAACCTGAATCAATCAATATCACTCGAAGACAATCAACAGCAGCAACAACTGAAATGGATATCACATGTAACTCTAAAAGAAAATAATAATATAATCAAAAAGATTAACACTTCACACTATTTCAAATAAAAGAATAGGAAAAAAAAACCCTTATCACTACTGGAGAGAGTGACAACAGCTAGTGAACTTGAGAGACCTGTTTTCCTGGAAAATTGATTTAAGAAAAATATTTTGCATATTTCAACCGAAAACAGTACTAGCTGCTCTGTCAATGAAAGAGAATATGTTTTCTTGTAGATTGGCATGAGATTAACGTGTATTTTTATTATTTATTTTCCTTGTAGATTGGCATGACATTAACGTGTATTTTTATTATTTATTTTCCTTGTAGATTGGCATGAGATTAACGTGTATTTTTATAATTTATTTGACTTGTAGATTGGCATGACATTAACGTGTATTTTTATTATTTATTTTCCTTGTAGATTGGCATGAGATTAACGTGTATTTTTATTATTTATTTTCCTTGTAGATTGGCATGACATTAACGTGTTTTTTTTTTATTTATTTTCCTTGTCGATTGGTATGAGATTAACATGTACTTTTATTATTTATTTTCTTTGGAGATTGACATCAGATTAACGGGTATTTTTATTATTTATTTACCTTGCAGATTGGCATGAGATTAACGTGTATTTTTATTATTTATTTTCTTTGTCGATTGGCATGTGATTAATGTGTATGTTTATTATTTATTTTCCTTGTAGATTGGACTGAGATTAACATGTATTTTTATTATTTATTTTCTTGTAGATTGGCATGAGATTAACGTGTATTTTTATAATTTATTTGACTTGTAGATTGGCATGAGATAAACGTGTATTTTTATTATTTATTTTAATTGTAGATTGACATGAGATTAACGTGTATTTTTATTATTTATTATCCTTGAAGATGGGCATGAGATTAATGTGTATTTTTATTATTTATTTTCCTTGTAGATTGGCATGAGATAAACATGTATTTTTATTATTAATTTTCCTTGCAGATTGACATGAGATTAACGTGTATTTTTATTATTTATTTTCCTTGTAGATTGGCATGAGATTAACGTGTATTTTTATTATTTATTTTCCTTGTAGATTGGCATGAGATTAACGTGTATATTTATTATTTATTTTCCTTGTAGATTGGCAAGAGAGATTAACATGTATTTTTAGTATTTATTTTCCTTGTAGATTGGCATGAGATTAACGTGTATTTTTATTATTTATTTTCCTTGTATATTGGCATGAGATTAACGTGTATTTTTATTATTTATTTTCCTTGTAGATTGACATGAGATTAACGTGTATTTTTATTATTTATTTTCCTTGTATATTGGCAAGAGATTAACGTGTATTTTTATTATTTATTTTCCTTGTAGTGTGACATGAGATTAAAGTGTATTTTTATTATTTAATTTCCTTGTAGATTGGCATGAGATTAACGTGTATTTTTATTATTTATTTTCCTTGTAGATTGGCATGACATTAACGTGTATTTTTATTATTTATTTTCCTTGTCGATTGGTATGAGATTAACATGTACTTTTATTATTTATTTTCTTTGGAGATTGACATCAGATTAACGGGTATTTTTATTATTTATTTACCTTGCAGATTGACATGTGATTAAAGTGTATTTTTATTATTTATTTTCCTTGTAGATTGGCATGAGATTAACATGTATTTTTATTATTTATTTTCCTTGTAGATTGGCATGAGATTAACGTGTATTTTTATTATTTATTTTCCTTGTATATTGGCATGAGATTAACGTGTATTTTTATTATTTATTTTCCTTGTATATTGGCATGAGATTAACGTGTATTTTTATTATTTATTTCCTTGTAGTTTGACATGAGATTAAAGTGTATTTTTATTATTTAATTTCCTTGTAGATTGGCATGAGATTAACGTGTATTTTTATTATTTATTTTCCTTGTAGATTGGCATGAGATTAACGTGTATTTTTATTATTTATTTTCCTTGTAGATTGGCATGGGATTAACGTGTATTTTTATTATTTATTTTCCTTGTAGATTGGCATGAGATTAACGTGTATTTTTATTATTTATTTTCCTTGTAGATTGGCATGACATTAACGTGTATTTTTATTATTTATTTTCCTTGTCGATTGGTATGAGATTAACATGTACTTTTATTATTTATTTTCTTTGGAGATTGACATCAGATTAACGGGTATTTTTATTATTTATTTACCTTGCAGATTTGCATGAGATTAACGTGTATTTTTATTATTTATTTTCTTTGTAGATTGGCATGAGATTAACGTGTATGATTATTATTTATTTTCCTTGTAGATTGGCATGAGATTAACATGTATTTTTATTATTTATTTTCCTTGCAGATTAACATGAGATTAACGTGTATTTTTATAATTTATTTGACTTGTAGATTGGCATGAGATTAACGTGTATTTTTATTATTTATTTTAATTGTAGATTGACATGAGATTAACGTGTATTTTTATTATTTATTTTCCTTGAAGATGGGCATGAGATTAATGTGTATTTTTATTATTTATTTTCCTTGTAGATTGGCATGAGATAAACATGTATTTTTATTATTTATTTTCCTTGCAGTTTGACATGAGATTAACGTGTATTTTTATTATTTATTTTCCTTGTAGATTGGCATGAGATTAACGTGTATTTTTATTATTTATTTTCCTTGTAGTGTGACATGAGATTAAAGTGTATTTTTATTATTTAATTTCCTTGTAGATTGGCATGAGATTAAAGTGTATTTTTATTACTTATTTTCCTTGTAAATTGGCATGAGATTAACGTGTATTTTTATTATATATTTTCCTTGTGGATTGGCATGAGATTAACGTGTATTTTTATTATTTATTTTCCTTGTAGATTGGCATGAGATTAACGTGTATTTTAAGTATTTATTTTCCTTGTAGATTGGCATGAGATTAACGTGTATGTTTACTATTTATTTTCCTTGTAGATTGGCATGAGATTAACGGTATTTTTATTACTTATTTTCCTTGCAGATTGGCATGCAATTAACGTGTATTTTATTATTTATTTTACTCGTAGATTGGCATGAGATTAACGTGTATTTTTATTATTCATTTTCCTTGTAGATTGGCCTGAGATTATCGTCTATTTTTATTATTTATTTTCCCTGTAGATATGCATGAGATTAACGTGTATTTTTATTATTTATTTTCCTTGTAGCTTGGCATGAGATTAACGTGTATTTTTATTATTTATTTTCCTTGTAGATTGGCATGAGATTAACGTGTATTTTTATTATCTATTTTCCTTGTAGTGTGACATGAGATTAAAGTGTATTTTTATTATTTAATTTCCTTGTAGATTGGCATGAGATTAAAGTGTATTTTTATTACTTATTTTCCTTGTAAATTGGCATGAGATTAACGTGTATTTTTATTATATATTTTCCTTGTGGATTGGCATGAGATTAACGTGTATTTTTATTATTTATTTTCCTTGTAGATTGGCATGAGATTAACGTGTATTTTAATTATTTATTTTCCTTGTAGATTGACATGAGATTAACGTGTATTTTTATTACTTATTTTCCTTGTAGATTGCCATGAGATTAACGTGTATTTTAATTATTTATTTTCCTTGTAGATTGACATGAGATTAACGTGTATTTTTATTATTTATTTTCCTTGTAGATTGGCATGAGATTAACGTGTATGTTTACTCTTTATTTTCCTTGTAGATTGGCATGAGATTAACGGGTATTTTTATTATTTATTTTCCTTGTAGATTGACATGAGATTAACGTGTATTTTAATTATTTATTTTCTTTGCAGATTGACATGAGATTAACGTGTATTTTTATTACTTATTTTCCTTGCAGATTGGCAATCGATTAACGTGTATTGTATTATTTATTTTACTCGTAGATTGGCATGAGATTAACGTGTATTTTTATTATTCATTTTCCTTGTAGATTGGCCTGAGATTATCGTCTATTTTTATTATTTATTTTCCTTGTAGATTGGCATGAGATTAACGTGTATTTTTATTATTTATTTTCCTTGTAGATTGGCATGAGATTAACGTGTATTTGTATTATTTATTTTCTTTGTATATTGGCATGAGATTAACGTGTATTTTTATTATTTATTTTCCTTGTAGATTAGGATTAACATGTATTTTTAGATTTAACCTTGTAGATTGGAGATTAACTTATTTTTTATTATTTATTTTCCTTGTAGATTGGCATGAGATTAACGTGTATTTTTATTATTTAATTTTCCTTGTAGATTGGCATGAGATTAACGTGTATTTTTATTATTTATTTTCCTTGTAGATTGGCATGAGATTAACGTGTATTTTTATTATTTATTTTCCTTGTAGATTGGCATGAGATTAACGTGTATTTTTATTATTTATTTTCCTTGTAGATTGACATGAGATTAACGTGTATTTTTATTATTTATTTTCTCTTGTAGATTGGCATGACATTAACGTGTATTTTTATTATTTACTTTTCTTTTGTAGATTGGCATGAGATTAACGTGTATTTTTATTATTTATTTTCCTTGTAGATTGGCATGAGATTAACGTGTATTTTTATTATTTATTTACCTTGTAGATTGGCATGACATTAACGTGTATTTTTATTATTTATTTTCCTTGTAGATTGGCATGAGATTAACGTGTATGTTTATTACATTTATCGTATTCGACCGACTGCTGTTTTTTTTTTTAAGTATTGAGATTGATATTTTAGAAGAAACAATTTATAAATTTTAATAGACTGCAGTCGTTAAGTATTGAAATAATGAAGTTTTTTGCAAGGATTTTTTATTGCCGGTATAGTATGTAGGCTATTTTGTAAATTTTTGTCTAGCCTACCCTGTTTGAATATATCTTAACTCAGTAAGAATATACTTATTGATATAAGTATTCGTCTATTTATTTAAGCTAATTATTTTCCCTAAATCAAACACTAAT
This sequence comes from Ascarosepion bandense, assembly GCA_037127315.1. Lineage (NCBI taxonomy): Eukaryota > Metazoa > Mollusca > Cephalopoda > Sepiida > Sepiidae > Ascarosepion > Ascarosepion bandense. The sequence continues at coordinate 817,768 of JBBBDQ010000407.1, forward strand.
CTTTACAAAATAGTTAGAACACTTCCTCATGATACGCTTTTTAAGCTAGGCGGCATAGTATAAGATTGAGAAAATTTTGTAGGCATCATTTAAAAGGTAGGCCACATGCTATACCAGTGAAGAATTTTGTAGGCCACATTTAAAAGGTAGGCCACATGCTATACTAGTGAAAGAATTTCGTAGGCCACATTCAAAAGGTAGGTCACATACTATACCAGTGAATGAATTTCGTAGGCCCTATTCAAAAGGTAGGTCACACACTATACCAGTGAAAGAATTTCGTAGGCCACATTTAAAAGGTAGGCCACATGCTATACCAGCGAAAGAATTTCGTAGGCCATAGTCAAAATGTTGGCCGCATACAATACCATCACCACTTTTTAAAGTCATGATGAAGATTATTTTCTGGATAAACAGCTTTAACGTTTAGCAATATTGGAGCTGGTATTCGTTTCATGTTCAGAAATAGATAATTAATTTTTCAGTCACTTAATAGCTATAGTAGTCATTTGCTGCTTACAATCGTGTACGTGTTTGTATGCGCCCCCTATGTGTGTGCGCTGTGCGCGTGTATGGACGAAAAGCAATTCTATAAGTCAGACTCCTAAATTTGACCAGTTTGCCCCAGCTGAATCAACAGAAATATTCACAGTGACGGGGAGAAGTGTGCCTCGGGTTGGTAACAGAACGGGTGCGGCTGAGATGATATTGTATATTTCCGCGTTGGTTCCCTGGGGGCAATTTTTCTACCTACCGCCAACCACCGATAGGAATCTTTAGTTTTTGCTCAGCAAGAATCGACACAGGAGTAGTCATCTCAAATTTCATTAGTCCCCCGTGAAGGGGAAGAACATTTGAGCGTTTGAACCAAAAATCTATCGCTTCCAAGGATAGTCACGGCCATGGGCAACAAAGTTGGCTGGTCACCAAATTAGCACAAAACCAAGTTTGTCTCGGGTTAGAGTAGGTAATCACACACACACACACACACACACACACACACACACACACACACACACACACACACACACTTTCTCTCTCTCTTTCTCTCTATCTATCAATCTATCTCATTTCATTAGCGAACGAGAATAGGCAGATAAACAATAGAAGAGCTGACCATTTGCAATATTTTATTATTTGAACGATATCATTATCCTTGTTATTTTGATCACTAGATTCCAGCCGATACTTTATTCTCTGTTTTCCATATTTTCTTCACGGTGTTAATACACTCTTGATTAGATGAGCAGTTAAGTTCCTTTCCGAGAAACGAGGATTCTCTGACCATCTCTCCATTAAGTCTTCGGGCAGAGCACAACTAAAAACAATGACAGATGCTTGATCTTGGAGAACAGCTATCCACGACAGCACCTCCTTAGTTGCACTAAAGAGGGCGTCCGGAAGTAGTACAAAGACCAATGCAACCTACTGGTACGGGAATCGAGTTACTATTTAAGGCCTTGGGTGCACGCGCTTAGGCTTACCTGACTTTTGTCGCATCCTGAAATTCTGGGAAAGGAGTGAGGAAATATGAGATGAGAAAAAATCAGATGAGCAGTTCCACACAGTGCAATGATTTGGATGGCATGCTACGAACTATTTTAAAGATCTTGTCTGTAATTTTCTGATCAGACATCGAGTTCCAATTATTATACACTCTTGTGAAAATTAATTGAAACAAAGCAAATAATGTGTTCCTAGGATTTTTCACACTTTCCCTGATCATGTATACATCGACTCTTGATGTTGTTTTTCTTTTCCGACCACATTTTCCTTTACGTTTTGAACTGATGAATCCAGTTTGTTTCCTCACCTTGATGACACGACTGACAGTTCAAAAGCTGACAATATCCACGATCTCTCTATAAGGCTTGCCAGTGTGTTTGTGCAAAGTTAAAATTTTCGTACGCTTCCTTGGAGTAACGTCTATCGGAGACGATGGCCAACAACTACACGACAGTCGAGACAATAGTGTCTGGGCGTGATGAAAATACAGTGCGATAACGGATAACGCAATATTTTTTTTAAGGCCAAGCAAATTTTATCATACACCCCAAAAATAGATTCATATTACTGTACACCACTGCAAATGAACTAATCTGAGAAATCTATTACACCCTGTCACTGCGGTAGGTCTAAGACTGATGGTGAAAGAAAGGGAACTAAAGCAGTTTTTTTTAAATTATTGGGTACGAGGGTGTAGATATAAAATAATTCAAAGTTTCATATAAATTCAGTTAAGATTCATACACTCATTTATTATGTCAGAATCACGAACAAGTATTTTTAATCTGTTAACCATAAACAAGGCAACAAAGCCACTAAAACATGACGTAAAGGATTACTGAGTCTGAAGAAAGAAGAAAAAATAGAGACATCGGCACAGGGAACCGACGATTATTTCCAGCGTCTTTAGCGATTACCGAAATAATAGTTAGTCAGTCAATAAGTTAAGTGCCGTACGTGATACATGCTTGGACGATCATGTGTCCTTCGGTCTATGACTGGCTTGGAAGAAGATTGTGCCGCAGTAGGTTGCCATTTCTTTCTGCGTTAGACTGGTTTCCAACCAAGGCTACCGAATCCAGTCTGTCCTGCTGTTCAATTCTTTATCTAAATTAATCAGTTAAGTGCCATACTTGATACACGCTTGGGAGATCATGTCTCTTTCGATCCATAACAGACTAGGTAGAAGATTTTCCTGCAGTAGTTTGTCATTTCTTTCTGTGTAGACTGGTTGCCAACCAAGGCTATAGAACCAAATCTGTTTTGCTATTCTTTTCTTTTATCCAGATCAGTCAGATGAGTGTCATATGTGATTCTCTCTTGATCGATCCTGTCTCTTTTAATTAATAACTAACTAGACAGATTTTCCAGCAGTTAGTTGTCATCTTTTTCTGCAGTATAAAGTTGCCAACCAAGGGAATGGAACCCAATCTGTACTACTATTTAACCCATAGCTGAAGGCAGAAGAAATAAATTTATATTTTTCCAAAAGTTATTTTCGCGTAAGTGAATGCAACGAATTTAACTGGAATTCGAACTCGGCTCTCCAATGTCCTGGGTATGACGGTAACCTGCATCTGGCAGCAAAGCCTCTGATTAGGAGGTTATGAGGAGCATGGAACGACCTCTTAATTGCTGTTGTTTCTAGGTCCACCCTGACCCGGAGTGGTAGCACCTGTTAGGGTCCCAGCAAATAGTTAATCCCCACCCCAAATTGTGGTCAAAACACTATGAAAGTATAGAAAATACACTTGTATAGAATTTATACATACAAATAGACTTTTATAGAATAAAACATTTATGAAGAAAAAAAATATTCTCAGCAAAACATTTTTGAATACAAAATTAGAAGACATTTTCAGTTTTCTAAAATAAAAAAAGAATAAAAACAAAAAATTTCATTTAAATCTGACTAAATCAACTTTCTCACTATAACCGAATATTAAAATAATACCACCGTAAAACCCCACCTTTTTAGCGTTAACTAACCCACAGAGGTGTTGATATGCCCTTAAACAAAACTGGAACTCAAACTCTGCTCTTCGATTTTTAAAATCCATTACATCACAACGCACAACCTAGTAGTACTACTACTACTACTAGTAGTAGTAATATTAACAATATGAATAATGAAAAAGATTTAGCAACCTTAGATATTTTTGTTAATTTGTGTAAGTCTTCTTATGTATTGTGCAGGTTGGACGCGGTACAGAATATTAAGCATTTGCTTTGTTTTGTTTTTAGCGACGCGTTGGCTTGGGTCTAAACATATTTAAACGCCATACCTTCCAACGCTGATTTTAAAAGCAAGCAGTAAGCTCTCCCTACTTAGATAACTGACGAAACAAAACATTTCTGTGATATTCGAGGGGTGAATCTTTCAAGTGTGCGTACAACGATAAAGACACCGGGAATAGAAAAAAAACCGACCTCTAATAGTCGGAACTGAATTAGTAATAGAATTATTAATATATATCATCGGTTCTCAGAGTAGTCAATATTGAGCGCTGGAGGTCCATGAATCTATCCTTGGGGTCTATAAATGCCGAGAGATTAAAAAGGGATCGATAAATTCTTGATCAGAAGGAGGTCGATAAATAAATCACGGTGAATTACAGCTAAAATTCACCAATTTCCAACCAAACTTCAATCACCTTAATACTGTTCGCAAGCACGCCCTTCCAATTAGTCAACTAATTCAATTAAAAAAAGACAATAAATTCATATTTCCTGTCTTTATTTTTACATATATTATTATTAGCTATCTTGTTATCTGTATATACTTCTGAGACGTGTTAGTATTGACATTATTTACAGTGTTCGGAATGTTGTCCTCATCTTTTATGGTCCTGAGTATGACCTTAAACTGCATCCGGCAGCAAGGCCTCTGCTTGGGAGGTTGTGAGGAGCATGGAACCACCTCTTAATTGCTGTTGTTCCCAGGTTCACCCTGACCCAGAGTGGTAGCACCTGTTAGAGTCCCAGCTAGGGTTAAACAGTTAACTCCCCCAAACTGGGGTTAAAATGCTATGGAAGTATTTACCAACAAAACCTTTTTTGAATTTTAAAGGTTACCAACAAAACCTTTTTTGAATGAAAATGTTACCAACAAAACCTTTTTTTTGAATGAAAAAGAACTGTGATTTAAAATAAAAATATGCTTCCAAACAACCCCCACCAAATATAAACAAACAAAAACAATAAAACAAATAAACTAAATAAAACAAATCAAAACGATTTTCAGCATTAAATGACCTAATGAAGGTTGATATGCTGGTTAAATGAACCAACCAACCAACCAACCTCATCTTTTGTTGTATCCTTTAAAGAGGTTACAAACAGACCATGTGGTACTCGAGTGAAAGAACAGCAACAAGTGCATAGATGAATGAAGCGAGGTTTATTGTAAAGTGAATACACTACGGCAAGACAAGGAAACTGGTGGCAGGCTAGTAATTGCCAAAGCAAGTCACAGGTATCTCATGTTCTCACTATATATGGCTACCAATATAGTCAGTCCACATAGGCGATAGGGAGTGTGAGATATTCCATTACAACACCTTCCACTAAACTAATTTTCCCATAAAATTTTGCTCAATACCTTTTCTTTTGGGGGCCAGGACATAATCCTTTGACTTTTTTCATCTTCCTAGTAATTTTGTGACGAGGACTCCGGCCACTAGTCGTTGATGGCTTTGACACAATAACTGGTCTTCAAGTTGTCTATTACAACGGTGCTTTTTCTCGCCAACGTTGCGAACTTTGATCTCAATGAAGTCACGCTGAAATCTTGCTAGCTGTCTCTTTACTAAGTTGAACCAGACCGGACGCGCGCACATTTAGGTTAATAAAAATGGCACCAAAAATAAATTGAATGTTGCCCTAATAAGTTGCAGAAAATGTCTTTATATACAAACAAAAACAAACAAAAAGAAATAGAATATAACAATCGCCAGTCACGACACCAGATGTGACAACGCCTGCGACGGAACCAAAAATATGATCACGGCTGAATAAACAGCCAGAAAAGTCTGTGAATAGATGCTCACGACGGAACGGAGCGAAAGTTTCGTCAAAGAGTAGTGACCGTATTCTTAACATTAATTCAAGTTTTTGCTTGACAGTGTCTGTTCACACCAATTAGAGTTTTCAAGTTCGTGACAATTCAAAATGTCTTATTCGAGCTTTTGGTTGGTAATGTATGTTTCCTCCAATCGGAATTTTCAAGTTTGCGACGATTCAAAATGTCTTATTCGCTTCACCCCAAAGCTTTACGGAAACTGCCGAAGGAATGTCTCTGTGTGTGGTAGGTAGCGGTAAGTTGTCTACTTTGTCTCTGGTTGGTTCGTTGTTTGACTTTAACTCTTTTAGGTCGGTCGGTCTACTGGACTCTTTCGTGTCTCTCTCTGTTTACATCTTCAGCCAGGAACTCTATCGGAGGCGACCGTCTCTACCGCTACGGTCGTGGTTCCCCGGCTGGGAACCGTCACACCCTTGTCGTTACATCTCGACTAGTCTCGTCTCGACTCGAACTGAACTCGACCTCAACTCAACAGAAACTTTAACTGATTTTGGCCCTCTGGGGCTCTATATTTATGCTTGTCCCAAATTCTCTTGGGGGAGGCATGACAGACGCGGGTGTCCATGCAAATCAAATATTTAAACATATTTAATTTTCGCATTTTGAGGCGGAGTTACATTATTCTCTTGGTTTAACCAATGAAGCAGCAATATTTCTGGTGATATCACTTCTTTCCGTTTTCTTCTTTTGATTCAACTGATTACATTATTTATTTTTCAGGTTTTAAATCTGTTCACAAGAAAGTTGAACATTTCAGGATTCAACATTTTGGCCTCATCAAAGATTTGTAACAATCTCTTTTCAACAATCCAAAACAATGTTTTGGCTACGGCTTATTTTCTACTTTTACCAGCTGTAGAGCTCAGTGCTTTCAATGGTACTTTTCTTAGTCACGTTGTTTCTGCTTAGTCAAATAATGGCCGGCCGATGCGATGACCTCGTCTAACCTGCTGCCTACACCTACAAATGTTTTTAAATCACTTCTACACTCAGCTAATTTTCAATATTTAATTTTGCAATATTTTCTCTCTTCACAATTCATTAACCGCGTTCATATTGCAACCGAATAAACAATTTTATTATCTATTAGACTTAATTTTCCATCTGCTCATATTGGTACAATTAATCTGCACAATTAATAATACAACTAATAATAATTTCTTTCGCTCCGTCGTGCTAACATTGTGTTATATTTTTTGGATGCAAAATAGTGTTACAATTTTAGGTCTTACCATCTTCATTGCCATGTTTACGACTTTTCGACTATTTAACGCATCATCTTTCTTCGAGTGTTAAAAATTTTGAGCCGAACACATGGCCAGTAATAAAGGTGTTGGTTAGATCCAGGCACTTGACCCAAAGAGTTGTGAGTTCAATACATGGCCACAACAGTGGTGAACAAATAACTTAGAGAATTGAAGTAAAGGGAGATAACTACATTACATCCAGAAGTGGCAATGCACATGGGATGAAAATGATATACCCCAGTGATTGAAATAAAGGGTTCCGTTAGAAAGTTCTAACACCTGAAGAAGTGCGCTGTGTACAATGTTCGAAACGACGTAAACATGGCAATAAAAATGAGGACAACACAATGCAAATAACGTATATTATATTAATATTTTTTTTTATTATTTCCTTTGATTTCTGCTGTATATACATTACTTTCCAGGTTCCAACTAGAGGCCTAAGATCTAAACTTATTTATAAATGGAACTTTGCCTGTCTGTGTGTGTGCGTGTGTGTGTCTGTGTATCCGTTACCTATAGACTCCGAAAAGACTGAACCGATTTTCTTGAAAATTTACACAGTTGTACTATAAGCGTCTGCGAGTGTTCTTAGCTAGGTTTTGTGTAGAGGTACCCCCAATAAATATCGAAAATCGATAATCGAAAAAATCGGGTTATAGAAGGAGTGGTCCCATTTTAATCAAATTTGATACACTCATAGACAAAGACATAAGAAACAATATTCAGAAGTTTCAAGGTTGCAGTTCTTACAATAGTGCAGAAAATCGATAATATATATATATATAAAAGGCAAGATGTTTGTGTGTGTGGCTGTTTATCTGCCTGTATGTCTGTATTTTTTTCAGCCCTTTTATTTTAGTTTTTGCTTTGGGTTTGGCACTAAGTAGGTATGATTGTAGTTCTTAGTCTCAGCTTTGATACAATTTACTCAGAGGACTTATTTAGACTTCAAAATTTAGTTTACGACGAAAAAAATTTATTTGATATCGATACCAGGAAATCAAAATTTGACTTTCATCCATTCATTTTTCTTTCAGTCTACGGTTTCGCTTTAACTGGAAATAACTATTGCTTTTTAGTCTTTCGTGCCAACGTCCAAAGAGTCTGAGCTCCAGGACCATGGATTAGTTGTAAAACTTTCATTACACTCCAGCAACGCCGGGCTCTACTGCTAGTCAGAAAGAACTTCATGGATTTTTTAACTGCTTATTTTTTGTAAAAAATAAAATAAAAATATAATCAATACGATTACACATATTTTACATAGATAAAACTTTTTGTAATGTGTGAACTATACTTGTGAGACTATGGTTTTGTAATTCTTTAAGACATGGTTTACCAGAAATCCTTTCACTGAGTCTATAGGACCTTTTTCCAAGCAATCCGAGAGCTTCAACTACAACTGGAATTATTGGTGCCCTCATGAGCCCTATTTTTTTATATCTATTTCAAGATCCTTGTGCTATATATTAATTCTTAGTATATGCATCGCTTCGATGAAGAATGACCTGGACCCAAAATAGAAGATCTCCTCTGCTTTCCTGATAAAAAACGTCGACGCTGACATATAAAAAATATGATATTTTTATAATTATTCTGCTTGATGGAGTCGGTGTTTAGTTGGCGGGTAGCACGCTTAGAGCTGACAACTCGAACGTAATCCGCGACTGATCAAGTCAAGTCTCAAAACGCAACTGATCTGTTAAGAATCTCTACTGGCAGCAAACTGCCTGCATACGGACAGGTAACGAAGTCAGCAGATATAAAAAGATAGAAATGGGCATAAGAAAAAGATGCGTCTTTTTACAGGATCTATTTAACTTGTACAGTGAAACTATTTTGAGGACCCTAGATGTTATGCCAGTATTTGTAATCGGAGGCCACAATTTGAACAACATACGGTACGCAGACGATATAGTGCTGATTGCAGAAATGGAAAGGAAGCTACAAGACATTTTACAGAAGTTAGGTGATGAGAGTGACAAAAAAGGACTAGCAATAAACTGCAATGCATGGTCATCAGCAAAAGAACAACTCCAAGTGCTAAATACAGGTGGGAGATACTAAAATCAAGCAGGTACAAAAATTTAAATACCTGGGAAGTGTTATAACAGAAGACGGAAAGTGCGACACAGAGATCTGAAGGTGAATTAGCATGACGAAAGACACGTTCCAGAAGCTGAGTAAAGGATTAAGACACAGGAAACTTTCACTAGAAACAAAGAATAGAATACTAGACTGCTATGTGATGTAATTTCTTCAACATGGCAGTGAATGCTGAACCATATCATGAAAGATGAAAGAAAAACTGGAATCATCAGAAATGTGGCTCTACAGAAGGATGCTGCGGATATCGTTGACCGAGCATGTAAGCAATGATGAGGTTTTGGAAAGGATGGAAATGAAAAGGGAATTAATATTGAGCATCAGGAAGTGATAACTAAAGTTCCTGGTACATGTATTAAGGAAGGAGGGCTTGGAGAACCTGATACTAACAGGCCAGATAGAGGGGAAAAGAGACAGAGGAAAGCAGTGGATAACATATTTGAAGGGCCTGAGCAGGTGGATGACAGAACGGGGGCTGCGTGGTGTTACAGGAGAAAGTGTGCTAAGAGCCACCAAGAATAGGAAGACGTGGAAGGCCAAAAGGACAAGGCATATAGAATAAGAAAGATACATTACAATCTGAAAGAACTTCAATATCAATAAGAAAACACTATTATTATTATTATTATTATTATTATTATTATTCAAATAAATACTTTTATTATACGAAGAGAAAATTGAATAGAATAAGGAATAACAAAATATAAAAGATAAAATATTTATTCCTTAAATATACGGGTCTACTCATAGCATAAGGAAAAATTGTTTGGTAAAAGAATAGCATCCATATTTAAGTTCTTTACAGCTTCCTGTAAAGAACGAAAAATAGATTCGAGAAACAGTGAAAAGCGTTGAAAGGGCTTTGAGTTCAATACCTTGCGACAGCAGTGGCAAACAAAAAAATTAGAAGGTTAAGTTAAATGGAGATAACTAAAATCTTAGTAAGTGACATAACTCATGGAAGGAGACCAATCTACATGAAGAAGACTGTAGCGTAAAACGGCCGAAAGGTCGTGAATATGGCAATGAAGATGAGGACAATAGTCCGAACTATGTAAATAATTTTCGCATTTTGAAGAAGATCGTAAGAGTTCTAATCTGCAAAAATTATTTTCTAAAAAATTTTTTCCTTTTATTATGAGTACACTAGTATGTCTGTGTAGTGCGCTTAATCAAATCAGATAAAGAAATACACAATAAAGGTAGAGACAAAGGATTTAAATAAATATTTAAAGCATCTTCCATAGGTTGATTAGGGAACAAGGATTCCTTAAAATGGTCAAAGTTCTGAAAAATTTGGGGTCAGCTGATATATATCTTTAAATTCCTGAAACTAATTCGCCAATAACACACTTTGAAACACCGGTTGCTACAAGATCAACAAAGTTCAGCAGCGTTGAGTCTGGTCAGTACCAAGAAGGGTGACCACTTGGGAATAAAAGGTGCTGTACGCTTGGATGTGCGGTTTATTTAATGTATAATGAGTTCAGATTCACGATGGATTCTTTACATTCGCTTATGCGTAGATACCTTTTGGGTAAAGGTATGAATCCACACCATCTTTAACCCAAGCTATGGGTTAATTAATAAGATTTACATTGCTAAATAATTGCTAAATTGCTAAATAATTATTACTAATTTTTAATTATTATTAATTTTTTTTTCACAATTTAAAGATATTTTCGGGATTTAAACAGCCTTCAAAAATTTATTAAGTCGTAAAAACACATCATTCAATTCTCTCTCTATCCCTCTCTCTCTCATTCTCTCTCTCTCTCTCTCTCTCTCTCTCACACACACACACACCCTGTAATACTTACATAAACTTTCAAGAAGACCTGAACGACAGGAAACGCATTCCTTTAAAAAAGGGTAAATATTACCTTGCTGGACTGTGAAAGTCTTCGTGGTTTGGACGAGCAGTCAAAAGCACGGCCAAGCAGACGTTTGTCTCTTACAACGGATAACGAAACTTCGAACGTTACCGAAGAGCACATTATCTTTATTACGCTATTTACATTATTCGGACTATTGTCCTTATCTTTGTTGCCATTTGTACGACGTTTCGGCCTTTGTACGCTCCGTCCTTCTCCAGATGCTAGGAATTTCGAGCCGAACCCTTTATTACAATCACTGGGGTATATCATTCTCAATGAGTGGTGAGTTCAATACCAGGTAACAGCAGTGGTGAACAAGTAACTTACAGGGTTAGAGGGAGGTAACTCGACTACCAGAAGAGGTACTACTACGAAATGAATGAAGTCCGAATACTGTTATTGATATCGAAATATATAATTTTTTGGTGGGGTATATCATTCTCGATGAGTTGTGAGTTCAATAGCAGGCTACAGCAGTGGTGAACAAATAGCTTACAGGGTTAGAGAGAGATAAGTCATGACTATCAAGAACAAGTTCAATACAAGAAATGAGAATGATATACCTTAGTGACTGTAATAAAAATTTCGGTTCGAAATTCCTAGTACCTGAAGAAGGTCGGAACGTATAACGAGCGAGGCGGCTTATAAATAGCAATAAAGATGGGGACAATAGTCCGAATAATGTAAATAATTTAAATACTGCCTCATCTCAAAAATATAAACAAACAAGCAGTATAGCTCGGCTTTGCTCGGGTGTAATGAAAGCTTTAAAACTAATCCATGGTTCTGGAGTTCAGACTCTTTGGACGTTGGCACGAAAGACTAAAAAGCAATAGTTGTTTCCAGTTAAAGCGAAACCGTAGACTGAAAGAAAAATGAATGGATGTAAGTCAAATTTTCATTTCCTGGTATCGATATCAAATAAGTTTTTTCGTCGTAAACTGAATTTTGAAGGCTAAATAGGTCCTCTGAGTAAATGGTATCATGGCTGAGACTAAGAACTACAATTATACCTACTTAGAGCCAAACCCAAAGCAAAAACTAAAATAAAAAGGCTGAAAACAAATTGCAGACATATAGGCAGATAAACAGACACACACAAACATCTTGCCTTTTATATATATATATATATATATATATATATATATATATATTATCGATTTCTGCACTATTGTAAGAACTGCGACCTTGAAACTTCTGAATAACAGTTCTTATGTCTTTGTCTATGAGTGTATCAAATTTGATTAAAATCGGACCACTCCTTCTTTTACCCGACTTTTTCGATATTTATTGGGGGTACCTCTACACAAAACCTATCTAAGAACACTCACAGAAGCTTACTGTACAACTGTGTAAATTTTCAAGAAAATCGGTTCAGCCGTTTCGGAGTCTATATGTAACGGACACACACACACATACATACAGACAAAGTTTAATTTATAAATAAGTTTAGATTAGATATATTTATTACGCTTTTTCCGGGGCTTTTACACATAATGCACCTTGTTTAAAAGATAACAAAACGAAACAAATACTTGGCGTCTATTCAAACACAGATGTCTACATGTGTCGTAATCAAATATACACACAAACAACATTCCGGTGCATTTCTTAATCAAAATATGGCATAACAGGTAGCAGCTTGAAAAAAAAAAAATTCCGCGAGACGATTTCGGAATAGCATGGAATTTTTCATAAAAAATTCGAGTTCAAATTCCAGTGAAGTTCTTTACGCGTAAATACCCTTGTGAAAGGTATGATTTTACAATTTTTCCCTCAGCTATGGGTTAATTAGTAAAAATTGTATCGCTAAATTGTTGTTATCCCTAAGAATATAAAAATGCCCATTGTACAAAAAACTATTTTCTGGCTTTAAATAAACTGCAAAGTATTGATAAGCCGTAGAAAACAAATCAACAAATCATTTGAAATATTCCTATGTCTCGGAATAAAATATTACAAAACAAAATTCTGGGCGTCTACTCAAACATGGGCGCCCACGTGTGACGTAATCAAACAACATTCTGCGTATTTCTTAATTGAAAAACAGAATTCGGCGAGACGATTTCGGAATAGCTCGGAATTGTTCATCAAAAAACCGATTCCAGATTTCATTCATTTTTTTTTTTACAACCACCTACGCGTAAATACTACTGTGACAGGTATGATTCAAAACTCTCCTCCAGCTTTGGGTAATTAGTAAAAATTGCATCAATAAATCATTGTCATTTATAAAAAAAAGAAAAACACTTGCGGTCCAAAATAAAAAAAGAAAGAAAACAAAAAGAAAATTCTGGCTTTAAATAACCCGCGAAGAGATGATAAGACGTAGAAAACGAATCAGCCAAGGAACTGAAGCATTCCTCTATCTCGGAATACTACCAGACATTTAGCAAGAAGCCCGAGAAGAAATACTATCATAAAATTTAAAAGATGTGAAAAAAAAATCCGATAAAACTTAGAAATAATTATAACAATCAGAAAAGAGATCTTTATCTGTTTTTGTAGTTTCACCAAGCTACTTTGTTCTCTCGCCGGCGGAGGTATATCCTGGAAGATCCCTTTTCTTATTACCCTTTAACTCAGATTCACGATTAGACGAACGCGCTCACTCTAAACCCGATTTCTATTCTCTAATCTGCCTCGTGCTAACAAGAAAAATAAATGAAATAAATCAATAGAATAAAAATAACAATGGAAATAAAAATTGTAGCGATTCTCTCCTTCCGTAATTTTAATGTGAGCTTCTCAAGAACGTAATTTTGATGTGAGAACTTCTCAAACAAACTCGTTGTAACTTCGCCTCGACTCAGTCTAAAGATAGTCGACAACTGGAGTTTATTAACACACAAACCATAATAAACACAGTCAGGCATTGTTCATGCGACTCCTTTCTATCAAAATATGCGTGATGTTGGAACAATAGCTGAGGATTTATAGCCGAGATTCTGAAAGAGTCCAAACATATTACGCGAGGCAAGATTTTTTCACCTTCAGGCCTTGACGGCGCATGAGTGCAAGAGCACACACGCATACACAGAAAGCAAGGCGATATTGCTCACTGATATATTTAGATGCGTGAGCATGCAGGTATATTTCACACACACACATACACACACACACACACACACACACACACACACACACACATATATATATATATATATATATATATATATATATATAAAGAAATGGCAAATTACTGCGGGGAAAACTTCTGCTTATTCAGTCATGGACCGAAAGAGACATGATCGCCCAAGTGTATATCACGTATGGTACTTAACTGGCTAATCAGCCAATGCAAGGCAGTAACGCCATTAAGACACAAGGGGGTTACGGGGTGTGGAAGAATTAGGAACGGAAACATTAATAATGAGCAAAAGGAAATAAAGAGTAATCAGGAGGAGAGTAGCGATTGTCTCGGCTTACAAAAAGGAAATAAAGAGTAATCAGGAGGAGAGTAGCGATTGTCTCGGCTTACAAAAAGGAAATAAAGGGTAATCAGGAGGAGAGTAGCGATTGTCTCGGCTTACAAAAAGGAAATAAAGAGTAATCAGGAGGAGAGTAGCGATTGTCTCGGCTTACAAAAAGGAAATAAAGAGTAATCAGGAGGAGAGTAGCGATTGTCTCGGCTTACAAAAAGGAAATAAAGAGTAATCAGGAGGAGAGTAGCGATTGTCTCGGCTTACAAAAAGGAAATAAAGAGTAATCAGGAGGAGAGTAGCGATTGTCTCGGCTTACAAAAAGGAAATAAAGAGTAATCAGGAGGATCCTATTTCTCATTTCAGATGTTTGTTTATTTATTTTTTGTAATGATATTTCTGATTAGATTTAGAATCTATTATTATTATGTCATTTTTCATCATATTTCGATTTCTGCTTTAGTCTCACAACCAACCAAGTCTGCGGGGAGACCTAAGGCAGGTAGTGGCGTGTTATGACTCCATTTCATGTTTTTCTATCTTCCCTATCATCCCTAGCATTACATAGATAAAGTTTTCCTTAGTGTGTGGGCTGTACTTAATAAGACAATTTTTTGTATATCTCTTAAGCTGGGGTTTCCAGGGATTCTTTCAATGTGTTGTCTTGTTCCATTTTTTATCATTCCAAGTGCACCTACTATCACTGGCACAACTCTTGTTTTCAATTTCCACATTTTTTTCTATTTCAATTTCCAGGTCTTTATATTTTGACAGTTTTTCAAATTCCTTGATTGCTATGTTACAATCCGCTGGACAAGCCATATCAATTAATAGACAAGTTTTCTCCTTCTGGTTTTTAACAATAATGTCTGGCCTGTTTGCTTCAATTTTTCTGTCTGTGTAGATGGTGTAATCCCATAGAATGGTTACATCTTCTATTTCTGTAACCGGTGCTGGATGATGTTCATACCATTGTTTGTTTACAGCTTTTCCATAATGTTTGCACATTGCCCAATGTAAATATTGCCCAACTCTATCGTGGCGATTTTTATATTCGTTTGGGGCAAGCACAGAACAGCCTGAGATTAGGTGGTCTATTGTTTCTTGTTATTATTATTATTATTATTATTATTATTATTTACAATTCAGTCAGTTAAATGCCATATGTGACACACGCTTGGGTGATCATGTCTGGAAAGAAACAGAAGGTTATCCCGCAGTAGTTTGCCATTACATTTTGCGGCAGACTGGTTGCCATCCAAGGCTATAGAACCCAATCTGTCCTGTTATTTAACCCATAACTAGAGGGAAGAGACGGATTAATACCTTTCCCAAGTGAGTGAATGCAAGGAATGCAATTGGAATTCGAACACGGTTCCTAATGCATACTTCGGATTTCAGTGTCACATTTTTATTTATCTGTTAAAACACACTCATATATTTAACCTCTTCTACTTGCTTGATGTTGACAAAAATCCGAGTACCCTTTAAAAATAACTTTTAAAAATAACTTTTAAAGTAGTAATAGTATTAGTAGTAGTGGTAGTAGTAGTAATAATAATAATAATGATAATAATAAGCCCT
Source organism: Ascarosepion bandense (assembly GCA_037127315.1). Taxonomy (NCBI): domain Eukaryota; kingdom Metazoa; phylum Mollusca; class Cephalopoda; order Sepiida; family Sepiidae; genus Ascarosepion; species Ascarosepion bandense. The sequence goes on from JBBBDQ010000407.1 coordinate 833,594, forward strand.
TCATGACCGAGTGGGTCAATAGTTGCATGGGAAAATGTTCAACATTTATGGAAAGGAAACTGCAAGAAATTGGTATGAACACCACCCAGACCCGGTTACGGAGATGCGACCCGTAGCAATTTCATAGGATTTATACAATACACACAGACAGAACAATCAAAGCTAATCGCCTAGACATCGTGATCAAAGACCACAGTTAACATGACACTCTCTGCAGACTGTAATGTATCTTTGTAGATCTTCATAAACCAATCAAAGTACAAGGATCTTGTATTCGAAATCTCAAAAATGTGGGACATGAGGATTTCAGCAATTCCTGTTGTAGTTGGAAACCTTGAAGTAATTGGAAAATGGTTCTGATGGACTCAATCAATGGATTCCTGAAAGCACAAGCCTGAAAGAAATACAAAAATACTCACATGTACAGCTCACACCTTTCGAAGGACCCCATTTGTGTAAAAAGTATGTGATCTTATGGTTTAAAATAACTCACTGGAAAATGTCATGATGTCATTTCTGAACGTAGAACTATGGTTGGAACCTGGAAAGAAATGAGTATTCTTTGGAAATCAAAGGAAATAATAATAATAATAATAATAATAATAATAATAATAATAATAATAATAATACACTGAAATTAATCTTGGATGAAGACACTCATACAAATCTCAATGAAGCAATATATGCATCAGCAACAGCAGCAACAAAAAATTGAACATCAAATTAAAAACAAGGCAGTCTCGCAGACATGAAGATCCACCTTGGAAAAGAAAAATAGAAAAAGAAATCGAACAACTAAGAAGTGAACTATCAGTACTGGATGAACTGAGTAGAGGAATAAATGTATGAACTAGGAAAAGCAGAAGAGTCGAAAGAAAATACAACATTAGAAATGAAAATGAAGTCCTATCAACTAAAGAAAAAATAAAGCAAAAAATACAACTTAAGGCTCAAAGAATAAGACGCTATGAGAAAATATCAAGATTTTACAGGCAAAACAAGATTTTTCAAACCGATACAAAGAGATTTTACAGGGAAATAGTTAAAAAAGAATTGAAGTGACAGTCCCCCCAGCCCAGAATGGAAGAAGTTACACAGTTCTGGGAGAAGATATGGGCTTGCCCTAAAGAACATAGCAAGGAAGTACATTGGATTGCACAAGAGATAGAACGAATGAAAAATAAACCAGAACAGACATGGGCTGTAATTACAGAAGAGGATGTTAAATTTGCATTAAAAAAAGCACACAATTGGAAATTCCCAGGTATAGATAAAATTCCTAACTTTTGGCTATATTATTTAAATACAGCACATAAAAAACTAGCCAAAGAACTTCAAGAAATGGTTGACGATCCCACTAAAATTCCTGCATGGATGACCATAGGAATTACATTTCTTCTACCCAAGAAAGGTGACACAAACAACCCGAAAAACTACAGACCAATTACATGTCTTTCGACAACATATAAACTATTAACATCTATTTTAACAAAACAGACATATTTATTCTTAGAAAGAAATGACATGATACTGCTTGAACAAAAATGGTGCAAACGTGGCTGTTATGGATGTAGAGACCAATTGCTTATTAACAAAATGATCCTGGAAAACTGCTACAGTACAAAGAAAAAACTTAGTACTGCCTGGATAGATTATCGTAAGGCATTCGATAGTGTGCCACATTCCTGGATATTAAAGACTTTAAATATATACAAGATATCGCCCGTCATCATCAATTTCATCAAACAGTGCATGTCTACATGGAAAACAACCCTTTACCTCAATCATATAAATGGAACCTATAAGTCTGATGAAATAAACATCAAAAAAGGTATATTTCAAGGTGATCCTTTATCTCTCTTACTATTCTGCATATCATTAATAGCACTAACCAGTCAACTTAATAAGACAGAATGTGGTTATAAAATAGGCCAAAAGAAAATAAGCCATCTATTTTACATGGATGACTTAAAGTTATATGCTAAGAATGATAATGAGCTGGAAGGTCTTCTGCAAACTGTAAAATGCTTCAGCGAAGACATTGGAATGAAATTCAATTTGAATAAATGTGCTAAAGCTACAGTTTTACGTGGATCAATATAAGAAACATCCTCAGTTAGCTTAGACCCAACTGTAACAATAAAAGAATTGAAACCAGAAGAAGCTTATAAATACCTAGGTGTAAATGAGAGTGAAAACATTCACCATAAAAAAATGAAAGAAATAGTGCGTAAAGAGTACTATAGAAGGCTACAAATGATATTAAAAACTGAATTGAATTCTCAGAACAGAGTTATGGCCATTAATAGCCTTGCAATCCCAGTTGTCCAATATAGCTTTAACATCTTAAACTGGACTCTAAACGACATCAGGCGAATGGATGCTAAAACAAGAAAGCTTCTTTCTAAGCATAAGATGCATCATCCAAAGGCTGATGTAGACCGTCTATACATACCCCGTAAAGAAGGTGGAAGAGGTCTTATTCAGCTGGAATTGTCATACAAGACAACAACTATTGGCTTACTAACATACATAGAAACAACAAAGGATTGGATGATACAATTAGTAAGGCAACATGAAGAAAGAAAGAAAAAATATTCAATAATAAAAGAAGGCAGTAAATACAAACAAGATTTACAGTTAGTAGATTCTGTAGAAAAGCAAAACAGAAGCCAAGAACCAACTATTGCGGCAAAAAATATGAAAATGAAAGCCAAAGATAAAGCTCTTGAACAGATGAAACAGCGCTGGCAAGACAAACCTCTGCATGGCCAATATCCAGAACGTGCCAATAAATCCAATGTTGACAAAGTTAATACTCATCGATGGTTACGTGCATCTGGATTAAAGTCTGAAACTGAAGGCTTTATTCTTGCAGCACAAGACCAAAGTCTTTTCACTAGAAACTTTCAGGCAAATATTATGCATAATAATATGGATCCAAAATGCAGGTTTTGTGATAAACACCAAGAAACAATAGACCACCTAATCTCAGGCTGTTCTGTGCTTGCTCCAAATGAATATAAAAATCGCCACGATAGAGAAAAGCTGTAAACAAACAATGGTATGAACATCACCCAGCACCGGTTACAGAAATAGAAGATGTAACCATTCTATGGGATTACACCATCTACACAGACAGAAAAATTGAAGCAAACAGGCCAGACATTATTGTTAAAAACCAGAAGGAGAAAACTTGTCTATTAATTGATATGGCTTGTCCAGCGGATTGTAACATAGCAATCAAGGAATTAAAAAAAAACTGTCAAAATATAAAGACTTGGAAATTGAAATAGAAAAAATGTGGAAATTGAAAACAAGAGTTGTGCCAGTGATAGTAGGTGCACTTGGAATGATAAAAAATGGAACAAAACAACACATTGAAAGAATCCCTGGAAACCCCAGCTTAAGAGATATACAAAAAATTGTCTTATTAAGTACAGCCCACACACTAAGGAAATGTTTATCTATGTAATGCTAGGATGATAGGGAAGATAGAAAAACATGAAATGGAGTCATAACAACACGCCACGACTTGCCTTAGGTCTCCCCGCAGACTTGGTTGGTAGTGAGACCAAAGCAGAAATTGAAATATGATGAAAAATGACATAATAATAATAATAATAATAATAATAATAATAATAATAATAATAATAATAATAATAATGTGTAAACACTTTGGAAAATATGTAAACAAACATTGGTATGAACATCACCCAGCACCGGTTACAGAAGTAGATGTCACCATTCTATTTTTCCTTTGATTTTATTTTTTATTTTTTGTAGCTAATTTTAAAATAGTTTCATGGTTATTTGAACGGGTGTTCTTTACATTTTTTCAAAGAAATTTCTTTGACCGTACTTTAACTAATTTAATACTTAGTTAACCCACCACTGTTACCTTTTTTCTTTTTCTTTCTTCTTCAATTGGAGTAGATAGTCTAAACTATCACCCGGTTCACACTCCAACCACGTCTATTGAACAGGTGTAGAGGCTCATCCCTTTTTCCCTGTTTAGGATGTGGTTTCCGGCTTTCTCTCTTCTAATCTTTTCACTCTTACGTAGCCCCCGGTACATCAGGGGCGTTACCGCCTTGCTTGGGGTGATATGATTAAAAAAAAAAAAAAATTACACCATCTTTACAGACATAAAAATTGAAGCAAATAGGCTGGACATTATTCTTAAAAAAAACAAAAACTTGCTTATTAATTCATATGGCTTCTCCAGCGGATTGTAAAATAGCAACCAAGGAATTCGAAAAACTGTCAAAATATAAGAACCTGAAAATCGAAATAGAAAAAATGTGGAAATTGAAAACAAGTATCATACCAGTGATAGTGGGTGCACCTGGAATGATAAAAAATGGAAAAAAACATCTTGAAAAATCCCTGGAATTGATAATAATAATAATAATAATAATAACAATAATAATAATAATAATAATAATAATAATAATAAACTTGCCTATTAATTGATATGGCTTGTTCAGCGGATTGTAACATAGCAATCAAGGAATTAGAAAAACTGTCAAAATATAAAGGCCTGGAAATTGAAATAGAAAAAATGTGGAAATTGAAAAAAAAAAAAAGAATTATACAAGTGATAGTAGGTGCACTTGGAATGATAAAAAATGGAACAAAACAACACATTGAAAGAATCCCTGGAAACCCCAGCTTAAGAGATATACAAAAAATTGTCTTATTATGTACAGACCACACACTAAGGAGAACTTTGTCTATGTAACGCTAGGGATGTTAGGGAGATATGAAAAAAACATGAAATGGAGCCATAACAACACACCACCTTAGGTCTTCCCGCAGATTTGGTAGGTAGTGCGACCACAGCAGAAATAAATTATAATGAAAACATAAAATAATAATAATAATAATAATAATAATAATAATAATAATAATAATAATAACTAGTATGAACATCATCCCGGTGCTGGGAAATAGAAGACGTCACCACTATATGGGATTACACTATCTCCACAGGAAAATTGAAGAAAATAGGCCGACAATATTTGTCAAAAACCAAAACGAAAAAACTTGCCTATTAATTGAAATGATTTGTCCAGTGGATTGTAACTTAGAAACCAAAGAATTTAAAAACTTATAAAAATATAAAAACCTGAAAATTGAATTAGAAAAATTGTAGAAATTAATAACAAGATTAGTACCAGTGATAGTAGGTGCACTTGGAATTATAAAAAATGGAACAAAACAAAACACCGAAAAATCTCTAAAACTTTCATCTTAAGAGAAATCCAAAAATTGTCTTGATAAATACAGCACACACACTAAGAAGAACTTTGTTTATGTAACGCTATGGATATTACGGGAGATAAAAAAAGCAACAGAAAACAAAAAAAAACCCCTAAAAACAAATCATGAAATGCAACCAAGACAACACACCACTACCTGCCTTAAAGCTTCCCGCAGACTTGGTAGGTAGGGTGACTGTAGCAGTAAACATGATACGATGATAATAATAAAAAAAATAATAATAATATATACAGGTGTGTGTGTGTGTGTGTGTGTGTGTGTGTGTGTGTGTGTGTGTGTGTGTGTGTGTGTGTGTGGGTTTGTAAGCTGTACAATAATATCCGAAACAAAACGGAAGATTATCAGACAAAATGGAAACGCTATAAACGAACAGTTTCGGCCAAAGAATGTCTGCAGTGTTCGCCTTCGTCAGGTCAGAGTGAAGGACAAAAGAATATGTAAGAAAATGCGCTGAAATCTATGAGCATAAAAGGTTGCTATAAATGAAATTACCTCATCACATCAGATGACAATAAACCGGAAAATGCTTGCGTACCTTGCTTGTTTCTGGTCGACGAATGTGATAAGGTAATTTGGTTTCTGGTAACCTCTTATTCTCAGAGATCCTAACTCGTTTTTGTGACAGTTTTGTTTTTCATTCCAACCTGACGAAGCCGAATAGAGCAGGCGTTTCTTTCTGCGAAATGCGTCGTTTATAGCGTTTCCACTTTGTCTTCACACACACAAAAACATATATGCATGCACAAATACATAAATATTTTTTTATCTCATGGGTTTGTTTCCACTTTTTTAGGTTCCCCTTTTGAATATGTGGTATTATGGTATATGTAGGATTGTAAGATGATGGACGAGTTTTTGTGGTAAACGAAGAAATTGTTAGGTGATTGCGTCGTGAATGTGATTAGGTAGATATATGATAGACAGTGTCGACAAGCCTAAACCTACCTTCTTGTCCGGCCATGTGCTATATTTATTGTACTTATTTTATGTATTTACAATAATAAGTAAACTATTCCAGCAGTTAACTCTGACAACCAGACTAATAGTCACGCAAATAATTGCTCCTTTCTACATGTTTAACCGTTGTTTCCAACAGAGCAGAGTCCGAATAACAATTATCAAGCCATTGCTTTACTTGAACAGTAAGTATTCCTATCAGAAAGCAATGCTTTATCAACACACGAAATTCAGATTTTTCCATTGTTTTGAAAATTTGCAACAGTAGCTTCACTTAAATAACTGTAATTTGTAAACTAATAATCCGTTTTGGGCCCAAATTTTGTCACGTACCATTTGAATGTTAGTACTTCATAAAAATCATATGTATTTTTATATTAGTGGTGCCATCTATATGTCTGGCTCGGGACTTATTAAGTGATGGTTTAGATGTGGTACATTGCCGAAAATGTGGGGTACACATTGAGGAACGAACCACTTTTATGTGCCGTGTCTCAAGTCGAGGAGCCTAAATTATTTTCTAAGCGTGGCTTTGATATGGTACAATGCCGAAAATGTGGGACACACATTGAGGATCAAACCTTCCCTTTTATGTGCTGTGTCAGTTCAAGATGTGCTGATCATAGACCCCTAAATCTTCTTGCCTCTTTTATCTCATAATATATTTTGTTTTGTTATATTCTCAAACCTTGCTCTGCCATACATTTATTTGAGCTGGTCAAGTTTGTCATGCGCTGATTTCATCTGACTCTCTTTCCTTTTATCTACCAAGCCGTCTTTTCTCATTATGTGTCCCAGCAAGTCTACGGATCTCAGTGTCGCACTTGTCATTTTCTGTTAGAACAATTTTTACGCGTTAAATCTTGTTAAGAAAATATGCCTCCGCCTGTATATTTTCCTAACACGATTCCTTGATTGTTACGGCCAGCAGATGTAAATAAATATACTGTTTAATTTTAAAAAACAGTGTATTTACTCAAATACTAGCATTCATTAAAAAAGGAAAATTTCATGGATTTTTTATTAATTTTTTTCTAGTATTCATATTTTTTATTCTCGTGGGAGTAAGTGAGTGTAAAAATTATCGTCGTCTCTATTTTCCAAAGAATTTTCGTCACCACTCGGTCTTTATATATATATATATATATATATATATATATATATATATATATATATATTTAAATAATGTTTAAACAAATAAATGTAAAATATGAGTTAATCTATTTCGCAAAATAGTTCGTATATATATATATATATATATATATATATATACGAACTATTTTGCGAAATAGATTAACACATATTTTACATTTATTTGTTTAAACATTATTTAAATATATATATATATATATATATATATATATATATATATATACGAACTATTTTGCGAAATAGATTAACTCATATTTTACATTTATTTGTTTAAACATTATTTTAATATATATATATATATATATATATATATATATATAAAGACCGAGTGGTGACGAAAATTCTTTGGAAAATAGAGACGACGATAATTTTTACACTCACTTACTCCCACGAGAATAAAAAATATGAATACTAGAAAAAAATTAATAAAAAATCCATGAAATTTTCCTTGTCTGTCAAATTCAACACAAACTGAATGGAAGAAAGGTTGCTGTCCAAATAAACAAATTTATACAGTGTCAACAATGTCACTATACGGCTGTATATAACATATATTTTTGCCACTGAGCATATATATATACGCACACGCGCAACACACACACACACACACACACACACACACACATATATATATATATTATTCAACTTGTACATTAGAACGTAAATAACTTCTATAAAATCGTACATTTTGTTTCGAAATTGAAAAACACTGTCCCATCAGGTAGTTTAAAATGATGGTACCATGTAGTTATTTACATGTTCTAATATAAAAGTTGAATAATAAATATTTATTGCTCTATTTTTATACTGACATATATATATTTATATAATAGTTTGAACACTATAGTTAATTAATTTATTATAGTTTACCATACCATTTTATTGTTATTAAGCAGAATTAACCAGGACCATTTGAATAAGAAATTTCTGGGCTGTTGATTAATTGCTTTGTCTTTATTGTGACTATAAGTAACTTTATTGCCACCCTCTGTGTATATATATATATATATATATATATATATATATATATATATATATATATTTATATATGGGGGGGTTCGTTGATGAAGATTTCAGCCCATTGTACCATCGGCGTGTATCTGTGGAGAAAAGCCAACCTAAGAAATCCGGTGTCTTCTGCTTCCGAACGATTAGCCACTCATAATAATGACGGCAAATGTAAAATTCATGCCTGAAAATCCAATCAGGCCGAATAAGGGACGTTAATAGGTTGGGATGTACAAGTGACCAGATTGCCAGCATCTGACGCTACGGAAGCGGCTTCTTCGCTTGACTCCTGCAAGGGGGAAATTAACCCTACACGTTTGATCCAAGAAATAGCCTCAGTAAGTCAGCAGTTGGTGGTCCGAAGGCCGGGGAGTTGGTCCTGTCGTTTCAGTGTGTTCTACCGAACCTAGCGTTCTTTTTCATCGCCTCCCTCTACCACCAATTCTTGTTATCCTCTCTTCATTTTTCTCTTTTTCTTAATTTACTTTTCCACCTTATTTCCCAGAATTCCATAAATTTTACCTGGTCGCTTTTTTCTTTTCTGTTCCATTTCTTTTCTAATATTTTCTTTCTTTTCTTTCGTCTTTTCTAACTTTTTTTCTTTCTCTCCTACTCTGCCTATTTTTCTATTACTTTCTATCTTTATCTTTTTCTCTTTCATTTTTATTTCTTTTACTTATTCTTTTTTTCATTTATTCTTTCTTTTTGTTTTCTTTTTTCTCTTACTTTCTTTGTCAAGTCATCTTCCTTTAACTCTTCAATATATCACTGTTCTACTCTCTTCTTCTCCACTCTTTCTGTTTTAAACGTACTAACTTTGCCTTTCTTTCTTTCTTTCTTTCTTTCTTTCTTTCTAATCCTCTTAGCTTGTTACTCTTACTTTATCTTTCAATTCCTTCTCTCTTCCTCATTATTCACAGCTTTTTAATTTCTTCTTCTTCCGCCTTCTCCACTATTTCTCTTATATGTGTGCTTCCTTTTCCTCTCTTTCTATTTCTTTCTTTTTTTCTTTATTTTTCAATTTCTTCTCCTTTTCTTCATTTTTCTGTCCGTTTTCTACATTCATCTACTCCCGCCTTCTTCACGATTTCTATTTTATGAGTGCTCTCTTTCTTTCTTTCTTTCTATTTTCTATTTTCTTTCTTTCTTTTTTCTTTTCTCTTTCTTTCTTTCTTTCTTTCTTTTTATTTTCTTTTTTCTTTTTTCTTTCTTTCTTGCTATTTTCTTTCTTTCTATTTTCTTTTTTCTTTCTTTCTTTCTTTCTTTCTATTTTCTTTCTTTCTTTCTTTCTTTCTATTTTCTTTCTTTCTATTTTCTTTCTTTCTATTTTCTTTTTTTCATTCTTCTGTCAGCTTTCTGCATTTATCTCCTCCTTCATTCTCCACAATTTCTGTTTGAGGAGTTCTTTTTTCCCCTTTTCTTTCTTTCTTTCTTTCTTTTTTTTTTCATTCTTCTGTCCGCTTTCTACATTCATCTACTCATTTTATGAGCACTTCCTCTCTTCTTTCTTTCTTTCTTTCTTTCTTTCTTTCTTTCTATTCCTCTTAGCTTGTTCTTCGTACTTCCTCTTTCAATCTCCTTCTTTTTCTCATCCATCTCTCAGCTTTCGACTTACTTCGGCGCCCAACTTCTCAACTTTTTCTCTTTTAAGTCTGCTTCCTTTTCCTCTATGTCCTTCCTTCTCTCTCTCTCTCTCTCTCTCTCTCTTCATATTTCCTCCCCTTCAGTATTTCCCTATTGGTTTTCCTCTTTTACTATTATATTTTTTTGTTATTTCTCTTGTCCTTTCTCTACACGGTCCTTGCCTTCGACTCACCCTTCCTTTTATTGTCTATTTTCAACGGCTTTCATTACTTCTCCTCTTCCTTATCCCCGTCATAATTTCTCGCTTCTTCCTTTACTCATTTCTTTGAATTCTATTCGACTTTCCAAGTGCCTTTTCCTTCTCCTACCCTCCTCTATCCTTTCTTTCTTCACTGTTACTGCTTCCAGCAGTCTTTTTTGCCTCTTCTTTCTTTTTCCTCCTTTTCGCCTTCTTTTACGCGTTCGCTTCTTTTTCTTTTTTTTTTGTTTTCTTTCTTGTGTCGTTGTTCTACTCCCGCTTCACCATTTCCGCTGCCGTCTTCATTTTCTTTCATTTGAATTCTGTTTTCATCTTTCCTTCCTTTCTTTTTAATTTTCTAACGACATTTCTTTTTCTTTCTTCTCCTTTGTTGCTTCTTCTTTTACATGCAGTGTCCTTTCAAGACATGACTCTCCACAGCTTCTTATTCTTAGTAGCTTTTTCTAGTACTATAGTATTTCGTTTTTTCAGTATAACAACTCGTTTTTTTCTCTACATTTTTAAAAATCTTTTACATACTCTTCAAACATGTTAACATCATCGCCTTTCTTTCTCTCGTTTCTTTTTAACTTTCTTTCTTTCTTTCGTTCTTTCTTTCTTTCTACATTTTATTCATTATTTTTTATTGTTTTTCTTCCTACTTTTTTCTTCTTTCATTCTTTTTCCAACTGCATTTCTTTTTCTTTCTTTCTTAAATTCTTTTAATTCTTTCCTTTTTTCCAATTGTACTTCCTTTTTACTTACTTCGTACTTCTTGTTTATTCCTTCGTCATTTTCTTTCTTTTTTTCAAATTTAGTTCTCTCTTTCTTTGTACAGCTAATTCATTCATTCTTTTCTTCATTCCGTCATCGTGTTTTTCTGGTTCTTTTTCTTTCTATTTTTCGTATTTCATTTTCTTTCTTTCCTTCTTTCTTTCATTTATTGTTTTTCGTTTTAATTTCTTTTTTAACTTCTTTTTCTTTTTTTTTCTTACTTTCTTTGTACACATTCTTAATCCACTTCATTATTTTCATTATTTTTCCTTTCTTTCTTTTTTTCCAGATATACTTCATTCATTCATTCATTCTTTCTTAGATTCTTTTCATTTTTTGCAAATTTACTATTTTCTTTTTTCACTTTATTCATTCATTCTTTCATCTTTTCTTCCTTCTTTTTCTGTCCCTTATTCTTTCTCTTTCATTTATTCTTTCCTTCTGAATTTTAACCATTCTTCTTAACAACAGGATCGTCTTCTCCTTCTATAGCTTTTCTCTTTTACTTTTTTTTTCACTGAAGTCGTCTTCATTCATCGTCTTCATTCATCGTCTTCATTCGTCTGTTCCGTTCTCTTTTTCATACTTTTCACTTCTTTTTTTTTTTTACTTCAGTTTTAATTTACTCGCATTTTTTCTGTTATCAACGTCACTTCTTCAACTTTGTTTTTTCTTTTTGTTCATTAGCAATGTCTTCCTTCTTACCTTCTTCCCCATTAAAAACCTCGTTTGCTTTTTCTTCTAGTCTTCGATCATTTTTATTGTCAGCTTCATTTTTTTCTTACTGTTGTTCATTTATTCGTCTTCTATATCAACAACTTAACATTTTTATCATACCCTTCTTCAATCCATTCTTCATTTTCTTTACCCTCGTTTTCATTTTCTTTACCCTCGTTTTCATTTTCTTTACCCTCGTTTTCATTTTCTTTACCCTCGTTTTCATTTTCTTTCTTTACCCTCGTTTTCATTTTCTTTACCCTTAAAAGAAGAATAATCATCTTCCTCTTCCAATTCCATCAATATTTTTCTTTTTATTTATTCATTTTTATTTTTATCTTTTTATTTATGTTCATTTATTCTTGTCCTCTCTGTCAACATCTTTTTCTATATCAATATCATTTTTTCATGCGTTTTATCTTTAACCTCTTTTTTCATTTTCTGCTGTTTTCTTCTTTGCTTTCATTCATTTCAATACCAAGTTAAATTTAAAAGAAGAAAAATTATATTCTTTCTCTTCCATTTCTTTCAATACTTTATCTTTTCTTTTCTCTTGACTCGCTGTGTTTTCATTCACTTTTCTTTTTCTTCTTTACTTATTCTTGCTTCATTCATTTTTCTTTCTTTTCTTTTTCTCGGTTTTGAATGTGAGCATCATTTGGTTTTCCTTTCCATTTTCTTCTTCGTTTCTTTCACACTTTCCGTCTCATTATCCACCGATTCACCTTACTCTTTATTCATCTCATCTAAATTCTGTCGTCTTCTTCTTTCTTTCTTTCTTTCTTTCTTTCTTCTTTGCCGCCCCCCACCCTAGAGGAAAAGGATGAGACACTAACACAGGAAAGCACGCAGAAATATAAACCCATACGCATGCGTAAACACAGGCACACATATAAACACTTCCGGGCTCGCTTTTGTAATTGTCTTTCTCGTTCGGAGCTTTGTTTTAGGGCATTTTAATCTACTTCACCGAAAGTAGTAATAGGTAATGTTAATAACTGACGTCTTCCTTGCCAAGAATAGGTTTTCTATCGGCCATTGCTTCACCATGACTACGACTACCACCACTAGTGCGACAGACAAATTCTTCTTAGCAAGAGCCTCGTGACTTGTGTAATGAATTGGAAGTCACGTGTGTAATGTTTCCTTCCTCACTGACAGGTCGGGGAACATCTGCAGCAATCATTTTTCATTGAAGTTTGATTCTATGTTTTTAGGGCGACGTTTGTCTGCGTCAGTTAATCGAAACAGGCTTTCGAGTTCTCATTAAAGCCAGATTTAAATCCACAGGTATTAGTAGCAGTGTAGTATCTACTTATTCATTTGGAAAGCAATACAGTAAACTGACTCGTGTAGGAAACATGGCTTTTGCCTGTTTATCTAGAATAAGACATTTCGTAAGATTCACCACGTTCTACTTAATTTCCATATGTGGTAGTACATAAATGCAACAATATATATATATATATATATATATATATATTGTAACTAAGTTGTTGAACTCGTAGGTTTATTTACCTTTTTGTTCATGCATTTACTTTTATAAAGAGTGCTCGATACAAATGTAGAGCGTTATACTGTAATGGTTGTTACAATGTTTTTAAATTCATAGTATCACTACACAAAAAATTTCTCATATTTCGAAGCCAGCCCATTATGTTTTGGCTTCATATATATATATAATCAGCAAGCAGTGTGGGTATAGAAGAATCCAAAGGAGTATCCTGTACATACAGTGGTAGGATAACTCTCTAAGAGTGCTCTAAATATATATGTATATAAATACATATAAAGCATATATAAGAAAAATTCAAGCAGACACGTTATTTCATGGTAACTCGGAAGGCAAACCAACACCAGCTTCCGTCTTTATTTTACAAAGGATTTTACACAAATGAGATTCACAAAGTCTTAAAAAACATTTTTTTTTATTAAAAATTATTAATTAAAGATCGCTTGAAGAAACCACTCATAGTGGAAACCAAGGTAGCGAAATAACTCGTTTATAAAAGAAAAATATTCAAAAGTTCTACAATATAATTTTATAGAACACTTTTTAATACAAATGTGTACTGGTCTAACCCTATTAGGACCAAAAACTAAGTATTAATCAATCAATATATATAAATTTCTCATATTTCGAAGCCAGCCCATTATGTTTTGGCTTCATATATATATATATATAATCAGCAAGCAGTGTGGGTATAGAAGAATCCAAAGGAGTATCCTGTACATACAGTGGTAGGATAAAAAAAAATCTATTATATCGTGCAAAAGTCAATTCAAATACAAATCAGATCTTCTACAGTGAACTAAAAAACATAAAACAGACACTCATCAATAATAATTTTCCCAACTACATAGTTGATGAACAAATACATTATTTTCTTAAAAAGCTTAACATGAAAAAAAAACACATGATACTAACCCAACCAATCCTAAACATATCACTCTCTTATACCGTAGCCAGATGCACTCCAACTACCAACTAGAAGAAAACATCCTAAAAAAACTCATAAATACTAATATTTCTCCGACAGACTCTAACAAAAGAATTAAGTTCATTATATATTACACTAAATCCACTACATCTAATTCATTTGTCCGCAACGACTCTTCCCCCACCGTTAGTGATTTGCAAAAAACCAATGTAGTATATAAATTCATATGTCCATTTAGAGAATGTATCTCTAACAAACTCAATAATATCTACATCGGCCACACCACAAATTCGCTCTCACGGCGTCTGACGTTGCACTTAAATAAAAATTCAAATATATTCCGTCATTTAGAACAACACGGTTATCAACGTACACTTCTGAGAAAAACGCTTGTTGATAACACGTACATACTTAAACAAGAAAATAATAAGCAGAAACTAAAAATCATCGAAGCACTCTACATTAAACAATTTAAACCTGGTTTGAATACAATCAATTTCGATATTTCCAATAACGTACTCAAATGTCTGTAATCAGACCAGGGACCACAACACCACTATTTTGTCACTGTCTTCGGCCATCCGCCACGGTAGGGATGGACTTATATTCGCTACTGTCATCGAATTATAAAATTAAGAAACAAACAAGAAAGTATTAGTTTAGTCTATCAACTCCAATTATTTTACACGGCTCGAAACCTCCAATCTCCTGAATATTTGTAAAGTAAAAGGAATAGATTTTATATTGTAATGGTTTTTAAACTATTTACGATCATATGAAGATATGAAAATATTCACCCAGACAAGCAGATATTATAAATATACATCCCCTACACACAATTCTATGTGTGTGTTGATGTGTTAGAAATATAAATGACCTTGTGAAGTAAATAAGAGACCTAGTTAACACAATAAATAAGACAAGATGCCTTAAAGAAAGAAGTCATACAGAGTTTAGAGAAAGAGATGCGACAGTTCTGCCTCTGTAGATTCTATGGGCTCTCGGTGAAGGAAGGCATAGTTTAACGTTTTATATACAGAACGTACACACATGCCAGTAGTCGAGAGAGTTCAAATTCATTATTGAATGAACAATACATAAATGCGTATATATATATATATATATATATATACGCATCGCTCATTCGATAATGAATTGGAGCACTCTAGCTATTGGACGTGTATATACGTGCTAAAAAGCGCCTGCCTTCTTCTACCGGACGCTCGTGGCCTAGGGATAGAATCGCTGACTGACGCCGATTCGGTCGAGTTACAATCCTGAGTTAGAAACCGAACGGAGTCTAAGCCGTACTGATGAGCTGTGAAACAGCGAAACAGATCATGATTTCGGAAGCAGGGCTTGTCGAGAGGAATGGAGAATCAAAAAGAAGGTAGAAAGGGAGGAGAAAGAAGGAAGGAGAAAGAGAGAGGAAGAAGATACCAAGACAGAGCAATACGCAGGCCAAGAGGGGTAGAAAAAAATAGATACATTAAAAGGGTGAAGGAAGATCTCTGCACATCCATAAACATAGGTGTGTAGAGATCGCCGTCATTTTGTAAAATTTTAACTGTCTTAAACTTTTTTGTAAAATATTTTGCAAAATTTTAACTGTTTCAAAACAAAAACAAAAAACGGGGGCCGACTAATGATGAGATCAAAATAATATCTCTCAAAAATTAACTTCAGGAAAAAGGAAGTGATAATTAAAAATAAATATAAGTAAATAAATACAGAATAAATCGATTAATCTAAAAAAAGGAAAAATAAACTTATAAAAGAAAAGCCTGAATTAAAAAAATAAAGTTAATACTTCAAAGATTAAAAAATACAAAATAAATGTCTGAAGAAAAAATAATGAAATACATTTAGATATATAAGCTTTACAGATCAAAAATATTACTACTAAAAATAATTTATATATAATCTAATTAATCTGAAATGTATATACATATATATAGTGTATCGAGGCAGCAGATAATTTTCTAAGCATATATTTTTAAATATAAAAAACAAGGAGTGTCTATTATGTTTAATTATGAGCCGTTCTAAACATCGTATTTTGGCTTTAATTTCAGGTGAAAATAAAGAAAAAATTGTCCAACATTTTTTTTTTAATCATGTCACCGCACGCAAGGCATTCTACTGCCACTATAGCGCAGGGAGTTACACAGGGCGATAGACGAGTTAGGATGTACATAGGGGGAGAGTTGGAGAGAACGGGAGGGTTAGTGTGTTAGGAGGTGTCTATTGACCTTACATTTAAACTCTTAGAGGTTATAGCCGCCGGGGAAGCAAGCATGCGGAAGGGAATTCCACAGGCGGGAAGTGCGAGTAAAGAAGCTGTTGGAGTAGAAATTGCGGTTACATTTCATCTGTTTCACTGTAAAAGGGTGTGACCTAGTTGCCAATCTAGTATCTCGTGCAAACTCACACCTAGGGGGCACCAGTGATTTAAGTTCATCAGAGCAGAAGCCATGAAAGTATTAGATATTTTTTATTATGCTGCTTGTAAGCTTTATTTATTTACATGGGCAGTCTTCAGAGCGGTTGCAGTGTCGTCAACATAAAGACATCACCATCAAAGAATCAGCATAATAAAAAAAATATCCAGATATTGGACAATTTTTATCTTTATTTTCACCTGAAATTAAAGTCAAAATACGATGTTTAGAACGGCTCATAATTAAACATTCATTGTCTCTTATATTTAACAATATATGTTTAGAATATACACACACACATATATATATATATATATATATACTAAAGTCATCCGCAGAGAGATCTGTTTCGCTGTATCACAGCTCATCAGTACGGCTTAGACTCCGTTCGCTTCCTAACCCTGGATTGAAACCCAACCGAATCGGCGTCAGTCAGCGATTCTATCCCTAGGCCACGAGCGTCCGGTAGAAGAAGGCACGCTTTTTAGCGCGTATATACACGTCCAATAGCTAGAGTGATCCAATTCATTATCGAATGAGTGATGCGAATATATATATATATATATATATATATATATATATATATATATATTTACGCATTTATATATTGTTCATTCAATAATGAATTTGAACACTCTCGACTACTGGCATGTGTTTACGTTCTGTATATAAAACGTTAATCCACTGTATTCACTTACGCGCAATACCCTTGAGAAAGGTATTAATCCGTCTATTCCTTCCAGTTATGGGTTAAATAACAGGACAGATTGGGTTCTATAGCCAACGGCAACCAGTCTACCGACCAACGGCAACCAGTCTACCGCAGAAAGCAATGGTAACCTACTGCGGGATAATCTTCTGCCCAGTCAGTCATGTCTCTTTCGAGACATGATCGCCCAAGCGTCTCTCACGTATGGCACTTAACTGACTGAATACAACATTATAAGTGTATAAATACATATTTTTAGTAAAATTACCATAAAAGCTTTTTTAAAAAATTGCCAACTATGGATTTTATCATCTACAGACACGTTTACATGGAAAGTTTAAAATTATGTACAAAATTGCGCACAGAATATTTAAATCTCAACATTTAATAAAACATAGAAACTGGTATGCCACCAACAAAATCGAGCAACCAGTGAACTTAATCCAACAATTATGCATTGGTAATATACATTGATAAATATGCACTGGAATTTTTTCGATCAAAATAAGGATAATAACTGGGCCAGGTTACAGATATATTGATCCATCCTCGTCAACATTTGGGAACCAGTTTAATGAAAACGTTAATTTTATGACTATGATTACCCACCCCCAGAAAAAAATCCTAACCAAAAAACAATGAAATCAGAAAAGGCCAATGGACGCCAATTAATTAAGAACAATGGGTCATTAACAACGAATACACACACACACACACACACACACACACACACACACACACACACACATATATATATATATATATATATATATATATATCATTGCTGACTTTAATAAGTTTTTAGTATAATTAATGAACCAATTAGAAAATTACATTAATTGTCTATATTATGTACATGGAGTATGTTGAAAGAGAAGGAAAATAATGTCGATGAAGTCACCTCAACAAACTTTTCTTTGCTTAGCCAAAAAATGGATATGAAGAAATAGAAAAGAATTTGATAAAAATGATAAAAAAAAAGAGTTTCTAATAAAATCAAGTGAATAATTGGACGTAACAAAGGAATTTTTTTAAATGTTGGATAGGAAGGCAGGTCATCCCGTAAATGTGTGATACGATCTAAAATGACAGTCGGTAGATTCTTTCTAATCATTTCATATCAAGCAAGGCGAAAATGCCGCCGAGACGCAAGAGAACGAAAAGACTTTGGAAGGAACCGGAAACCAAATTCTAAACACGAAACAAGAAGCAAATAACTACTCCTGTTAAAAGGATAGGTGAGGTGTGGTAATCGGTTAATAAGCAAAAAGAAAAAAATGAATAAAATAAAATAAAATAAATACATGCAGACGACAATTCTACTCCTGCAGCTTCTTCTCTCGCACTTCCCGCCTGTGGAACTCGCTCCCATATATATATATATATATATATATATATATATATATATATATATTTACGCATTTATATATTGTTCATTCAATAATGAATTTGAAAACTCTCGACTACTGGCATGTGTTTGCTTTCCTGACGACTACAACCTCCAGAAATTTAAATGCAATGTCAATACTCATCTATTAACCACTGGACTCTAGCTCTCTCCCCTCCCCTGTATAATCTTCACTTTCTCTCCGCCCATGTATCTGTCATCACACCTGCATTCTCAGCTTCCTATTGCTCCTTTCTAACTAGTTTGTACTCCTCACTCTTTTCTAATTAATCTTTTTACAGTTATGTAACCCCCCGCTCATCAGTGGAATTTCTGCATTGCTCGGGGTGAAATGATTAAAAAAAAAAAAAAAAAATTAAATTGTTGGTGAACACCCAGATGTAGAGCGTTGAAGTAGATTTTGAGAAGGAACCAGAAACTCACCCCTAAACAGAACTGTCCACTTCTATAGATTAAATAGACGCAGCAGTTCAGAATTCTCTGTGGGCTACCCAGATCGATATAAACTTGATTGAGGGCATAATGGCACAACCGACGTTATGATAATAACAACGAATACGATGACAATAGTCCGAATATAAACAGTGTAATGTGACGTATATGTGCATTGTGGTGCAGTGGAGATCGATTTGGAACGAAAAATCGGAGAGCCGAGTTCGAATTCCAGTTGAATTTGTTGCATTCACTTACTCACAAATATCCTTGGGGACGGTATTAAACCGTTTCTTCTCCCTACAGCTATGGCTTAAATAACAGCGCAGATTGGGTTCTATAGCCTTGGTTGGCCACTAGTCTACAGTGAAAGTAATGGCTACGGGAAAATCATCTGACCAGTAAGTCATGTTTATTTTAAGACATGATCGCCCAACCATGTATCACACATGACACTTAACTAACTGATATCTTCGGCAATTGGATGACAAATTGGAAAAATCTGTTTCGATCTCTGGAAGGATGTTATCGGTATAATGTGTACATTACTCTTTTGAAGTGGAGCTAAGTGGTAGACGGAATAAACAGTCTCTTTCTATTAGCAACACACAACTAAATTGCTACTACGCTACCTACAATCACTTCCTCGAATTAAAATGTTTAAAGTTCTAGAACATATTTCTAATAAACTTTACTTTAAACAGCAAAATATCAAAACAAAGAACATATACCAAATAAAAAAATAACAATACATATATACATATATCTATTTTTATATCTAAATCTAATCTAATCTAAACTTATTTATAAATGGAACTTTCTCCGTGTGTGTGTATGTGTGTCTCTGTGTGTGTGCATCCGTTACCTATAGAAACGGCTGAACCGATTTCCTTGAAAATTTACAGAGTTATACTATAAGCATCTGCGTGTGTTCTTAGCTAGGTTTTGTGTCGAGGTACCCCAGATAAATATCGAAAATCGATAATCGAAAAGATCGGGTTATAGAAGGAGTGGTGCGATTTTAATCAAATTTGATACACTCATAGGCAAAGACATAAGAAACAATTTTCAGAAGTTTCAAGGTTGCAGTTCTTACAATAGTGCAGAAAATCGATTATATATATATATATAAAAGGCAAGATGTTTGTGTGTGTGTCTGTTTGTCTGTATGTCCTTTATACAAATCCACAATTTTTATCCAATTCTCACCAAACTTCACACAAATATTCTTTAGGCTGAATCTGAGCTCCAGGACCATGGATTAGTATCAAAGCTTTCATTGCACCTGAGCAACGCCGGGCTATACTGCTAGTTCTAAATAACTAATCTATTTAGTTGAAATAGGTACCATGTTGATGAATGATTCTTCCCCAACATACCTCTAAATTCTTGACCCCATCTTTTAAAGAATTTCTACCCTTTGATGTGATAAAGCTCTAATGCTTAAATTACTTCATCTTTATTGGAGAATGTTTTAATTGCGTTTGAAAACCTCAAAATGCTTTAAAAAGTGATAATCGTTAGTAGAGATGTCAGGTGAATATGAAAGATGAGGTAAAAATCTCATACTTCAGATTATGCAGTTTTGGGGCAGTTGAATGATTAATGTGCGGCTGTGCGTTGCCAGGCAACAAAATTGGGCCATTTATTTTCACAAATCGAGGTTGTTTTCTTTTCAATTGTTCATGCATGCGCTCAGTTTCTCCACAATACAAAGTCGTTTTTGTTTTCCTTTGATTTTCTTTTTAATCATATCACCCCAAGCAAGCGGTAACGTCACTGATGCGCAGGGGGCTACGTAAGTGTGAAAAGATTGGAAAAGAGAAAGCCGGAAACCACATCCTAAACGGGGAACAAGGGATGAGCCTCTTCACCTGTTCAATAGACATGGGTGGAGTGTGAACCGGGCAATAGTTTAGTCTGTCTACTCCAATTAGTCTATCTACTCCAATTCAATAATGAATAATGAATAACCCTTTTGAAAGGCCACCATGCAGCAACCCTGAACCTTTTAGGATGCAGTGGAGGCTTAGCGTATTGTTTTGGTGATTCACTTGCAGCTAACCACTGGCCTTGCTGTTTGTTATGGTGCTCTCCCACGAGGAATAGACTGTTCCTCTTGCTACATATAAATTACCTGCTTGACTTCTGGGAGCAGTTAACAAAGTCAGTTAGGAGCACTTAACAGCAGTTGACGACAGCTACTAGTCATGCAATAAGCAGCGTAATAATACCTTCGGATTTACTTATTTCTAGTTACTTTTTATTAACACTTCCTTTGAATATCTTGTTTCTTTTATACTAATATATTGTTTTGAACCTACCTCTTGTGTTCTGTCTTAATTCCGGCACAAGCCGGTCACTACACTTTGCAGCGAAGTTTCGTCACAACTCCACAACAAATTTGCGACGAAGATCCACAACACTGTCAAAGAATATTCATTTCTCATTGCATGATATTTTCGATGAAAAATTGGTTCTTTTTCCATGGTTGTACTCATGCTTGACATTTCTTTCTTGTAAGAAATTTTATTGGGCTTATGAGTAAAATGTATTGAAAGAAACTGATCTAGAAAAAAGAATCAGGAAGAAGTCAACATTTTTGTTTACTTCTTCTTCTATGTGCCCTGTCGCTTCAGGACGTAGGCGATCATGGATCTCCACGTCTCCCTATCCCTTGTGGCTCTTAGTATGTTTGCTCCTGTTGCTCCTGGCAACCCCCGTTCCGTCATCCACCTGATCAGATCATGCATATATGTTACCCGCTGCCTTCCTCTGTCTCTCCTTCCTTCTATCTGTCCAGTCAGTATCAGGTTCTCCAGGCTCTCCTTCCTCATTGCATGTCCCAGGAACTTCAGTTGTCTCTTCCTGATGCTCAGCATCAATTTCCTTTTTGTTGCCATTCTTTCTAACACTTCGTCGTTGCTTGTATGCTCAGTCCACGATATCCGTAGCATCCTTCTGTAGAACCACATTTCGGCCGCTTCTAGTTTTGTCCTCATTTTCGATGATATTGTCCAGCATTCACAGCCGTATTGAAGAACTGACATCACGTAGCAGTCTAGCACCCTTTTCTTCGTTTCTATTGAGATCTTCCTGTGTGTTAGTATTTTGCTCATCTTCTGGAACGCGTCCTTTGCCATGCCAATTCGCCTTCGGATCTCCGTGTCGCACTTTCCATCTCCTGTTAGAACACTTCCTAGGTACTTAAATTCTTGGACTTGTTTGTTTACTAAGGAGGTTATTTCATTTGATGACTGGATCAACAGTCACCAAAAAAAAAAAAAAGCGTCATTTCATGTGTCATTTCATGTGTCATTTCAATCACACTATGATAGTGTCATTTCATGACACTATATACATAATGTGATTGAAAGGTAACTACCCATTTTAAAATACTTATAATTTATTTATTAACAACAATTTTTTAAAGAAATCAATATGAGAGAAAAACTTTTAGCATTAGGTTTTATTTAATATTCGGTATGGGCAACAGATTTCGCTACCAGCTTCCACAGCTTCTCAGGAATCACGTCATATTATTTCAGCATTAGCTCTTGTAGTATGGAAGATATAAACTTTTGTATTCTTCCTTCATTTGTTTTTAATGTCTCGGCTTGTCGTAGGAGACTTGCTCCTTAAATCAACAAACCCTAAAGAAAAAAAATCACACGGTGTTAAGTCAGGACGGTACTCATATATAAAATAGGAAGTTACTTTTTAATCATCCTGCATATATATATATTGCAAATTTACGAACTGCGTTTGCTGTTTGGTAACTGTTATCGTTGCTTAGCAATGTTTTATGTCAACACAAGATAAAATCGTCTTTGATGGTGGATGTTTTTATGTTAACGTCCGTGTAACCTCTCTGAAGATGGCTCATGTGAGCCGGAAGCTTAGAACCAATTTAATAAAAAATTATCCAAATGTTGGAAAATTTTTGTCTTTATTTTCACTTGAAATTAAAGCCCAAATACGATGTTTAGAACGGCTCATGATTAAACATAATAAACATTCATTGTCTTTGATATTTAACTGTATATGTTTAGAAAATTATCTGCTGCCTCGATACAATATATATATGAAATGAATTGTTTGAACATTATTTTATATCTATACCCGTATTTAAGTAGATATTGTGTTTTTTTTAATTAAACAGTATTATATATTTATATCTACCGGCCTGATTATTTACAATAAATTGTTATTACGAAAATGTGTGCCATTCGGCAGGATTTGAACCTGTAACTCTTATTTATATAAGGGAAGCTACCATTTGGTCAGGATAACGTCTTAGACCTCTCGACCACGAATAGCCTTTAGTCTAAACGGGGGTTTTTATCAAGTCTATATAACACAATTTTCGATTCATCTATTCATTCTATATCTATTCGTGGTCGAATTGTCTAAGACGTTACCATATCAAATGGTAGCTTCCTCTATGTAAATAGGTGTCGCAGGTTCGAATCCTGCCGAATGGCATACATTTTCGTAATAACAATTTATTGTAAATAATCAGGCCGGTAGATATAAATATATAATACTATTTAATGAAAAAAAAAACAGAATATCTACTTAAATACGAGTATCGATAAAAAATAATTTTCAAACAATTCATTTCAAATTGTCGGTTGTTTATAACCAAGTTTCGTTAAACATTGTTAATTTCCGTAATATATATATATATATACATCAGTTATAAGCTGGACAGCTGAGAGAAGGATGGAAGTGTCTTGAGATCTCGTTCAGGGCTATTTGATTTACGACTTCAAAGTGGGCTTATTAGCAGCTGCATCAAGTCGCCGCATATGCCAAGCGTTTGGGGATAGTGCTGTGGATGAACGTACTGCAAGGCGTTGGTTTCGAAAATTCAAGTCGAGAGATTTGTCTCTCCACAATGAGCCACGCAGTGGACGACCACAGGTCTTGAATGACGGAATCCTGAAGAGGACAGTAGTCTAACGTGTGGTGAACATGCAAGACAGTTCAATGTTTCCGATGCAACAGTTAGACTTCACCTGCACGGCCTAGGTAAGACGTACAAACTGAGCAAGTGGGTTACGCAAACGCTGTTGGAGGTCCACAAGGGAGAACGAGTGGTAGCCTGCGTATCGCTGCTATCTCGCCAACGTACTGCATCCTTATTCAATCGTGTGCTTACCAGTGATGAAAAGTGGGTTCTGTACGAAACTCCCAAGCGTTCCTGACATTGGTTGTCTCCTCAGGATGCTGTTCCTCACTCCCCCTATACACCCATGCAAGATTATGCTTTGTAGCTGGTGAGCAGGTCGTCAAGTGGTTCTTTATGAACTGCTGCCAACAGGTTAACGGTTACTGGAGACCTATACGCGCAGCAATTTAAACGAAATTTAAATGAATTTATTCATCTTATCTTGCGCCATCCGATTACCATCTCTTCCACACCCTGGATAAGCATCTTCGTGGGAAATCCTTCACCAATGAAGCAGACTTGCGCAAAGCCCTCGCGGACATATTTGCGTCAATCCACCCCCCACGAGTTCTGCCACAAGGGTATTGAACAGCTGGAGACACGTTGGCAGAAGGTGCTGGATGCCGATGGCGATGACTTCGAAGATTAAATACAAGTTACAAATACTGTGAAGCGTTATCTTTTTTCCTTTAAAAACGGACAGAACTTTTTTGGTTACCTTGTACATGGGTAATAAATATTTTGCAGCTATACAGCCGCCGCGAGTGTATATATGTGACGATTTTCTGGATGATTTTAAACATTAACTGTATGATTTGTGTCCGAGGAGCGGCTTCTTAGCTACGAAATATCTATTAACCATCGATTTGTAGAATATCCAAAATTTTTTCAAGATTATATTACTCTGTTAAGTTTAATAAAAAATTTAAAATTGAGTTCTTTTGAGATTGTCTCTATTGGAATTTACCTGAGAAATATACCAAATATTCTACGTTCTATCTATCTATCTATCTATCTATCTATCTATCTATATATATATATATATATATATATATATATATATTGTTAAATTGTGATGATGCTTAGTGCCAGGATTGGTGTTTTTTCACTGGTTGACTGATAAGACATTTTGGCAAGCAGATTATATATATATATATATATATATATATATATATATATATATATATATATATATATATATAAAGCAATCGGAGTCTAACCGTACTGATGAGCTGTGATACGGCGAAACAGATCTGTCTGCGGATGACAATATTTACGCTCTCACACCCTGATTGAGCACTCTGGAAAAATAGTAGACTTTGATAAACAGTAGCTACTCTGCCATGTACGCATCGCTCATTGAGTGAAATGAATTAGAGCGAACTAGCTACTAGGCACGTATCATGATATGCGCTAAAAAGTCTACCTACTTCCACCGAACGCCCATAGCCCAAGGGTAGAGTCGCCGACTGACGCCATTTCGGTCGGGTTTCAGTCCTGGGTAAAAAAGCAATCGGAGTCTCACCGTACTGATGAGCTGTGATACGGCGAAACAGATCTGTCTGCAGATGACAATATATATATATATATGCACACACACGCTTCATTAAAATGAGATATGGTCTTACGGTTAAGTTACATGTAAAACAAAATTCATCCTCGATAATGAATAAATATATAACCAAGAAGTTCTGAAAAGAATATTTGGACAATTTTTGTATATTTTATGTTCTCAAAAGAAAAAAAAATCATAACATGAAAAATTACATGAAAAACCTAAGCCAAGCTACTATGGCTGTCTTTTTTAATGAAACCTGCATAAAAGAATGATTGCTGTCTATATAATTATATGTGCTGCTAATAATAGTGCTGACTGGTTCACTACTGAGTCCCGGTCGAACTTTGTACTTCATCTCAATGTACTGGAGGCTTTTTATATCGAGTCCCACAAGCCTTCTCTGTGTTAACAGCGTGAATGTTTGATGAGGCTCGCTATCGTTTGTCTCTAGCTCTTTGTTTTTCTATCATATAATTTTTTTGTTTTTTTTTGTTTTACTTTTTTCTTTTTCACCAAAACATTCCTTGTTATTTTAATCTAAGTTTAAATCTCTCGTAGAGTCCTGAAGAGGGGGGGGGCGAAACTGGTTGCTTCGCTTTTAAAACTTTTATGTAATATTAATATTTTATTTCATTAGTATATATATATATATATATATATATATATATAGGGCCGTAGCTGATGCTAAAAAAAAAACACTGGGCACAGAGAAAATTGCCCGGATTTATTAGTTGACAATAGGATGACGTCATCAGTGTCATCCGTTTCCAGAAACTATGATTTTTGCGGATTTTTTCGGCTATTCCAATGGAAATTAGGCACAGAACATGAACGAGAGCAGGAAATCGGGTTCGGACTTTCTGAGTATAACTAGTCTTTTCTCCCAAAATTAATAAATAAACAGATTTTTACTGCGTTCATTCGGATGTTTTCTTCGTCTTTCTTTCTTTCTTTCTTTCTTTCTTTCTTCGTGAATTGTTTAGTTTGATTTCTAACGAAGAAATTTTTCCTTGCCCGGATTTTTACTATGATTGCACGGATCGGCCGGACACGTGCCCGGTGTACCCGGTAGTCAGATACGGACATGCATATATATATATATTGTGTGTGTGCGGCAAAAAAAGCAATTTTAGCGTTGCATCAGTTACAATACCCTTTGATCAGTGCGGCAGAGGTAAAGTATCTTTTTTTATTGTCGTATTCAATTTATATCCATAAGATTATACACCCCTTGTCCCTTAAGGACGTAGGCGATCACGACTTTCCAAGTTTCCCTCTATCTGGTGGCTCCTAGCACTCTTTCTCCAGTTACACCACACAAACCCCGTTCTGTCATCCACCTGCTCAGGCCTTTCAAGTATGTTATCTGCTGCTTTCTCCTGTCTCTTTTCCATACAATCTGGCCTGTTAGTATCAGGTTCTCCAAGCCCTCCTTCCTCATTGCATGTCCCAGGAACTTTAGCTGTCTTTTCCTGATGCTCAGAAGTAATTTCTTTTTCGTTGCCATTCTTTCCAACACCTCGTCATTGCTCACATGCTCGATCCTTGATATCTGCAGCATCGTTCTGTAGAACCACATTTCAGCTGCTTCAAGTTTTCCCTTCATCTTTGTTCATTTTGACCAGCATTCACTGCCATATTGAAGAAGTGGCATCACATAGCAATCCAGTACTCTCTTCTTTGTTTCTAGCAAAATTTTCCTGTCTCTTAATACTTTACTCAGCTTTTGGTTATGGCTTTTATGATAAAAAATGGCTAAATCCTAACATCGAGTTTAGCAATTGAGCGTCCATCACGATCAGCAAATCAATCACCACCAGAATTTTTTTGGGAGAGACGTGAACAGAAGATTTTATTTACAGGATCAAACCGAAAATAATTCTCGAATTAAAACAAACATTTTCCGATAAACTTTCTGAAATGAATGAGAAAATGCATCAAATGAATTGTAGAAGTATCAGTGAGGGAGTTTATTTTTAATAATTAAAAAAATATGATTACTTTTAACTCACCCTGTGTGTGTTCGTATATATATATATATATATATATATATATATATATATATATATATATATATATTGATACGTCGATGGCGCGACTAAGATTTTCATGGGTTATACAATCATCAGGTTTATGTTTCAGACTAAGTTTGAAAAATGCACCTGATGATTGCATAAAGCATGAAACTCCGAGTTGTGCCATCGACGTAAGACAATATTTATATTTATTAATACATATAAATGTAAAATATCACTGTTCATACTACATTGGGCACTGTTTTATTAACACCTGAATAATAATATTATACATATCTATACACTCATATGTATATGTATAAATTCAAATATCTATCTATCTATCTATCTATCTATCTATCTATCTATCTATCTATCTATCTATCTATCTCAGTATGTATGTATGTATGTATGTATGTATGTATCTATCTATCTATCTATCTATCTATCTCAGTCTCTTCGATTATGTATGTATGTATGTATGTATGTATGTATGTATGTATCTATCTATCTATCTATCTATCTATCTATCTCAGTCTCTTCGATTATCTATCTATCTATCTATCTATCTCAGTATGTATGTATGCATCTATCTACCTATCTATCTATCTATCTATCTATCTATCTCAGTCTCTTCGATTATGTATGTATGTATGTATGTATGTATGTATCTATCTATCTATCTATCTATCTATCTATCTCAGTCGCTTCGATTATCTATCTATCTATCTATCTATCTCAGTATGTATGTATGTATGTATGTATGCATCTATCTATCTATCTATCTATCTATCTATCTATCTATCTATCTATCTCAGTCTCTTCGATTATGTATGTATGTATGTATGTATCTATCTATCTATCTATCTATCTCAGTCTCTTCGATTATGTATGTATGTATGTATGTATGTATGTATGTATGTAACTATCTATCTCAGTCTCTTCGATTATGTATGTATGTATGTATGTATGTATGTATGTATCTATCTATCTATCTATCTCAGTCTCTTCGATTATCTATCTATCTATCTATCTATCTATCTCAGTATGTATGTATGTATGCATCTATCTATCTATCTATCTATCTATCTCAGTCTCTTCGATTATGTATGTATGTATGTATGTATGTATCTATCTATCTATCTATCTATCTCAGTCTCTTCGATTATGTATGTATGTATGTATGTATGTATCTATCTATCTATCTATCTATATATCTCAGTATGTATGTATGTATGTATGTATGTATCTATCTATCTATTTGGACACCTCTTCTTGGTGTAATGTCTCACTAGAACCTGTTATATTTGAGTAGTGAGTTCGATCCTCACTCAGTACCTCATACTTTCGGCGCCTAGAAACTCGTTTATCTCTTGGTGACTGGCGCATGTATGCACTGCATATATATAACACGCTAAAATCTCCCTTCTCTGATTCCATGTGCCTATGGCTTATGTGGGTAGCGCCTCCGATTGACACCAAATTGATCCCAGTTGGCAGCAAGTGGATGTGTCTAGCCACACTGATCATTTGTGATACAGCGAAACAGGTTTGTATGTGTATGACTAATATATATAGTCATCCGCAGACAGATCTGTTTCGCTGCATCACAGCTCATCAGTACGGTTAGACTCCGATTGCTTTTAACCCAGGATTGAAACTCGACCGAACAGAGACTAGGAGGGGGGGGGGGGGTCAAGCCTTGAATGAGCCGTGTTAAACTTTGCCCCGAATTATTATGACAAATCCTCTGTCAGGTAGGCCCCACCTTGCTTTGTATGAAATTTATCTTGATCCTGACGCAGGAAAAAAAAGTTACTTTTTCCATTTACTTTTATTGAACAAAATAAATTGTAGTAGTTTAAGATGACTTAAGTGATTGGGTATGACTTAATCTTAATTTTGAGCTGATATGTATAGGACGACATGAAACATTTGAATGTTCATCACATTTCCTAGAACTAACAACACTGGATTTTTCTTGCGGGGTGTGCTGAAAATTTTTTTTACAAGTTCAAAATGAAAACAATACCTGAAATAAAACAATTAGTTTCTCATAAACTTCGTGAAATTAATATATCAAATCTTTTTTTTTTAACTTTTGCTGAGAGGGGTCATCAATACATGAACATGAAATTGTGGGGGGTTAGCATTTTAAATAGTCTCTTAACCATTACAAATCATGTTGTTTTGATGCTTATAATTTTTTTAAACTACTTCAATTTATTTTTGTTCAACGAAAGTTTATAAATAAAAAAGGTATTACTTTTGACTCACCCTGTGTCTGTATTTTGTGTTGTGAGTGTCTATGTGATATGTACAAATGAGTGAATAGAAAAGTTGGGAGTGGTCTCTTAGGCACAATAATGAAGTTATATTGAAAAACTGTCAGTAGCGCACGTTTTTTTTATGTTTTAATGTTCTAATAACCAAAAAGAACGGTGAATCTATTTTGGGATGGACAATCAGACTTGCTCAAAAATGTCAATTTTTACGCATGAAGAAACAATACACGATGAAAGAAAAATGTATTTTTTAGACTTTCATTCTTCCTATAACATTTACACTCCTACATAGACTCTCTATTGGTATTTTTCTGTCTCTTTCTCTCCCCGTCTCTCTCTGTATGTGTGATATATATATATATATATATATATATATATATATATATATATAGGCGCTTGTGTGTGTGTATGAGCATTCGTCTTTCTTTCTTATTCTCTCTCTCTCTTTCTCTCTCACTTCCTCATTCTCGTTTCCTCTTTATTTTCTGTCTCTCATTATCTATGACTTTCTCTCTCTCTCTCTCTCTCTACACACACACACACACACACACACACACACACACACACAGACACACATATATATATATATATATATATATATATATATATATATATATATATATTATATTAAAATACTTTAATCCAAAAAGGAAAAGTAGGAAGGTAAAACCCAAATATCTGACCCTAATTAATATTAAAATTTTAATATTAAAAAATCAAAAGGAGAGCTCAATGTAATTAAAATTACAGAGTTAATATAAAATAAAATAAATTTTCAATATTCAAAAATGCTGAATGGACATTTCAACATGAAATTCCTAAGAGAGATTTCACATCTCCTCAGCAACCGTCATATTTTAAATTGGAAAAAATTTAAATAAAAGTGGGAATAAAAATAAAAAATAAAATAATTTAAAAAAATATATAAATAATATATATATATATATATATATATATATATATATATATATATATATATGTATAAATGATTAATTATTATTTAGTAAATAATTATTTATATATATATATATATATATATATATATATATATATATATATATATATATATATATATATATATGTAAGTTATTTCAGATTGAGTGTAAATGTAAAGGAGCAGAATGAATAAAGCCTTGCTTATCTCCCCTAAGAGAACAATAAATAAAGTACTACTGAATCATAGGAATTAGTTGACGTTTTATGCGAACTTCGAAAATATTTTTCTCCAAAATTTAATTAATTACAAGCGTTCACTTATAACTCATGCTGTTTTGCAGGGGGTTACATAGGAGGAAAGTTATGAAAAAGAGTGACAGATTATAGGGGATATCAGAATGTGGGTAAGAGAAGGATAAGACTACTGATGAGAATGAAGTGGGTGAAGAAAGGAGCATGAGAGAGAGGATGCGAGTTAAGAGATGACTATTGACTTTACATTTAAATTCTTTGAGATTGTAGCTTTCGGGGAAGCAAGTTAACAGAAGTGCAAGAAAAGAAGCTACTGGAGTAGAATTTGTGTTTACATTTTATTGGTTTCACAGTCAAAGAGTGGGACCTTGTTGCTAATCCTGTGGCTCGAGTAAATTCATACATAGGGTCACCGGTGAGCTAAGTTCATCGGTGGAGAAGCCGTTAAGTATTTGTAGAAATTTTACTAAAATAAATGATCCACACAATATTCATTTTTTTTTTAACTCCAATATACCTTAGTATTCCATAATTATTTAATTCTATTCCTAACCTAAACAATCCACACCTTTTAACGCAAGAGTTAAAATAAAATTAAAAAAGAATCTAATCTGCTGTCAAAAGTTATTGTCTACCTATTTAAACAATGTAAATATTATGCCATGACATCAGGTTACTGTTTCTTTTCGCGACACAAATCTTCAACTTCATAGTTCAACTTAATTCTCATTTTTGATTGAACAATATTGACACACCTACAAGCATATTCCCCAACTACCACTCGTTAATTTTCTAAGTAACCATGAATTAATCTTATATTTTCTAAATAAATCATTTTCTCCATTTATTTAAAAATATCACCTGAAAAAGAACAGTATTGGTTTGAAACGTGAGAATTTTTGTGTAGCGATATAATACTTTTATAAGCTAATTTAATAACAAAAGTGTAATATATATATATATATATATATATATATATATATATATATATATATATATTCAGTTATGATCTGAGATTAAGAACAGGATGGTTAAATAAAAAGAAGACAAGAGAAAAACTGTATTTAACTCGCCTACGCGTTTCGTCCTGTGATGGACTTTATCAAAGCAAAAAGACGAAATGAGCTTTATTCCAAATTGCGTATCTATAAACAAACATTGTTGAAAACTATCAAAACGCTCACAAATCATTCAAAAAGATTAACAGAATATTTTAGTTTTAGTTTTTATAGTTGCTAAAACTGTTTGTTTATAGATACGTAATTTAGAATAAAGCTCATTTCGTCTTTTTGCCTTGATAAAGTCCATCACAGGACGAAACGCGTAGGCAATTTATTTTCTTCTTGTATTCTTTTTATTTAGCCACACACACACACACACACACACACACACACACACACACACACACACACACACACACACTATTGAACAGGTTAAGAGGCTCATCCCTTGTTCCCTGTTTAGGATGTGGTTTCCGGCTTTCTTTTTTCCAATCTTCTCACTTTCTTTTTTTTTTTCAATTGGAGTAGATAGATCTATCTATCGCCCGGTTCACACTCCACCCACGTCTATTGAACAGGTTAAGAGGCTCATCCCTTGTTCCCTGTTTAGGATGTGGTTTGAGGCTTTCTCTTTTCCAATCTTTTCAATCTTACGTAGCCCCCTGCACATTAGTGGCCTTACCTTCTTGCTCGGGGTGATACGATTAAATATATATATATATATATATATATATATATATATATATATATATATATATATATATTTTAATTCAGATACTTTAATCCAAGCGAAAAAAGCAGGAAGGTAAATTCCAAAAACCCGATCCTAATTAATATTAAAAATTTTATTTTAATATAAAAAAATGATACAGGAAGAGAGCTCCATGTAATAAAATATTACAGAGCAAATATAAATTAAAAAAGGATTAATTCAATGATGTTGGATGATCATTTCGATATGAAAATCCCCACGGGGGTAACACATCACCTCAGCAACAGAAAAATACTTTCAGAAACTGAAGAAAAATCCTTTCAGAAACTGGAGAAAAATCTGTTCAGTTTTTGAAAGAATTTTTCTCCAGTTTCTGAAAGGATTTTTCTCCAGTTTCTGAAAGGATTTTTCTGTTGCTGAGGTGATGTGTTATCCCCCGTGGGGATTTTCATATCGAAATGATCATCCAACATCATTGAATAAATCCTTTTTAATTTAATATATATATATATATATGCCGTCCCCATGTCTATTTTTGTGCATTTATCGCATTTTAGAGCGTAAATTACATTTTAAGTGTAGCAACTGAGATTTGTTTTAATTTCGAATGTAGAGGCGTTTTCGAACTTGAAGTAGTTTTCTATTAATATTATGTTCCATACACCACATCTTTTTTTATGCCTTTTTGACCTCCTGTGTTAATTCTTAGTCGAGTGTTTTTTCTTCTAATAGCCGTTCAGTAGGTCAATTGTTTCATATATTTTCGGACGAGTTCATTTACGGTTCGCCTCTAAATGGAAAGTGGCTCTGACTAACCCCAATCAGAAGCATTTGCAAGGTTTCCTACCGGGCTTCAGTGTCTGAAAGCGCTTATTGAGGGTAGACCAGAAACTGATCATCTCTGGTCGGGTCGGCGCGTTGAGGGGGGTATGATGTTGAGAGACCCGAAACCCCCCAGTGATCCACGCATTGACGTTACTGAAAACACCTTCTAGCGCCCCCACTACGGTGCGTGTGTTTGAAATTTGACATCCTGTGTTGTGTATTCAAATTTTGATAAGGTTAGTATGATTTTTTTTTATAATTTTGCGGTTGGCGTTTGCTTAGATTTTTGTAATTGTCTTTAAGACTTCTTTTATTTTATCATTTTTGTCGATTTACCCTATATGTCTTTTTATCTTTGTAAATAATTCCTCGAGATATGCAAGTGGGATTGTTGATGCAACAATCCCACTTGTCGGTGTAGAAGAAAACCTATTTAACGTAATAGGACAAAAATATGGGAAAGATATATAAACAGAATTCACTAAATCATTGAAGAGATATATAGATGATAGTTTTATATTTTGGTGATTAACATAGGGGGACATAAGTAAACTACACAATCTACTCCAAGACTTGAATAGTACGATAGTTGGAAGGGTCGGGCGGTTCACCTGAGTTCTTGAAAATTTGGATCCACAGATTATTAGTTCTAGCACACACACACACACACACACACACACACACATGAAACCATGAGTTGTGCCATCGACGTGGGGAAATATACTTGTATTACCACACACACACACACACACACACACACACACACACACACACACACATATATATATATATATGGGGAAAACTACTAAAAAGTTGTAAGTTTAAAAATGTATTTTTTTACAGTATTTATTTATTTCTATTATTATATTTGATATTTCAGACTGTCCTAGGCCTTTCATCAGAAACAAATGATTTTAAAATTTAAATTAGAAGCGTTTTCGTGAGGAGCGTTCGTCGCGAGATTGTCTGCAGAAGATTATATATATATATATATATACATATATATAATCTTCTGCAGACAATCCTGTTTTGCTGTATCACAGCTCTTCAGTGAAGTTAGATTATCCGATTTAGCTTCAAGCTGGGATCGAAATCCGACTAATTTGTCATTAGAAGAACATCTTAACACTGAGCTATTTGCGTAACGGCAGAGACAGGCAGCTTTCACAAGAGGTTATTCACAGGATGTAAACAAACCCCGGTGACTGAGAGCGTTCAATTTGATAGCTGACCCAAACTGCATTCAATTCAGTAACCAAAGAATCTAGCGTAAAGCCGTAACTAGTCACCGTTTTACATGAAATCAACCCCTCTCTAAAGTGTTCAATCGACTAGCGAGATCATGAATAATCATCTGCAGACTAGCCTGCTTCGCTATATCACAACTCTTCAGTGTAGCTAGATTATCCGTTGAGCTTCAATACATACCTACACACATGCGCACATACATACACACATACATCACACACACACACACACACACACACACACACACATATATATATATATATATATATATATATATATATGTAGTGTTTAAAATCCTGAAGTCAAAAATTGAAAAATACACCTGTTGATTGTATAACGCATGAAACGATGAGTCGTGCCATCGACGTGGGGAAATATACCTGTATTACCACACACACACACACACACACACACACACACACACACACACACACACACACACACATCAACCATCCGACCGTGCATGGAACACTGTTGTCATATATGGTCAGGCACTCCTGCTGTTCGTTTCAGTGTTCTGGACAGGTTCCAAAAGTGAATCTGTAATGCAGCTCGACTCCAGCCACTTCCTCACTGGCGGGATGTGGCTTCCCTCTGTCGCTTCTGAAAATATGTTCATGGTTTCTGCTCTGACGAACTTAAGTCACTGGTGACCCCTCCACAAGAATTTACTCTTGCAAACCAGCTAGTCGTAAATCGCCCAAACCTATCTGCGTTACCTTCACAAATATACGAGGTATTCGCAGTAACTTTAATAGTGTAGAGTCTTTCCTTCTAACTAACTCACCCGATATCTTAGCTATATGTGAGACTAACCTTGACCCTTCTATCCCCTCTTCAGAGCTGTTCGTTCCTGGTTACCTTCCTCTCTTCAGGAAGGACTCCAATGTCCATATGCATGGGCTTGGTGTATATGTCAGCGAACAACTCCCCCTAGCCAGGGTCACATCTCTTGAATCCCTTGATCATTCCTTCATGTGCTTCCGTCTCTCACTTCTAAGCTCGGTTAGCTATCTCTTCTTCCTCTACCGCTCCCCCTCCTCCTCTGACTGTACATTACTTGATTGCATCTCTAATAACATCGACAGGGCCATTTCTTCTCACCCATCTGCCCAAATATTTGTGTTTGGCGATTTTAACGCCCACCACACCAAGTGGCTTGAAAACTCAGCCACCGACCTTGCTGGGATCCGCACCATGCACTTCTCAATAGCCCAAGCTCTAACGCAAGTGGTGGACTTCCCCACGCGTTTCTCTAAAAACCCTAACGGAAGGGACTCTTTACTCGACCTTTGTTTTACTTCCATCCCAGACTCCTGCACTACCAGGCAACTCTGCCCCCTTGGAAATTCTGACCACGCCGTAGTCTCCGTAAACATATCAATCCGCACTAACTCTTCCCAAGAAAACCAGACCAGCAGAATATCATACTGCTACCAAAGAGCCGACTGGGACTCGTTCAGGGACTTCCTCTGCGACGTCCCCTGGAACAACGTCTTTGATCTTCCTGTCGAAGACTGTGCCTCCGAAGTCTCCTCTTGGGTTAAGGCTGGCATCGATGCTTTTATCCCTGCCAGAAAATTCCAACTAAAACCTAATTCGTCCCCCTGGTTCTCACCCGCTTGCTCGGCCGCTATTGCCCACCGGAACCATTTCTTCCGGCTCTATCGAAGCTGCTCGTCGAACCAAAACAGGCGCCTTTTCACCTCAGCACGGAACAAGTGTAAAAAAGTACTGAACGAAGCCAAGAGGGCGTTTGCTACCAGAATTAGGCAACGCATAGCATCCTCTAAGTTTGGCTCCAAAGATTACTGGCGTCTCTGCAAAAGCGTGCTCAGCAGGAACAAGACTTCAATACCCCCACTAATCAATGAATTTGAAGTTCTCACCTCCCCAACCGACAAGGCTGAGTGCTTTGCCCGTAAATTCTCAACCAATTCGACACTGGACTCGTTAGGAATACCTACACCAGACTTCCCACCCAGAACTAAGGCTCAACTAAATAACGTCCTCATCTCGCCCTCGCTGGTCGCCAAGATAATTGCGCAACTTGACCCACACAAAGCGAGCGGCGGTGACGGAATCCCAGTCATAGTACTGAAGAAATGTGCCCCAGAACTCTCCTCTGTCCTCTCTAAACTCTATAACCTCTGCCTATCTGCTTCCTGCTTTCCTGCCTGTTGGAAGTCCTCCTGCGTAGTACCTATATTTAAGAATTCTGGCGAATCCTCAGACCCCGCCAATTACCGTCCTATTATTCTCCTTCCAATCTTTGGCAAAGTTTTCGAAGCCATTATCAACGCCGAGGTGATTCAGCACCTTATGACCAACGGGCTTCTCTCTGACAAACAGTATGGGTTTCGCTTCACCAGGTCTACTGCTGATATGCTAACGACCATTACCGAGTACATATACCAGGCACTCGACAAGAATGGTGAAGCCCGAACCGTTGCCTTGGATATCTCCAAAGCATTCGACAGGGTCTGGCATGCTGGCCTCTTGTGCAAACTGCGGAGCTATGGGATAACTGGACATCTGTTTGACCTCATCCAGTCCTTCCTCTCTAACCGCACATTAAAGGTGGTATTAAATGGGCATGCCTCCCAAAACTACCAGACGAACGCGGGCGTCCCTCAAGGTTCTATCCTAGGTCCCACGCTATTTCTGATCTACATTAATGATCTCCCCGACACAATTAGATCCCAAGTTGGCATGTATGCCGACGACACAACAATCTACTCCCGCATCGATCAGAAACCAGGTCTGGACGACAAAGTGAACCTCGCTGCCGCACTGGAAAGGGACCTCCAATCTGTAGTGACCTGGGGTAGGAAATGGTTGGTAAATTTCAATGCCTCCAAAACAAAGCTGTTATCAACTAACCACCATAGACTATCGCATCTACCTCCCATTAGCATGGGACAGGCTAGCCTCCCAGAGAGTAAAATACTACGCCTCCTTGGCCTTACACTCTCGGCGGACCTCAAATGGAATGACTATATTGAATCCATTGCCAAATCTGCTGCTATGAAAGTCGGCTCTCTGTGCAGGGCCCGGAAATTTTTCCCACCTGAAACTATTCTGCACATATACAAATCTACCATCCGCCCGTGTATTGAATATTGCTGCCATATCTGGTCGGGTGCCCCTGCTGCTCTCCTTGGGCTTCTTGACAAAATACAAAGGAGGATCTGTAACGTGGTTGATACTAACTTGGCAGACCGGCTGCAGCCGCTCTCACACCGGCGTGATGTAGCTTCCCTGTGCCTCTTCTACAAGTACTTTCATGGCTTCTGCTCCGATGAGCTTAGATCACTGGTGCCGCCCAGGCACGAATTTACACGAGATACTAGATTAGCAACTAGGTCCCACCCTTTTACAGTTAAACAAATAAGATGTAACCGTAAATTCTACTCCAACAGCTTCTTTTCTCGCGCTTCCCGCCTGTGGAACTCCCTTCCACAAGTCTGCTTTCCCGACAGTTACAATCTCCAGGTGTTTAAATGTAGGGTCAATAGACACCTCCTATCACACTAACTCCCAACTATTCTCACAACACTCTCATCTACCCAACCCTCATTCTCGGTATCCTCACCCGCCTATCACCCACCCTCTGTTATGTCCTATATTTAACCAGCCTTTCTCCTCTCTACGTAGCCCCCTGCACAGTAGTGGCAGTGACATGCCTTGCTCGGGGTGAAACGCTTATAAAAAAAAAAAAAAAACCAGACTGGCAACAGGGTCCTACCGTTTTACAGTCAAATTAACCAAATGCTAGCGACATTTCTACTCCACAGCTTCTTTTCTCGCATTTCCCGCCTGTGAACTCACTTCCATATACTTGCTTTCCTGACGGTTATAACCTCCTAAAATTTAAATGCAAAGTCAGTTCCCATCTTTTATCCACTTAACTCCAGCCTTTTCTACATCACCCCGTATATCTTGTTCTTTTCCTTTCTCTCTACCTTCGCAACTGTCTTCACTCCTGTGTTTACATCCTTCTCTTGCCCTTCATCTGTCACGCCCTGTAACTGGTTCGTCTTTGTCTTCACTTTCTTCCTGCTTAAAACTTTCTCTCCTATGTAGACCTTTGCACATCAGTGGCAGTACTGCCTTGCTTGTACTTAATTTATTTTGACTAAGCGTGAAAAAGAAAGAGAAGACATTAGTGAGGAGATAGGACAACAAAAGTACAGGTTCCAAGAAGACAGATGATGCCGATTCAAGTTGAATTTTATGATATCTGGACATTATCAGTGACAAGGAAGCGAGTTCCACAGGCGAGAAGTGCGAGAGAAAAAATTATTAGAATAAAACCTATGGTTAATCAACATTAAAATGGTGAGACTTAATTGCTAATTTAGTGGCACTATTAAATTCTAGCATTCGAGGCAAGGAAGGAAAGTTTATGAGAATAAACCGTGTGAAATTATTCGCAGAAATGACAGCGGAAAGCTACATTATATGACTGAAGCCGAGTTGCTAGATCAAGATCTATCATATTACAGGCCCTACTTTGAATTTTGTTAAGGATCTTGATATATATATATATATATATATATATATTGGAACTCCAGACCTGATATGGCAATACTCAATGCTTATCCTGTATATCTTATGTTGTTAAAATTGTCGCTGCCAGTAATGAATCCTGGTAGGATTTTAATTCTCTCATAATTGCCTAACTGTATAGATTTAATAAATCCGGCGAGAAGATATATCCTTGTCGCACATTCCTATTTTTGTACATTTATTTATTTCTACCCGTTTACAGGTGGTTTCTGGATTGGTCTGATATAATTCCTTAATATTTCAAGCTTTGTTCAAGAATTATTTGAGACGTGTTTTATCAAAATTTTAACAATTTATCCAATCATCTATAATAACATATTATTAAAAGGAAAAAAAAATTAAAGTTTAACGCAAACCAACAAACAAAAACTCTTTAAACAATTTCTATTCTCAGGAAAGACAAAAAATAAAATCAAAACTAAACATAGAACTATCTCAAAGCCCTTGGGGTATGTATCCCAGGATGCCTAGCTGGTGAAGACGAAAACTACACTGAAAAAAACCCCAAAAAACAAAACATTTTAACCTCTTCACTAGCAACATTTTTTCCTTCTCAACGCTAGAAAATGAGAATAAAAAGTTCAATCAGCAAAATTTCATCCACGAGATACGCTTTGGTGATCATATCTTAAAAGAGACATTATTTTCCCACAGTAGGTCGCCATTATTTTCAGCAGTAGGCTGGTTGCCAACCAGAGCTATAGAACCTAATCAGTTTTGCTATTT
Organism: Ascarosepion bandense; assembly: GCA_037127315.1. NCBI lineage: Eukaryota > Metazoa > Mollusca > Cephalopoda > Sepiida > Sepiidae > Ascarosepion > Ascarosepion bandense. The sequence goes on from JBBBDQ010000407.1 coordinate 873,825, forward strand.
AATCCATAACTGGAAGGAGAAGCGACAGATTAATACTTTTTCACAAAGATATTTGCGCATTAGTGAATGCAATAAATTTAATTGGAATTCGAACTCGGCTCTCTGATTTCTCGTTCCGAGCCGATATCCTCTGCATTACAAGGCACATCCTTGAAAATTTCACAAATTCTAAAAGCAGACACCGCCGACAGCACTTCTGATATTAAAAACACAAAAATCATAATCTTACTCTACACCACTCTTTCAAAAAAATTGAACATAATTTAGTTATCTATAAAACTAGGGATTTTATCATCACATCCAAGTCAATCAGAGATTTAGTTAAGAAGAAAAACACATCTAACACTTTTTTTTAAATCAATTTCCCTTAAGTAAGGTGAAAATGCCACTAACGAACATGGGCCACTGCGAGTGAAAGAGAATGAGAAGAATTAAGAAGGAATCGGAAACCAAGTCCTGAACAATAACCGGTATTTATGAAATAAAGTGCTTGCAATGTAGGAAGAGTTATATCGGTGAAACATCTAGAAATCCATAAGACTGCAAGTACGAACATAACTATCATGTAACAAAATACAGAATTTAATAGCACCATTCGATAATTGTAGCACAATCTGGCATAAGTAACATAATTCAAAATTAAGTAAACCACTGCTTTCGTTTCGTCAGTCGATACTTTTCGACCATTCAGGCAGACATGCAACAATTATACATTTTGTGAATATGTTGTAAATATCAACTTGAGACTCGGAATACAAACTGGATGCGTGGAAAATACATTTACTCATTCAATTTAAATGACTATATATATACATACACATACACACATACATATATATGTGTATCTATACTCAATATAAAATTACTATATATATATATATATATTGCATATATAATATATGCAAAAAAGACTTGAAAAGTTTGAAAGAATAAAGAAAATAGCTTTGTGACAAACTGAAAAATGATTTAAAAAGCAGAATTTGTTTCTTAGTATTTTTTTTTCAAAACTTTGTTAAGTTTTGGAAATAATACGAACGCGAGATAACAATAAAATTCCTTTCGCTAACAGTAAAGAATACATAAATATAAAGGGAGACAAACTTATTGAAAAGCTGACAAAAGAATGAAATAAAATTCATTATATTTGTATTTCTCGTTTTCTTGAAACACTTAGAAATTTATAGTCGTAGTCCTTGAGTGCTTGTTGCCCGAAATTAGCAAAAAAAAAAAAAAATGCACACACACACACACACACACACACACACACACACACACACACACACAAAACGTATATATATATATATATATATATATATATATATATATAATTTTTTCCCCTGCCTCCCCCAAAAGAATGGTACGTGAATGACAATCGCTAAAGACAAGTAGATAAATGTAAGAAGATAGCCCATGGAATAAGTTTTAAAAATCGTTCTCGAAGTATTTTTATATTCATCAATCGGATGTTTATCTACTTCCGCCTGAGGGATTTGAAAAAAAATTTGCAGATTTTATTGTTGAAAAGCAATAGACTGAGACAAAAATTCATATGCAAACCAAAGAGAGAAAGAATTGCATGGGGACGGTCGTAAACACGAGCATAATCATAGAAACTAGGTATTGTTAAATCTATCTATCTATCTATCTATCTATCTATCTATCTATCTATCTATCTATCACAGTCTATTCATATCTATCTATCTATCTATCTATCTATCTATCTATCTATCTATCATCAGTCTATTCTATCTATCATCATCTATCTATCTATCTATCTATCTATCTATCTATCTATCACAGTCTATTCATCTATCTATCTATCTATCTATCTATCTATCTATCTATCTATCTATCTATCAATCACAGTCTATTCATATCTATCTATCTATCTATCTATCTATCTATCTATCTATCTATCTATCACAGTCTATTCTATCTATCTATCTATCTATCTATCTATCTATCTATCTATCTATCTATCACAGTCTATTCTATCTATCTATCTATCTATCTATCTATCTATCTATCTATCTGTCACAGTCTATTCATATCTATCTATCTATCTATCTATCTATCTATCTATCTATCACATCTATTCTATCTATCTATCTATCTATCTATCTATCTATCTATCTATCTATCTATCTATCTGTCACAGTCTATTCATATCTATCTATCTATCTATCTATCTATCTATCTATCTATCACAGTATCATATCTATCTATCTATCTATCTATCTATCTATCTATCTATTTCAGTATATAATTATCTATCTATATAGCAGTATATATATATATATATATATATATATATATATATATGCATAGACAGATAGATAGGTAGATAGATTTAACTGTCTTAGTTATAAAAGTTGTTGTCAATCAGTTAATATTCAAAGACAAAAATGTAAAATGATTTGCCGTTTCTTTGATAGTAAAAGCATTGATTAAAACCGATATCTGAACCGAAGAAATGGCGGATTCTAAGGACGGTCCACTGGCCATGAGCTCAAAGCTTTTGGCAACTGTGATTCTTCTGAGAGTTCTGACCAATGAGAGTGATGTCTTTCTTCCTCACTTCTTTCTTCAATTTTTAAAGGTCACTGCTTGTGGCTATAATGAGGAGATAAAAAGGGTTATGAATGCATTGGATAGTGAGCGCGAGCGAAGGAGAACCGTACACTTACCACTAAATACTGTACCGTCGCATAATGCCTAGACAACCACCAGAATGGATGTGTTCCCCAATCACATTCCCACGACCTCTTACATCTGTAGACCTGAATCTACTACACTGTCGATGGCTAAATCAGTCAACGCCTTCATGGCTATATAGAATCCCCAATGTTTGCCACAACGAGTCAGTCAGTTAAATGACTGATACACGCTTGGGCGATCATGTCTCGAAAGAGACATGACTGACTGGGCAGAAGATTATCCCGCAGTAGGTTGCCATTGCTTTCTGTGGTAGACTGGTTGCCGACCAAGGCTATAGAACCCAATCTGTCCTGTTATTTAACCCATAACTGGAAGGAATAGGCAGATTAATACCTTTGCCAAGGATATTTGCGCGTAAGTGAATGCAATGAATTCAGCTGGAATTCGAACTTTCCGAGCCGACACATGTCTAAAATAGATAAAGATCATGCGATTTGGCATGCCAATGTTTCAAACCTCTTATTAAAGCAATCATTGATGCTAATGACACACACACACACACACACACACACACACACACACACACACATATATATATATATATATATATATATATATATATATATATGTCATCCACATACAAGCCTGTTTTGTGGTATCACAGCTGATCAGTGTGGCTAGACACATCTACTTGCTTCTAGCCGGCATCGAAACTCGACCGATTTGGTGTCAATCGAAGTCGCTACCTCTCTAAGCCATAGGAGCATGGAATCAGGGAAGGGAAATTTTCACGTGTTGTATATAAGCAGTGTATACACACGCCAGTCACCGAAAGAACTCGATTTATGTCTGAAGAGTAATGCTTATATCGCAGAAGTGGAAACTGTTTTTTTAAATACATTCTTTACTAAAAAGCTCAATCGTATATATATAATTAAATTTGTTTATTTTTATTTAAAATTTAATATAGTTCACATTACGTCACGGAAATTTCTGTTTCATGATTTTTACTTCCTCACCAGGCAATGTTAGATGATTGTTGTGAAATAATGATTTGAAAATAATTTTCAAAACAATGATCTAACATTGCCTGATGACGAGGATAAAACTCGAAACGGTAATTCCGTGTCGCCATGTGAACTATATTGATTTAAATAAAACTCAAATTTAATTATATATATATATATATATATATATATTGTGAGAAGGTGAAAGAACAAGCAGATTAAAAACCCACTGTTCAAGCATTTACTTTTATAAAGAGTGCTCAATACAGAGTAGAGCTTAATATTGTAATAATTGTTACAATCGTTTATAAAAGCATAGTATCACTACATAAAATTTTTCATGTTTCGGAACAGAACTGCTCCTCTTCAGGTGATATGTTGAACTGAAAATAATTAGTGAAAACGATTTATTTTTGAGAATCATTCGAAAATGAGGACAAAAATGGAAGCAGCGGAAATGTGGTTCTACAGAAGGATGCTGCGGATGTCGTGGACTGAGCATGCAAGCAACGATGAGTTATTGGAAAGAATGGCGACAAAAAGGAAATTAATACTGAGCATCAGAAAGAGATAACTGAAGTGCCTGGGACACGCAATAAGGAAGGAGAGCATGGGGAACCTGATACTGACAGGCCAGATAGAAGGAAAAAGAGACAGAGGAAGGCAGCGGGTAACATATTTGCAGGGCCTGATCAGGTGGATGACGGAACGGGGGTTGCCAGGAGTAACAGGAGCAAATATACTAAGAGCCACAAGGGATAGGGAGACGTGGAGAACGATGATCGCCTACGTCCTGAAGCGACAGGGCACATAGAAGAAGAAGAAGATTCATGGTTATTTCGGGAATTAGTGAGTGGTGGTTGTAAGGAATGAAAGTTTGTGTGTCTAAACTAATCAATCAGTAGTTTGTAAACATAGAGATACACATTTGGTTTAAGAGAGGGGACAGGATGGCTTTGATCTAGACAGGCCACTTTTTAATTTTGTTTGGGTAAACTACATAGTGGGGCCTTAGATTTTTTAAATGATTTTTGTCAGGAGGTTGGATTTTAAGTTTGATTTATTATATTAGATTTTTATTTGACTACAATCTATGAGTTCATGGGATAAGAAGTTTAGGTTAGAATTTGGGTTGAATGATTGTAATATTCTTGTTATATTGTACTTAGAACAATATTTTAGTATTTGCATGTTTTTTATTTTATTAATATATTTTTTTCTTATTTTGTGAATGAAACATAGTTATTAATTCTTTTCAGCATTTATTTTCAGTTCAACATATAACCTGAAGAGGAGCGGTTCTGCAACGAAACATGAACATTTTTGTGTATATAAAATGTTTTATAAACCATTTTAACAATTATTACAATACTATATATATATATATATATATATATATGAAGCTTTCACACACAGGAATACACACACACACACACACACACACACACACACACACACACACAAGGTGTGCAAGTATTGGAAAATATTTTCGTGAATGTGAAAATGAAAGTAACAATTCTTTGATGTTACCTGACGTGTAGTGGGACAAGAAACATGAAATATAATTGTAAGTATATGCATATATATATACACACATATATATGCACTTATGTATATAAATATATATATATACGGATACATATATATATGTATATACGGATACACACACACACACACATATACATATATATATATATATATATATATATATATATATATATATGTCTCTGACACTTTATCTATCAAGGCAAATAACCAGCTAGTTATCTCATTCTTTTCACATATCTTTCTCACAATTTTCATCTCTTCCCCTCTCTTTCCCCCTTCTCTCTCTATACATATTTATATATACATCACCTTCTCTTGATTATCTATCTATCTATTTATCTATCTATCTATCTATCTATCTATCTATCTATCTATCTATCTTCATATGTTCCTGTTCACATCTTTTTATATATATTTATATATCAATCTCGCTTCATATCTATTTCCGAATGTTGCAATGTCTTTTAGTTTTATAAACGTTGTAGTAAATGCCGCACCTACACACACTTGCGCGCACAGACTTTTATATATGTATACATAATTTATAATAAACTGATTTGATATACGTTCACTTATAATTAAATGTACATTATTTTGTAGAATTAATTGTTAGCCATTTAAATCTATATTATTCTATAAATATATACACGCATACATACTTATATATATATATAGATATATACAGAGAGAGAAAGAGAGAGAGAGAGAGATATGGTAAAAGAGGGAGAGCTGGAGAGTGCAAGAGAGCGAAGGAGACTTTTGATAGACAATGATACAGACATATGGAGTATCGATAGACAATACTGTAATTGTCGAAATTAATCGTGATATCATTATACTTTTATAACTTACACTCCTACATACACATACTTATATATATATATATATATATATATATATATATATATATATATATTGCATTTAAATTGATGAAGCTTGACTGACAAACACGTAGAACAATTTATTCTGAATGCCTTGGAGGCTTTTCAGATTAGAAAAATAAAATGGGAAGATCTCTTTTCTTCTCGCACTTAGCCTATTCTTTGAGGTGACAATGACTGAAGAATAAAAAAACAACAAAAAAATGGTGGCATGACTAAAAGGCGGAATTGGGAGACGCCTCCAACTGAAGAATCTTATTAGGAGACCATTTGTAATGTCGAGGAAAAGAATGTGTTTTGCAAGAATTACATTGTCTCATTGAAGAAAACCACATTTAAAAGTAACAGTTTTAAAACTTTTGTAGTGGGCACTTGCCTTGTTTTCAAGAACAAATGTATATTTAGGCACGAATATTTTAGGCAACATAACTACCTACACACACACACACACACACACACACACACACACACACACACACATATATATATATATATATACAGATGCATTAAACTTTGTATACGAGTATACGAGGCATCAATCCTTTATTCAAACATGTTTATGTATCTCTCTCTTTTCCTCATATATATATATATATATATATATATATATATATATATATATACTTCCAGGGATGTATTTTTCATTTATTAATCCGACATATCTTTAATTTCTTTCTTGAAATGGTATTTTTAATGCATATTCACATTGAACAATATATTTATGTATTTCCATGTACTGGCCTGAATATTCGAGAAATCTCCCTTGAAAAATATGCTTCTTCGAGCAGGATTCGAACCTGCATGATCTAGGTTAAAACATCAGTTGATCTGACTTCCCTTGACATATCCGCCGCGAACAACGTTCTGATCAATGAAAGCCTTGAAGATAAGGAGAATAATTGAAAATGTATTAACGACGCGTTTCGCCGAGAGGCGTTTGACCTATTTGGCTTCCTCAGGTTAGAATGAAAGAAAGACAAAACTGGGTGAGGGGAAAATTCTTTAGAATTATTTAAGCGCAGTACTAGATTGGCGGCAAGGTCTCATCATTTTAAAGTTGTATTGTCTAGATGTAACCGTGAGTTCTATACTAAAAGTTTTCTATCGCACTCATCGCTTTTCTTATGGCTTTTTAATTTTTAGGTAACTGATCTGCAAGAAATTATGTACAGTGTGAATAGTTATTTTCTGATTTCTTAATTCTTATTCTTTTATTGTCCTCACTCTTCAATAGCAGTTTTTTCTGATATTCTTTAAGAAACTTTTAAACTGCAAGAAAACCGAATGCATGGTCATCAGTAAAAAAGGCAGCTCAATATGTCAAATAAAGGTCGGGGATACTAAAATCAAGCAGGTACAAAAATTTAAATACCTGAGAAGTGTTATAACAGAAAGTGCGACACAAAGATCCGAAGGCGAATTGGTATGGCGAAGGAAACATTCCAGAAGTTGAGTAAAGTATTAAGAAACAAGAAAATTTACTAGAAACAAAGAGAGTACAGGATTGGTATGTGATGTCAGTTTTTCAATATGGCAGTGAATGCTGGACAATATCATCAAAGATGAAGGAAAAATTTGAAGCAACTGAAACGTGTTTCTACAGAAGGATGCTGCGAATATCATGGATCGAGCATGTGAGCAATGATGAGGTTTAGAAATGATGGAAACGAAAAGGAAACTAATACTGAACATCAGGAAGAGACAACCGAAGTTCCTGGGACATGCAATGAGGAAGAAGGGCTTGGAGAACCTGATACTAACAGGCCAGATAGCGGGAAAAAGAGACAGGGTAAAGCAGCGGATAACATATTTGAAGGACCTAATCAGGTGGATAACGGAACAAGGGTTGCGTGGTGTAACAAGAGAAGGCGTGCTAAGAGCCACCAGGGATAGGGAGACGTGGAAAGCCATGATCGCCTACGTCCTGAAAGAACAAGGCACATAGAAGAAGAAGAACCTTTTACGTCCTAGTGGCTTTATTATCTTGCTTTAGATGAAACTAGCATCATAACCCGGCGTTGCTCGTGCAACTCAGAACATTTTAGTAGTATAACTCGATTATATAAAAAAATAATTATATAAAAAATTGTTATTTAAAAATTGTTATTTAAAAGTTGTTGAACAATTCCATTCAATCTATTTTCTTTCGTTTTGCGTAAAGGTGATTTGATGTTTTGTGTGAAATAATAAACAACATTGCGTTTCTTTTTTTATTTAAAATTACGAGGGAAAATATTTACATTTTTTTGATTAAATGAATTTAACTTAAAAATAAAAAATATTTATTTTATGTTACTGAAATTAGAAATATCAAAACAATTACGCTCTCAGTTTAAAAATTTTCGAAGAATATTTAAAAATGTAGAAATATAAAAACTATCTCAGTTCGGAAATTCCTTTTTTAAATATTTCTTGTGTTTCAAAATTACGAAGAAAAATATTCACATTCTTTTGCTGACCAAATTAATTTTTAAAACGTCGGAATAAAAATTAAATATAAAGGTTCATTTTTTTAGTCGTGTTTGACACGTGTGATTTGATTTCTGTGACGTAATCTTGCAACCATCTTAGACCGTAGATGTTTTACAGTACAAATGTAAACAATCTGCACCATTGGCCAAAAAGTGCGAAAGGGAAAATTGCTGAACTTAAACACAAAAGTATGTGTCGACATGGCTTCCCTGTAGATATGTGTCCCTAGAAAGTTTGAATTGGCGTAGCTGAAAAAATGTAGGCGTGCATAGGGAACAGTCACACACAGACTCACAGATTGCCTTTTATATATATAGACGATTAAAAAGAAAAAACTATTTAAAATGGGTGTCTGATTTAATAATTGAAATTTAACGTTTTGCTAATGAGTACTGCGGTTATATTTAATATTTAATATTTCAATCTATATGGTTTCGGTTCAATATCACGAAGTTTCACAGAATCAAACTATTAAACTAAGAACTTGAATCATGTTATCAAAAATCTCTTACATATCTAGGCACCCTAATGAATATCATTCTTCGTGTCTGTCTTGCTCAAAAATATAGAAGCTCTTTCATAATTATTTACAGACTTTTTCTCAGATCAAAAATTAAAAAATATCTACAAGTTAATAAAAAATAATTGTCTTAGAGAAAGCTATCATTGAACAGATTGCATAGACTGGCACTACAGAATACTAAAGAACTTTCCCAAATTTAAAAAAAGACACATTGCTTGAATAGTTCCAACAGCAGCAACGCCTAAAATGGATAGAAAATGTCACTCGAATAAAAAATAATGACATTATCAACACGTAAATAATATTTTCTATAATTTTTTTTGATAGAAACCGTCCTGATGAGCTTTCCTCTTTGGTACTTCGACTTTACTAATTTGAGTGCAGTACTAAATTGGCAGCTAGGTCTCATCATTTTGGAACTGAAATTGCTAGATATAACCGTAATTTCTATGATGATAGTTTCTTCTCTCGTAATCTAATCGACTACGATCACCTTCATAATGATGTAAAAAAACAAACAAACAAACAAACCTCAGTTTATTGTTAACTGGTGCAAAGAATGGCTTGTTAATTTCAATACCTCCAAAACAAAAATTGCGCTCTATTAATAATCTAAGAGACCTCTTTCTGTCTTCCATTATCATGGCTGATGCTAACCTCCCAGAGAGTGACTCATTGCACCTTCTTGGGCTAACATGAAGCGGAAAGACTATATTGAAACCATTGATGGGTCAGGTTCTAGGAAAGTTAGCTCACTGTGTTTTGCTAAACAATTTTCTCCTGAATCTATCTTACATAGATGTAAGTCTGCCGTTCATCCATGCTTACAATATTGCTGCCACACATGGCCCGGTGCTCCTGCTATATATTTAGAGATCCTTGATAAAATCCAAAGAAGAATAAGCAATATTATTGGTCCTGATCTGGTATAACAGCTTCAGTCATTTTCTCACAGCTTTAATGTTGCCTCTCTGTGTTTTTTTTTTGTTTTTTCTATTTATACAGTCATTCTTTTTTGTTGAACTGATTAAAGCCTTTCTTATTGAATCGCGAAATTTAATTTATCTTGAACGGCGAATCATCTAGATCCTTTTATTCTTGGATCTAATTTGTTCTTAATTTTCATCAGTGACCCTCTCGATGACATCAGCTTTCAACTTGGTATTTATGCTGATGACAACTGCTTACTCCTGTCTTGATAATAAGCTTGATCAGTTCAATAAGGTTAAATTGGCAGCCGATTTCAAAATGATCCTCCTCTATGTATTGCTCTTTTTTAGTATTGAGGGAATTTTTCCCCCCAAAACTTGGTTTCTATATTCATGACACAACGATTTTACTCCTGCTTTGATAATGAGCTTGATCAGTTCAATAAGGTCAAATTGGCAGTTGATGTAAAAAATAACCTACAGTCTGTTAACTGGAGTTTATTTAATTTGCTTTCAAATCGAAATTTCTCTTTATCAATCATCTAAGAGATCCTATCTGCCATCAGCATAGCTGATGCTAGCATCTATGAGAGTTATTTATTGCGCCATCGCAGGCTTACTTGCTCGACTAACATGAAGTAGAAAGATTATATTGAATTCATTGCTAGGTCGTGCTAAACAGTTTTATCTCATGAATCTTTCTTACGTATTTATAAGTCTAAAGTTCAGTTATGCTTTTAATATTGTTGCCATATGTGGGCCGGTACTTCTGCTATATATTTAAAGATTCTTGATAAAATAAAAAATAAAAAATACTCAACACTATTATTGATCCTAAATTGTTGCCATTTCAATGTGCTTTTTTCTATACATTCTTTCATAATAATTGTTCTAATAAACTCTTCGCTATGGTACCTAGATTTTATGAATTTAGGCGTAGCACTGCATTGAATGTGCATTATGGTGCAGTGGATATCGGCTCGGAACAAGAAATAGGGGAGTCGAGTTCGAATTCCAGTTGAATTCGTTGCATTCACTTACACGCAAATACCCTTGGGAAAGGTATTAATCCGTCTCTTCCCTCCAGGTATGGGTTCAATAACAGGACAGATTGGGTTCTATAGCCTTGGCTGGCAACCAATCTACCGCAGAAAGCAATGGCAACCTACTGCGGGATAATCTGCTGTCCAGTCAGTTATGTCTCTTTCGAGACATGATCACCCAAAGCGTGTATCACCTATGACACTTAACTGACTGACTGACTGTATTGACAGCAAGGTTTCATTAACGCACTGTTGAATAGGCAGAATGTATTAGATTAGTGACGATGTCTCAGCAATTTATATTTGAACTGGCTAGATGTAACTGTAAGTTCTTTTCTAACAGTTTTTTTTTTCTCTCGCACTTATCCATTGTGGAACTCAATTCCTGCTCCATAATTTCCAGTTAACTTTGATATTAAAAACTTCAAATACAATGTCGGTCGTTATCTACTGTCATCTTTCTTTAATGTGCTATTGTTCTCACTCCTTAATAATGTTTTTTCTCTTTTTCCCGGACTCAGTAAATCCTTTGCGACTTTATTGCCTTGCATGGGATGATATGATTAAAAACACCCATACATAATATCTTATAACAGTCAGAATTTTTGATGGTTGCAGCTTTAGTTGTCCATTACAGCAAAAGTGAGACTCCTTATATCTAAAATTATTTATAGCTGGAACTTTGTCTATGTGTGTGTGTGTCTGTGTGTGTGTGTGTCCGTTACCTATAGACAACGAAACGGCTGAACCGATTTTCTTGAAAATTTACACAGTTGTACTATAAGCGTCTGCGAGTGTTCTTAGCTAGATTTTGTGTCACGGTACCCCCGATAAATATCGAAAATCGATAATCGAAAATCGATAATCGAAAAAATCGGGTTATTCAGAAGTTTCAAGGTTGCAGTTCTACAATAGTGCAGAAAATCGATAATATATATATATATATATATATATATTTATTATCATTTTCAAAATCGATAATATATATATATATATATATATATATATATATATATATATATATATTTATTATCATTTTCTGCACTATTGTAAGAACTGCAACCTTGAAACTTCTGAATATTGTTTCTTATGTTTTTGTCTATGAGTGTATCAAATTCGATTAAAATCGGACCACTTCTTCTATAACCCGATTTTTTCGATTATAGATTTTCGATATTTATCGAGGGTATTAAAAAAAGACTGATTCTATTTTCATTTACAATTATTCACTTGGCAATAAATATTAAAAAATAGTATGAAATACATCATTTTTAAAAACACTAATAATTATAGCCAGTAGTGTACATACATACATACGTACATAGACAGAAAGATAAACGTAAGCAGACTGTAATATATATATATATATATATATATATATATAGTACTTAGATGGGTGACCGCTTGGGAATACCAGGTGCTGTAAGCGTTATTGATGGATGTGCGTTGTGGTGCAGTGGATGTCGTCTTGGAGGGGGAAATCGGTGAGTCGAGTTCTAATTCCAGTCGAACACTTTGCATTCACTTACGCACTGGTACCCTATGGGAAAGGTATTAACCCGTCACTTCCTTTCAGTTATGGATTAAATAACTGAGGTCTGTTGTTCATGCAATCTGTGGCACACTTCTGCACCAATTGTTTGTTATCAGCAGCTTCAAAAAGTGTGGATGGTGCTACACAAACCTTCACCACTTTAAACAATTCTTTGTGTGGTAGTCTAAATGAGTTAGACGCTCATATGACGAAATCAACGGCAGAGTCCATAATAATAATAATAATAATAATGATGCTTATATATATATATATATATATATATATATAGATAGATAGATAGATAGATAGATAGATAGATATTACCAGAGAGACATAATCATTAGATTGACAGAGAGGTGTAGACTGATATCTGTTGACACACACACACACACACACACACACACATACACACACACACACACACACACACATGATAATTAAATTAAATAAATATCGAGATAGGTATATGTAGACTGACAACTCAAATATATATAGATAGATAGACTGTAGATTGATCGATCTAAACTTATTTATAAATAGAACTTTGTCTCTGTGTGTGTGTCTCTGTGTGTGTGTGTGCCTGTGTGTGTGTGTGTGTGTGTGTCCGTTATCTATAGACTGATGAATCGATATTCTTGAAAATTTACACAGTTGTACTATAAGCATAAGTGTTCTTAGCTAGATTTTGTGTCGCGGTACCCCCGATAAATATCGAAAATCGATAATCGAAAAAATCAGGTTATAGTAGGAGTCGTCCGATTTTAATCAAATTTGATTCACTCATAGACAAAGACATAAGAAACGATATCCAGAAGTTTCAAGGTTGCAGTTTTTACAATAGTGCAGAAAATTGATAACATATATATATATATATATATATATATATATATAAAAGGCAAGATGTTTGTGTGTGTGTCTGTATGTATGTCCTTTATACAAATCCACAATTTTTATCCGATTCTCACCAAACTTCACATAATTATTCTTTAGGCTGAATCTGAGCTCCAGGACCATGGAGTAGTCGTAAAGCTTTCATTACACCCGAGCAACGCCGGGCTATACTGCTATTATATATATCAGTCAGGTAAGTGCCATACGTGAAACACGCTTGGGCGATCATGTCTCGAAAGAGACATGACTGACTGGGCAGAAGATTATCCCGCAGTAGGTTGCCATTGCTTTCTGGGGTAGACTGGTTGCCTGCCAAGGCTATAGTACCCAATGTGTCCTGTTATTTAACCCATAACTGGAAGGAAGAGAAGGATTAATACCTTTCTCAAGAGTATTTGCGTGTAAGTGAATGCAATGAATTCAACTGAAATTTGAACTCGGCTCCCCGATTTCTCGTTCCGAGCCGATATCCACAGCACCACAACGCACATCCAAGCATTTAAAACCGTAAGAATAACCCCAGTTTTTGTTCCGTGGCCAGACGCCTTTAAATATTTGGACGCTTCAATTTACGAGACCCTATATTATCAGTCTATTCTCGACATTTTTATTTTCTTAGAACACCCAAATAGACCAGAACTATTTTTCAAGCGTCAACTGTCGGCGGTGACAACATACAGACGACAGCCTGTTCACAACCGGAGAAAAAAATATTAAGGCGGCAAGTTGCTGAACCAGCGTTGCGCTGTTCGCACGCATGCGCACACCGCTGCACATCTCAAATTTTACCGCCATCGGTCCAGTTGCGCGCATGATATGCCGCTTGTGTCATAAAAATAAATAAGAGTCGTCTTAATTCGATTTCGACTTTTTTAAAAATTCAATTATGGCAGACATGAAAAATAATCACTCGGCAGAGAGAGACTGGATGCGCCTGTTTTTAAAAATTTTGGCAAGCATTCTCGATTCAAGCGACGATTTTATCACAGAGAGAAAGAAAGAGAGAGGGAGAGAGAGAGAGGCGATTCGAAAGAAAGAATTAAAGAACCAGATAGAATTGGTTAAGTTTTACCTCTGCAACATCTCTAAAAATAAATTTCCTGCATCCTATTCTTAATTGGATCATATGTCATCCCCATGCCCTGGTATGGGAAAGAGTATTGAAATGAAAGTGTTTGGTAGAGAAAAGGCTTTTTATCACCCAACCCCCTTTTATTTTATCTCTTCGCTGTTTATATCGTTGCAATAAATATGACAAGTTTGAATACACTGAAAACTCTCTCTCTTTACCTTCAAGGGAAACACTTTTTCTGAAAGCAATAAGTAACCAATTATAGATTTTTACTTATATATATATATATATATATATATATATATATATATATATATATATATATATTTCGTTGACTTGTTTAAAAAGAATTGTTATACAGATGTATCGACGCGGAAAAGACAGTTCTGAGAGCTAAAGGACAATGTAGATTTTATCAATAATAAAATTTAGTTTTGAAGAAGAAGATTGAGTAATGATAAAATTTGTAGCTGCAATGGTAAGCTTTTCTTTGCTTTTTTTCTTTTTTTTTTTTTTGAAGTGGGGGAACTTTTCTCTGCGGCGAACAAATAACCACGAAAATTTTAAGTTCTAAATGTTAATTTACCAATTTCAAGAATAGAAGAATTCTTTTTTCCCCGCCCCCAGAAGTTGGGTTGCACGGAATTTCAGATAGAAATTCCTCTGATCTGTGTGTTCTGACAAATAAATAACACGCAAAAAGTAATAAAAAAAACCTTCGTGCTTCCAGATTTTCCAGAGGACAGAGTGCGTGTTCAGCGATATCTAAATGAAATTAGACGTGTTATGCAGAAACACACACACACACACACACACACACACACACACACACACATATATATATATATATATATATATATATAAGCTGAAAGGGTCTGTCACTTTAACTGAGCAGATTCATGCCGACTTCAGCATTTCGTGAAAACATCGTTATGATGTTCTCACTCGTCAGGGCTAGTTTGTCAAAATACATTTTGTCAGGATATTTTCCAAGCGTATCTTTCATGTGACAAAGGCCGCAGTGAGGACCGAACTCACTATTCAGTTGTAATTTTATTTAGCGAGACAAACTCATTAACCATTACATCACGTTAAATTATTTTCTAAGCGTGGTTTAGATGTGGTACAAAGCACCCAGTGTGGATAAAACTTACTGTTAATTGCAATTTAT
The DNA here is from genome assembly GCA_037127315.1 of Ascarosepion bandense. Classification (NCBI taxonomy): domain Eukaryota; kingdom Metazoa; phylum Mollusca; class Cephalopoda; order Sepiida; family Sepiidae; genus Ascarosepion; species Ascarosepion bandense. The sequence goes on from JBBBDQ010000407.1 coordinate 889,554, forward strand.
CTAACTCGACAACCTTGCCCTAATAATTTTCTAAGCGGAACTTAGACATGGTGCAAAGCTGAAATTGTGGATTACTTAGTGAGGAACCAACTCACTATTTAGTCGGAATTGTTTTCGCGAGAAAAGTTTGGTAATCATTACACCACGTATAAGTGCCTATAAATGATTTTCTAGGCGTAGCTTATATTTAGTACAAATATCAAAGTATGAAGTACCCACTGGAAATCGAACTCACTATTCGGTTCGATCCGGTACAGGATATAGTTTCTGGTTTATTTTTCTGGTTTTGGCGAAGGTTTGCAGTCGTTTAATGCTCTTTCTAGTTAGTATAACTTCTCTGTTATCTGATGTTTTAGTAAAACCGGCACTCAATGTCCGAAACATTATGTATATATTAGTTGCTGGTCATAATAGGGTTAAACCAGTGCACATTTGTATTAAAAAGTGTTCAGTACAATTATATGTAGAACTTTTCAATATTTTCCATTTGTAAAATAAATGTCTACTTCAAGGACTTTGCAACACAAAAGAAGTAATTTACAAGGTAAAGGTATATGATTTAAATGGCCAAAATAAAATATATTTGGGTTCAACCAAAGATACCTTTAAAACCAGGTGGTTCAATCATAAGTCGACATTCAAAATAGAGAACTTAAAAAACTGTACAAAATTGGCTAGCCACGTGTGAAAATTAAAACCAAAATATGGAAAAGAGCCAGATATAACGTGGAGTATAGTAAAAATAGCCAAACCGAACAACGGTGGCAAAATATGTAGACTGTGCCAGGAAGAAAAGTTAGAGATTATGCTATTCCCAAACAAAAACGAACTATTAAATGAAAGAACAGAAATTATGTTTAAGTGTAATCATACTAAAAATACCTCTTAGGTTCATACAAGCATGAAGGAATACGTCATAATTCCTTGTAATTTTAAAAATTGCGCATTCAAAAATTCCCTGCCACGTGAGCGTTAAAAAAAAACACCGTTATGTGAGCGTCCTTAAAAAAATAAAAAACAAAACAAAAAAGGTAAACGGTAAAATCAGTTATTGAAAATCGCCTGAAAACACCACACATAGTAGAAACCTAGGTTGCGTAATGACTCATTTACAAATGGAATATATATATATATATATATATATATATATATATATAGTTAGCAAATTTTCTTTTAGACATGTCAGTAAAATAAAATGCAAACATTGTCTGCTTATTTTTAATAAAACTCACGAATAATCTTTCGCGTATTATAATTGAATGATGTCAAAAAAAGAGCTGTAATGTTAACAATCTACAGATTCTCAAGGCATTATTCATGAAAAAACTTTAGCCGTCAATTAATAGAATCAGCTATGAATACTGAAGTAATGTCCAAAAATGTTTGTAAAAATAATAGTTTTTTCATGTTTTATCGACGTGCATGACGATGACATTATAACATATCAAAAAATTCATTTTGAATAATTTTCACCTTCTAATGAACGCTTAGCAATTTGCCAACTGTTATATTTGAAGTAGAAAAAAATTTACAGTAATTTTTAGCAACACAGTTTTGCGAAAGCAAATCTCGCTGCCGAGCCTGAAAAGGACCTCCAATCCATGGTCGACTGGGGTAAGAAATGGCTCGGGAATTTTAATACTTCCAAAACGAAGCTGCTATCTATTAACCATCACAAACAATTAATTCTACCCCACCCCCGCAATTATCATGGATCAGGCTAATCTCCCTGAAAGCAAAGCACTGGGCCTCCTCAGTTTAACTCTCACAACAGGCCTCAAGTGGAATGACTATATAGTATGCATAGTTAAATCCGCTTCTAGAAGATCGGTTCTCTGTGTAGGGCCAGGAAGTTTTTTCTCGTCTGAAACAATCCTGCACATATATAAATCTACCATCCGCCCGGGCACTGAATACTGCTGCCATATGCGTTTAGGAGAAACCTAGGTAGGTTCGTCTGGCTCCTTAGGTTCTGTTAATTTTGCTCTACCTTTGTATTGAGCGGTATTTGTCAGATGGTTACTCGCGTCGGTTTTTTTTTTCTTTGGGCTTCGTGCTGATTTCTGTCCGAACACTTTTGACAGACTTTCATGTCCTAAGTTCTTTCTTTTTTTTCTTTTTAAAAACATTTTTTCCTTCGTTGGAAAGTTTTCGAGGAAAGTATAACTATATATAATCACGTTTATATATATATATATATATATATATATATATATATATATATGTATTGTCCACTATAGTAATGTCCGACGTAATCTAAACTTATTTATAAATGGAACTTTATCTGTGTGTGCGTGTATGTGTGTGTCCGTTACCTATAGAACGAAACGGCTGAACCTATTTTCTTGAAAATTTACACAGTTGTACTATAATCGTCTGCGAGTGTTCTTAGTGAGGTTTTGTGTCGAGGTACCCTCGATAAATATCGAAAATCAACAATCGAAAAATCTGATTATAGAAGGAGCAGTCCGATTTTAATCAAATTTTAATCACTCATAGACAAAGACATAAGAAACGATATTCAGAAGTTTCAAGGTTGCAGTTCTTACAATAGTGCACAACATCGATAATATATAATAATATATATATGTATAAAAGGCAATATGTTTGTGTGAGTGTCTGTTTATCTGCCTGTATGTCTGTATTTTTTCAGCCCTTTTATTTTAGTTTTCGCTTCGGGTTTGGCTCTAAGTAGGTATAATTGTAGTTCTTAGTCTCAGCCATGATACCATTTACTCAGAGGAGTTATTTTTCCTTTACAGCGAAAAAAAACTTATTTGATATCGATACCAGGGAATCAAAATTTGACTTACATCCATTCATTTTTCTTTCAGTCTACGGTTTCGCCTGAACTGGAAACAACTATTGCTTTTTAGTTTTTCGTGCCAACGTCAAAAGAGTTTGAGCTCCAGGATTGTGGATTAGTTTTAGAGCTTTCATTACACCCGAGCAACGACGGGCTATACTGCTAGTAAAACTATATGTATATCCCAAGGCATTATTTTTTACAATGATGTTCACTTTAGAAAAGTCTTAAAAGATACTTTAGGTAGAGGGTTACAGTTTAGGTGATACAGTTTATGATGATATGTTGGGAAGATAACCATTGAACCTAGAGTTGATTATGATAAGCATCGACTTGGGAGTCGGTTCCTCAAAGAACAGGGTCGTGGGAAGAAGTTTATCGACTGGAACTTACTAATGTAATAAGAAGGAAATGAGTGTTGTTCACTAGAATGTGCGTAGTATGGCGGGTCCTGGACGTGATACTTATAATTAATGGACTAGAATCATCAAACTTAAGCAACCTCTAAACTGGTGAGTACTTAAATGTTTTACAGCTTGGGAATCTCAGGTATTGAAAGTTTGAATGTGCGGGTGGTGTAATTGTTAATAGCTCGGAATTGGTAATCGGAAGACAAAGTTCCAATTCCACTTGGATTCGTTACGTGCAAATACTCTTGCAAAAGGTATGAATTCATCTCTTTCCTCCAGCTATGGGTTAATCAGTAAGAATTGTATCACTAAACTATTATTATTAAAAAAAAAGAAAAACGATTCTTACAATCAAAGAAAAATATTTTCTGGCTTTAAATAACCTGAAAAGGTTGATAAACCGCAAAGAAACGGATTAATCACTCTTTCGTTTCATTTTCTTTATTATTGTTCATTCTTTATTTATTTTTTATTTTTGATTTCCTTTGACTTTCTCTGTTGACTGCAATTTATTCTCTATCATTCTCCTTTTTCTTTCTTGCTTTATTATTTCTCATATTAATTTCACGCTAAGCAAGGCGATAAAGCCACTAACATACAAGAGAATGAAAGGAAATGAGAACACGTTAGTGAAGAGAATGGAGAATAAAAGAATGGATTTCAAGCAAACCGAAGATGGCGATTGATGTTGTGTATATGTATTTGAAAATCGTAGGTGTCTTGGAAGCAGTACGACGAAAGAGAGTTCCAGTCAAAAGTAAAGCGATGAGACACAATTGCCAATCTAGTACTGCGTTTAACTACATGCTGTCAATGTACCAAGGAAGAAAACGAATTAAAACTTCTTCTTCTATGTGCCCTGTCCCTTCTCCATGTCTCCCTGTTACTCCTGGCAACCCCCGTTCCGTCATTCACCTGATCAGACCCTGCAAATATGTTATCCGCTGCCTTCCTCTGTCCCTTTTTCCTTCTATCTGGCCTGTCAATATCAGGTTCTCCAAGTTCTCCTTCTTCATTGCGTGTACAGGAACTTCAGTTGTCTCTTCCTGATGCTCAGCATCAATTTCCTTTTTGTTGCCATTCTTTCCAGCACCTCATCGTTGCTTGTATGCTCAGTCCACGATATCCACAGCATCCTTCTGTAGAACCACATTTCCGCTGCTTCCAGTTTTGTCCCCATTTTCGATGATATTGTCCAGCATTCACTGCCGCATTGAAGAACTGACATAACGTAGCAGTCCAGCACTCTTTTCTTTGTTTCTCGTGAAATTTTCCTGTGTGTTAGTACTTTGCTCATCTTCTTGAATGCATCCTTGTGCTTTTGGATCTCAGGAATATAAATGTATAGAAACTGCTGTGGTCACAAAGTGATGGGTCAGTTTAGATATTGATTGTAATATGGAACTGATCCCCCACTTTATATCCAGTATCCTTCTGTAGAACCACATTTCCGCTGCTTCCAGTTTTGTCCTCATTTTCGATGATATTGTCCAGCATTCACTGCCGTATTGAAGAACTGACATCACATAGCAATCCAGCACTCTTTTATTTGTTTCTAGTGAAAATTTCCTGTTAGTACTTTACTCAGCTTCTGGAACGCGATCTTTGCCATGCCAATTCGCCTTCGGATCTCTGTGTCGCACTTTCCAGCTAGATGATCCAGTGCTGATTGTAGACACGGAAAGGAATTAAAACAAATAGTTTTACAGAAAAGATAGAGGGAAGCGACGTTATGGTAGCAGGAAATTTAATGAAGTCGAATTTCCAGGTCAGAACCGTTAACATTACGCACATTTTTCTGCCATCTTTGTTTTCTCATATTTTTTTTTCTCTTTTATTTGTATATCTTTCTTCCCCATTGCCAAATGCTATTCTCACCAGCTGCTACATCGCCTAATAGACCCGAACACCAACGAGGCGATTTACGCGCCAAATTAAGCAACGAGTGTGCTATGAATGGCGGCACTTTGTCCTCGCGTTGACGGCAAATGTCTTTGGGGTTGCCGGGCTGCCCACTGAAGCGTGCAAAGCCAACTGGTTTCTTTTTGGTCGATGAAGCATAAGGGTCGATAGAAAGAAGAGGTCACTATGGAGGAAAAAGAGAAATTCTTCGTTTCCTCAGCTTTGCTTTTATTCTTTCTTAAAATTATGTCATTTAGTTTGTATCGCCGAAAGAGGAAATAAGAACACGACTAGAATCGACATAGAATCCTTGACAGCATAGTTTACAAATAATTGATTTATCCAGCCTGGTACAAGGTCAGAGTGGCGGAAATCACATGGATCATCGAAATTATTAGAAATTTGAATAACTAAAAGCGTAGTCTGTACTGATCACACTATGAAAGGCAACCTGAATGGTAACAGAAAATTTCAAAAACTGATTGGTTTATGTCGACTGTTGTAGAGCAGCTAACATCCCTCTAGCGCCCTCAAAGACAGAATGGTCTGTGAACCGAAATAGCTATATAAATAAATAATAGTCAGAAATTAGGACCGTTATTGACAGTCTGAGAACGATTGCGTTAATCGTTCACTTTGTCGGAATATCTATCAAACTCCGGGTGGGAAGTGACCCGGGCGAGATGTGTCATGGGCGGGGCTCTGCCGAGAGGTGGAGTCTCGTCTGGGAAAGGACAGACAAGAATTTTTGTCTGAGCTAACGGACCCGGTTTTACCGACGTTAATTGGCCTTGTGCCGCATCTACCTCGGGCTTCTTCCCATGTGGTGAGGCCGTAGGTAATTTGTATCGTCATTGACAACTTAGAACGACTTCGTTAGTCGTTCACTTTGTCGGCCTTCGTACAGACAGGAACCCAGACGAAGCTCCGCCGGGCTAGCAGGCTCGGTTTTATCCACGTTAATTATCCTCGTGCCGCATCTACGTCGGGTTTCTGTTCACGTGGGGAGGCTGTAAATAATTCGGACTGACATTGCTGCGGTGTTCGCTTTGTCGGACTCTCTGCCTTTGGGCGGAGAGGAACCCAGACACAGCTCAACCGAAGGATAGAATCTCGTCTGAGGAAGAGCAGACAATTGTTTATATCCGAGCTTACAGGCTCTGTGTTCCCACTTAAATGGCCTTGTGCTGTTTCTATCTCGGATATACCCCCTGGTGAGAAGGTGGTTGATATCTTCGGACTGTCATCGACAGTCTGAGTGGAACAGTGCGGGCGGCGGTCGTTCACTTTGTTAGACTCTCTGCTTTCGAGCGGAGAGAAACCCAAACGGGGCTCTGCAAAAGGGTAACGTCTCGTGTGGTGAAAAGCAGACAAAAATTTTTGTCCAAGCTTAAGGGCTCGGTGCCCCCACTTAGAAAAATCCTTGAGTCGCATCTACCTCGGACATCCGCCCATGTGGGGAGTTAGTTGATATCTTCGGAGTGTTGTTGACCATTGTAATCGGATAGTGCTCTCTGCAACTCCAACAATGAACTCTCTCCTCTCTCTTTCTAATATTTATTGTTCTATCATCTGTGTTTGTATTGTTTGTACTTAATATCTATTAGCACGGATATTGTGCTGTAGATACTTCATCACACATCATCTCGGCGATACGACGTTAACATAAAAACATTCTTCTGTTTCTTTTACGACATTTGCTAATATAATAAAAAAATAGCCATCATGAGAAATATCTTTTTCTTCTATGTGCCAGGTACCTTCAGGACGTAAACCATCATGGCCTTCCACCTCTTCCTATCCCTAGTATTTCTTAACACGCTTTCTCCTGTTAGACCTTCCAAACCCCGCTCTCCATCCATATGCTGAAGCCCATCAAGTATGTTAGACGTTACTTTCTTCTGCATTCTTTCCCTTTATCTGTCCTCTGAGTATCAAATTTTCTAAGCCCTCCGTCTACATTACATGTCCCAGGAACTTTAGTTGTCTTTTCCTGATGTTAAGTGTTAGTCTCCTTTTCGTTCCCATCCTTACCAAACATTACTCACATGTTCGGTTTATGATATCCTCATTACCCTTCTGTAGAACCACATGTCGGTTACTTTCAGTGTTTTCTTAATCTTTGTTAAGATTGTCTAGCATTACTGCCATCATATAGCAATCCAGTATTATTTATTTGTTGTATACATCACTTTCTATCCTAGTCCTAGCAACCCAATACTATCTTGTTTGTTTCTAGCGAAATTTTCCTGTTTCTTAATACTCTACTCATTTTCTGGAATGCCAATTCTCTTCCGGATCTTAATGTCGCACTTTCCGTCCTCGTTTAAGAACGCTTCCCAGTAAAAAAGATACATGTCAGAAATTAGTAACTGACAATGTGTTATGTTGAACTTGTCTAGGGATGGTGGACTCTCCCTCCTAATATAAGTAACAGTCCTGCGAGTAGTCAGGGAGAAAAATACGAGTCAACGACCTGGCAAGTTAACTCTGCGTTACTACGTAATAATACAAGTTCCTACTCGTACGTTGAAACTAAGGGACCGACATTTGTACTTACATTCAACGCACAAGCTTCTATGTTGTACTCCACAACACAATGGCCACTGCTATGACATTGTACCAAGGTTAACGAAGCTTTATCTTAGAAATTCATAGACTATGATATGTTTTTTTAAAATCACTATCACTCCTATGCAAGGCTGTAGAGACACTAGGATACAAGGAATAACATGTTTTTAGGAACAGAAACATTGATAATGAGCGAAAAGAGATAAAAATAACCAGAAAGACAGTAAATAGCGATTGACATTGCACGTACATTTTTGT